>CM074504.1:27111504-27152467 GCA_037389245.1 Oryzias sinensis
CCAGAGCAAAGGTCAGCTCCAACCTCCACATGAGAACACGAATCTTCGCACTTTCCCAGGGGAAGAATCTTCAACCCAGATGGTACGGATATAGTCCATGGCATATTTATTGCACCTATGGAAGACACCTAACTTTGCACAAAGAACATCCTATTTCTTCACAGGATGCTTTAACCATAAAGCAAAAAGGAATGTCACACGACCATAAATCTGGATAGTTCAAAATAAGTTCACTTCACACTAAGGATAAAGCTGTAACATAATAAAGAATAAGATATTAAAACATACATTTTCTACATTTCCCTCTCTTGATCACACAAAGTGTGATCACCTAAAAGATTTAACACTACAACACTCAAAAACAGCTGTGGTCTCAAGCCCGCACAATCTGTGACACAAAATTTTTCAAAGGAGTTAGGCGTTAGTTCACTTCACACTAAGGATAAAGCTGTAACATAATAAAGAATAAGATATTAAAGCATACATTTTCTACACTACATAATGTTGAAAACAACTGTATGATTCTCGCTAGAAAATGCATCAAAACAAAGTGTTTATAAATCCAATAATAATAAATTCACATAAAAAACCGAGGCGATGTCTGCTATATTTTGGGTCCTAGCTCCTGCTAGGAAACCTGTCAGTCACGTGACCCACAGAAATGAACGAGAAAAGAATACGCAAGGATTGTAAAACAGTGGTCCCCAACCGCGGACCGGTACAACGCAAGACACGTTTACCGCGGACCGGTGGGGGGGGGGCACGTTTACCGTGGACCGGGGGTGGTATTTTCTCTTTAGTAATAATAATAACAATAATAATAATGAACGTAAATCCACTGTGTAATCATGTGCAACTTTATCTGGTCACTTTTCAAAATAAAAAAAATTTCAAAATAAAATAAAAAACAATAAAATGGAAACTATTTTTTCTTTCTGTGCGTCCCGGTGCCAAGTGTCCCGCGGCCCGGTGCCAAGTGTCCCGCGGCCCAGTACCGGTACCAAGTGTCCCGCGGACCGGTACCGGGCCGCGGCCCGGTGGCTGGGGACCACTGTTGTAAAATAAAGACGTTTCGCCCTGTGGACTAACGTAGGTGTAAACGTTTGTTTTTCACAATTTAGAGCCCCTAAAAAAAAACGTTTTCACAGAGCGAAAAAAGATAACTAAAAACTGCATTTTTATGAAAGCCTTCTGAAAGTAAATGGTATATTTCTCGCTAGAAATATTGTCAAAATAAAGATTAGTCCTTAAAAAATCTTGTTTTGTGGGATTTTCTACCGAAAAATGAACGAGCATCCGCCATGTTTTATTTCACAGCAGGCCAAAGCTCAGAAATCACGTGATCCTGAGAAGGCTAATAGAAAATGAATAGGAAAATGAAACGTAAGTGTCTCACAAGTTAGGGGGCGTTTTTGTGAAACTCTCACGTATTTCCATGTGGACAAATGTAGCTACTACACATTTTAGGATGAGACTGGGTTGGCGTGGACCAGCATCTGTCTGCATGGATGCTGGACTACCTCTCAAACCGACTGCAGTATGTGAGGTCTCGCCACTGTGAGTCAGATATGATCGTCTGTAACACAGGAGCACCGCAGGGAACAGCTCTGGCTCCGTTCCTGTTCACTGTCTACACCACAGACTTCATGTCCAACTCAGCATCTTGTCACCTGCAGAAGTTCCTGGATGACTCTGCTGTTGTCTGACTAATCAGGGATGACAATGACAGAGAGTATAGAGAACTGATTCAGAGCTTTGTGGACTGGTGCCAGCGGAACTACGTCCAGATTAATGCAGGGAAAACCAAGGAGCTGGTGGTAGATTTTCGCAGGCACACTCACTCTACATTAGAACCGGTGAATATCCAAGGAAGGGACATTGAGAGAGTAGATTAGTACAAGTACTTGGGTGTTCACCTCAACAATAAACTGGACTGTCACACAATAAAGAAACACTGTACGAAAAACGACAGAGCAGACTTTATCTGTTGAGAAGACTGAGGTCTTTTGGAGTGCAGGGATCACTCCTAAAGAGTTTTTATCACTCTGGTGGCATCAGCCCTTTTTTATGGAGCGGTCTGCTGGTGCAGCGGCATCTCGGCAGCAGACAGGAAGCGGCTGGAGAAGCTGGTGAAGAAGGCCAGCTCCGTTCTGGGGCTGCCTTTGAGAATAGAATAGAATAGAATGGCTTTATTGTCATTGTGCATAGTACAATGAGATTTAAGCATCACCATCAGTGCAGGAACAGTAAGGAAGGGAAAAGTAGTAAAGAAAACATCGTAATATAATAAAATCAAACAAGCAAACAAACAGTATATACAAGTGTGCAATATAAGCTGTAAACTGTGCTGAAGAGTGCCGTGATAACTGTGCAAAAATTGCGTATGAAAAAACTGTGCGTAGACATGTCAAAGTGCAGAGGTGGCAATGAGGTAGATAGTTGACACTGTGGACAGACTGTGGACAGAGTAAACAGGAATGTTTTTTTCTTTTTTTTGTTCTTATCTGTGCATTTGGGAATTGAGGATTGTTATTGCCTTTGGAAAGAAGCTGTTTTTTAGTCTGTTCGTTTTGCTTCTGATGCCTCTGTAGCGCCTCCTGGAGGGCATCAGGTTGAACAGGTCTGAGCCGGGGTGTGAACTGTCCTTAATGATGTTCTGAGCCCTAGTGAGACAGCGCGCGGAGTAGATGTCCGTCAGGGTGGGGAGAGGGCACCCAATGATTTTCTGAGCTGTCTCTACAACTCTCTGCAGTCTCTTTTTATCCGCGGCTGTGCAGCTGCCGAACCAGACAGTTATGCAGTATGTGAGCAGGCTCTGGATGGATGACTGGTAGAAGGTCAGCAGCAGGTTGGTGTTAATTTTGTTCTTCCTGAGGACCCTCAGGAAGTGCAGACGCTGCTGAGCCTTCTTGATGATGGCGGTGGTATTGGCTGTCCAGGAAAGGTCTGCAGAGATGATGATGCCGAGGAACCTGAAGGTGTGGCCTTCTCCACGTGCTGTCCATTAATAAGGAGGGGGTCTGGGTCCGCGCCATGTTTCCTGAAGTCGACTATGATCTCCCTGGTTTTGTTGGTGTTCAGGGTGAGGTTATTCTCTGAGGACCAGGTTGTCAACTTCAGGACCTCCTCTCTGTAGGCAGACTCCTCCCCCCTGGGAATGAGTCCGACCACCGTGGTGTCGTCGGCAAACTTGATGATGCAGTTGTTGTTGTGGGCCGGACTGCAGTCGTAAGTGTTTTGGACTCGATGCAGGAAGTGGGAGAGAGGAGGATGGTAGCTAAACTATCATCCATGATGGAGAACGACGCCCACCCAATGTATGAGTCTGTGTCCTCACTGTGCAGCTCCTGTAGCATCAGACTGAGACATCTTAAGTGTCTAAAGGAGCGACACCGCAGGTCGTTTTTACCTGCTGCCGTTAGACTGTACAACCTTAGCTGCTCCCAGTGAACCACGTCAAACAACATCATCGGCTCTGTCATATTTCTTTTACCCTTTGCAATAACCGATATAAGGTCATCCTGTGCAATTCTTTTGGAAATGTATGTGTGTATATTGTGTATACATGTGTGTATATTGACTCCATAGTTTTTCTTCTTTCTTTATATATTGCTCTCTGTACCTGTACTGCACTGCAACAAGGAAATTTCCCCATCGTGGGACTAATAAAGGAATATCTTATCTTATATCTTATTTCTATCCTACCTTGATTAAATTGGTGTTGGGGGTAGTTATTACCCAAAAGTTATGGAAATTTGTCTCTTGGAATTGCAGGGAGTCTCATGCCAAACTAAAAAAATGGGAAATGCCAACTAGAGGAATGTGAAATGCCAACTATAAAATGTGAAAATAAATATTATTACAACTGCATGAGTTGTCTGACTGAAGTGAACGACCTTGGGAGCATTTCGGGCAGCCAACTCAGGCAGAATTTTACTTAGGCCACTCCCCTAGGGTGGGTCAACTCACCTGTGCAGCATCCTACTTAAGTCCAGGTGTGTAAGCTGTTCATCCTTCTTTAGGGAGGATTCCTTCCGTTAGGGGTAGTTATTACCCAAAATTTATGGAAATTTGTCTCTTAGAATTGCACAGAGTCTTATGCCAAACTAAAGGAATGTGAAATGCCAACTAGAGGAATGTGAAATGCCAACTAGAGGAATAGGAAATGCAAAGTTAAAGGAATGTGAAATGCAACTTAAGGAATGTGAATGTAAAAGAATATGAAAGCAACAAAGTATGTGAAAGCAAAACTAAAAGATATGAAAATAAATATTATTACTACTGTCATGATCTCGCGAGAGTAACAGACCCAAATGCTGGAACCCAGAAAGAGACTCGGCAAACAGCGAGCTATGTTGGAAAATATTTAATTTTTTCACAGCTGAGAATGGATTTATGAATGGCGATGAATCCCAGGACTCTTGGCGGCCAGAGGATGAGGCTGGAGGGTTTTGATGGCAGCAACCGTGATTTCCGAGGCGGAGCCAGAGACGTAGCGGGACGAGATGAGCGGAAGGTGGACAGCAACCAGGTGAGCTTCTCGTGTAAGAGGATTCCTGAGACGGCACAAAGACAAGGTATTAGCGAGAGGCAAAACAGGCATGAGCAAAGACTTGAAGTGGCCAGACTAAGCACCGTAGGAGCAACAACGAACTAGCGTCGAATAATGATCCGAGATCTCCTTATGAGGCTGCAAGGAGATGAGGTGAGGAGGAACAGCTGGTTGCGTCAGGTGGAGCTGAGGAGGGGGAGGAATCTGACAGAGGCACCATGACAACTACTGCATGAGTTGTCTGACTGAAGTGCATTTTTGTGATAATTGTGGCAGAAAAAGCTGGAAGCTGCAGCTGTTTATTCTAAAAGATGTAATAAAAGTTAAGTTAGAAGATTTAAAAACTGATTCAATGAAGTTCATTGTGTCTATAAGTTCTATTAGCACTTAAATTATTTTTTATCAGACACTGGGTTTGTTTTGTGTAAACGTACCGACATGTTTCGGCGGAATGCCTTCCGCCTTCGTCAGGGTCGTCATCAGATGGTGGCGTGTGACGTCTTTAAAAAACAGCTGATTGTGGAGCAACATCCTCCAGAGAAAAACGGACATCAAGGGGCGGAGTCACTTGTCAAAGTTTGACAGGTGACTCCGCCTCAGTCACAATCAGCTGTTTTTTAAAGACGTCACACGCCACCATCTGATGACGACCCTGACGAAGGCGGAAGGCATTCCGCCGAAACATGTCGGTACGTTTACACAAAACAAACCCAGTGTCTGATAAAAAATAATTTAAGTGCTAAGATTTAAAAACTGTTTGATGTGTGTTTGTTGTGGTTTCAAGACGTTTAACGACAGATCTCATTGTGTGCTGTAACTTTAACCCAATGCATCATGGGAGATGTAGTGCGCAAATGGCCGGAGATCGTTTCTCTGAGCTTCATTGTTTTGTTCTCTTTTTCTGTAGATAGCTCCACCGCTAAAGACGAGCTTTAGCTGGTATTTTTGTTGGAACTGAGAGACTTTAGGAGCAGAATCTGAACAAGGAAGTGAAGACTTTAACCACTTCGGATTGGTCAAACTGATGACATGTAATCAATCCTCCAAGAATGATTGGTGGAGACAGTTAAAGGGGCCGGACTTTTCCCAAAACAGCTGAAGCTACGGCTAAATTGCGGTACAGTCATTCTTATCAAAGTGTCTTTAATAGAATCAAATAAACACAAAGAAAAAAGTATTTTATGATCTTTCATTTTCCTAACTACTCGCCTGTAGGCCTACAACCTGTTTGGATAAACACAGAACTGATATCCTGGAGATGGAAAATGTTTTTAGATCAGTGAATGGGTCATTTCGCACGGTTCACCTGACCATCTCCCAGCGCACACTAGTGCGCCACGGCACACCGGTTGAAAAACACTGCACTGAGAATGTCTGGATGATCCAGAAGAGGATTGGGAGAATGTCTAATGGTCAAATGAAACCAAAATAGAACATTTGGTAAAACCTCTACTCGTAGCTCTAGGAGGAGAAAGAAGGCCAAGTTTTATCCAAATAAAACAATCCTCACTGTAAAGCATGGGGGTGGAGACATCATGCTTTGGGACTGTTTTTCTGCAAAGGGGTCAGGATGACTGATCAGAGTCAAGGAAAGAATGAATGGGACCATGTATGGTTTCTGTCAAACTTTATCAGTTTCTCTTCCTGTTGTGTCTCAACTGTTTTACCTTTTTATGTACAATATTTTCACGACTATAAGTAGGGATGGGTATCGTTAAGGTTTTAACGGTACTACTACTCTTATCGATACTGCTTATCGATCCGATATTGTTAACGGTACTCTTATCGATACTTTGAGGACGAAAAATAAATAAATAAATTACAAATTAGGAACTTAAAGTGTTTTATTTCCTCATGCAACAGCATTGTTTTTTTAACAAAACATTTTACTTTATACATTTTTTTCAAATTGAAAAGTAAAACACATACATACAGCAATGTTTTAACATGTTGCTGTCATTATGTAAACATAAAACAAATTAAATAAACTGTTCACTCTAAAATAAAATAAAGTTGCATAGGGCAACATGGTGGAGTATGCAGGTAGATTGCACAAAGCCAACAGTTCTTCATTCTTCAGCACAGTTCTTCTGGAGGAAGATCAACATATCAGCCTTCTCTGGCAGCAGTCGGGACCTCTCCTGGATTATAGTGTTCCCTGCAGTTGAGAACTCCCTCTCAGAAGGGGTGGAGGAAGCTTGGGTACAGAGGTAACCTGTTGCAATGATAAAGAGGAGAGGTAGAGTATCTTTTTTTCCCCACCACCACATTACTGGATCTTCAGCCATTGAGGTGGCAGGCAGGCTTTTGTAAAGGTCAACCTCTAGGTCCACACGCTGTGTGAGGGACAAGGTGCTCTGCTGGATTCTTGACCTCAGCTCTATTTCCTCCTCCACAAACAGCTCCTCCAAGGCACTTTTTGCTTTGAACACTGATTGAGGTGGGTCTATCTCCAAATCCTCTACTTCCCCATCTTCAGATTCCTCTTTATGTTGCTGCTGTTCTGCCGCTGAGCTTACCTGCTGCGGCTCCCCTGACACCCCTGGACCTGGTGTTGTTGCTCCTGTCGCATGATCGACAGCTGCCTTCCTCAGTCTGTCCCAGGTGTCATCGCTCACCGGTCTCCCTTTAAACCTGGGGTCCATTGCTGTGGCCTCATGCAGGAAATCTTGGACGGTGCTGTCCTGGTAGCGCTCACTGAGGTTCCCCCAAACCTTCTCTTTGATGGCTGTCACAAATGATGTGTCTTCATGCTTTACAAGGAAGTGCTGCTCCAATTTACTTAGGATGGGTATGATTTGTCCACACGTGGAATCCTTTTCCCCTGACACACACAGTGTGGAGGTGTACAGGATCTTCATGAGCTGTACAAACTCCTCAGCCTTGTGAAAATCATCATCCCTCAGCCGGTCCAGGTTGTCCTTTGTCATTGCCCTCCGCAGTCGTGAATCCAAGACTGCTGCCTGTATTGCTGGATATTGCTCCATGAATCTCTCTATCATTAAATAAAGAGAGTTCCATCTTGTCTTGACGTCTAGAATGAGTGAATGTTGCTTACGTCCTGAAACAACAAAAACAGCATAAATTAAGTACACAATTCAATATTGAATTAAATGGGCTGTAAAATTTGTGAATTTCTAAATAATAATTTAATGTTAAAAAATGGGTTCTTACCAAGCAGCTGCTGCTTTTCCATCAATACCTTGCTAGCCATCCATGACCTCCTAAACCACACGACAACTGATCGGACTTGGGCAGCCCATTTATCCACAGAAGCAATTGTGTATATTTTCTGTGCTGCCAGATTCAGCGTGTGTGCAAAGCATCCTATTTTTAGGATGCCAAGCCGGCTGATGGCAACGTCCAGATTGCCAGCATTGTCCACCGTAATGGCACAAACTTTGTCCAGCTGTATTCGAAACTCCTCCAGAATGTCAGAGATCTCCTCTGCCAGTACTTCACCAGTTTGAGATTGGTAGACTGCCCTGGTGTGAAGGACCTTCTGCTTGAGTCTGCCCTGACATGTATAGTGCGCAGTCACAGTGATATAGTGGTCTTGGCTGAGGCTAGTCCCCCCATCTGATGTTATGGCCAGCTTTGGTACATCCTTGAGCTCAGCAATCTATTTGGCCTTTTCTACCTCATACCAGGATGGAATTAGCGTGTCGCTCAATTAAGTCATGGAGGGAGGGTTGTATTTAGGATTGAGTGGGACATATCCCTACAAAAAGAAAGAAAGAAAAAAAAACATTTATTGCTGAATTATTATTGAATGTTGTGTTTGTGGATTGATGTGTCTAACTTTATTTTAATTTCATACTACTATCCTAAACAATAGTACAACTGAATACACTGACTAATATTTACCTGAAGCCATTTGACTCCATCCACAGTGTAGACCTTTAACTTGGTCACAGCTTGATGGCACTCCTTCACACTCTCCTCATTCATTCTGCCACTAACTGCTAGCGTGAAGGGGTTTATTTGTGCTTGTTTTGGAAGAGCACCAGCGTCAGTAGGAGATGGAGGAGGACTGGGTTGGATCACTGCAGCTTAAATTCAACAACAATAAACAATGGGAAACTGTTTAAATTGGTCGTTTATAGTTAATTTAATAGAACTCAAGCAACCCAGATTTTACAAATAGTATGTAGCCCATTAGCCCATTTATTCATTAATCAAACCAGCATTATAGCCTAAAAATTAATAAAGCTCCTAGATGACAGGGTGAATATAAAAGACAGACTTTGGTAGTTGCATATTGCTACTAATAATAACTGAGATGCATTTCTGGAAGGAAATAAAAATACCAGTGAATGCAAAGCAAAAAGCTTATTATGTCATAATGGCATATAGCAAAAATAATTCTAATTCATTTTTATGCGAAATATACACTAATCATCTGTCTGCCCAGCTGTTGGACAGGACAAGTAAAAAAAAATAAAAATAAATAAATAAATAAATAAAAAAATTTGTGAACATACTCATAGCTTAAAAAAGGCTAAAGTTATTGACTTCACGTGTGGGCTGCGTGCATGATAATGTTATAATACAAACCTTGAATGCACGTGGATGTGCTGGGGCGATCATCAAACACTGTACATCTCTCAGTTTGGATGCGATGTACTTTTGCCAGGTGTTTTGACAAATTGCTTGTGTTGCCGCCCTTACATGCAAAATATTTGTTGCACTTGTGGCAACGGGCTGTGTCTGCATCTACTTTAGAATAGTAGAGCCACACTTTGGACCTTTTAGTTCTTTCCGCCATCGTATTTCTTTGTTTTGTCCGCTGCCTGCCTTGTCTCTTGTGTGCGCGCGCCGCATACTAATGTCTGAACAACAGCCCCGCCCCCCGTGCTCACACACACACACACACACACAGCAAGACAGACATCTCCTCTTCAGCGAGAATAGCAATATTAATATTATCATTAAGAAACAGAAAATTGACTGACTGTGGGTTAAATATGACAGATAACATTTGTACATGACACATCTCATGGATGCACTGGGACGCATCCTCAGTGATGTATCCTGAGGTCATCGGGTGTTTCGGGTCTCACAACATCATACACCCTCACCCAGGCGACCCAGCCGGGGTTGATCAGACCCCAACTTGCGTCCCAGCAGCAGACCACGGATCAGCCCTCTTCATCCACAGCCACCTCGTGGCCTTCTCTGCGGCTTCGCACACAGATTGAATGGCCCTCTTTTTGGCCGCCCCTGTGATGCCTAAACGGCAGAGGACTTTACAAAGGGAACATCCCGCAAAGCCTCTACAGCCAACTTCTACAGGCTCATAGAATGTTTTCCAGCCTCTTTCCCTGCACCCCTCAACCAGTTCCTGGTACTTAGCGCGTTTCCTCTCGTTTGCTTCCTCCATACGCTCTTCCCAGGGCACCGTGAGTTCCAGCATGATCAGATAGGGACACAGAAAAATAGGGAAAACTTCCAGTACCGATAGCAGAACAGTTAAGGTCAGATCTTAACGATACTGCGGTCTTGAAGAATGTTGCCCTGGGGCCCGTTCAATACCGGGACACGGTACCCATCCCTAACTATAAGATGCACTTAAAAGTCATAAATTTTCTTCCGCCAGCAAGGGGCGCCCTATGAGCTGGTGCGCCTAATGTGTAGTTGTGGGTCGTAGAAGAAGATGGAGTGAGGAAGGGAGAGAGACGTAAAGGCCAAGTGGAACCTAACTGCAGTGCAACTATCTACATTTTAAAGCCTTTTATGATACCTCATAACCCTCAACCATTTCAGTACAGGAGGAGTAAGTAGAAAAGCAGCTTGCCCACTGCTTTAAGCTGCTGTTTTATCTAGCGCATAGGAGGGGAAATGCAGAGACAGACTGTGTTTGTGTATGTATGTGCTGAAAGGAGCAGGTTTTTGTAGGGCATATGAAGAAAGGAGACGTGTGGCACAAGTCTGTGTGTTTTGTGTGTGTGTATGTGCTGAAAGAAGCAACGTTTTCTAGCGCATATAGAAAGGAAGAAAGGAGACATGGGCACGCGCGGCGTCTGTGTGTGTGTGTGCTGTGTGTTTAGTGCTTGTGTAGGAAGGAGGAAGGGAGACAAGAGCGCGCAAGAGAGCGACTATTCAGGTTGTGTTCAGTTAGGGAGAACAGTAACAAAAAAAAATGTTTCCTCTAAAAAAAAACAGAGATTGGATTTTTTTATTAACTAACTCTAGAAGCGCTAAGGGGCTGAACAGGGCGTTAACGTGCCCACGCCTTAACACCCGGTGACGGAAAAATCCCCTGTGACTGAGAACGCGCCCTACCATCCGGTGCGCCCTATGGTCGTGAAAATACGGTACATGTGATGCAAACAAAAGGACGCCCAATCACAAGTTTGCTTCCATCAAGTCAGGTCAGTTCCAATTGGCTGAAGGTGAACCACAGTGAGGGATTTGTGTTGTGTTCACGAAACATATAATAAACCTTTTTTGCATAGCACTGGAAGCAATACGTGAATAAATTATTATGACACACTTTTACTAACCACAAAGTCTAACGACTTAAAATATACATTTATGTAAAAGAATTTAACTGTGTTGTATCGCCAAAAAGTTAATCTTTTATGCAGCCATAAGTGGGCCATATATGGAGACACGTATTGAATCCAGTGAGAGGAACAGATACACAACCCTAAGAAAAACAAATACACTTAACAAAACTGTACTGGACTTTTAACTTTATCTGGACAGAGAGTAGTAGAGAAACGTGACAGACTGAGACGTGGGTGCTTTTATCGAGTCCTTAAGAATAAACAAACATCTAGTTTAGGCTAAAATAGTTTTTAGTGTTGTGATTGCGTATTGGAGGCTGATTAGCAACTTCTGATTAGAGAGTTGAGGGCATAGGTCCACCCCAAAAAGGGGCTTTTCTGCAATGTTAGAACACAAACTTTAACCGTCTCAGTGTCATCAGCCTCAACAAAACATCCGTCAATAAGGCGGTGCCCACCCGAAGACCTCAGTGACCTGCTTGGACCCCTGCACCTGCAACAGCTGGGCATTGTTTTCCAGTGTTGAGCGCAAATGTTAGGTAGAATAAAAAATTCTAAGACATAGTTTCATCAGAATTTCACCTCTTGAGTTGTGAAATAGACTGGTGGTGCGGAGTAAGCCTGCACTGATATCCCATCATCCTTTTGTTAACACTCTCTACTGCTAGCTTACACCCTCTCACGATCCCAAGTTAACATTAGCGGTGCAAAATAAATGGCAACCATTATTGAAACTACTCCGTTGTACAATTCTGAGCCAGATTCCAGCTCAGATAAGGAAAACCAAGACAGGGATCTATTTGTCTGCAAGTAGATTCATTGGAATGGAGTGGAGGAGGGATATTTTGGCTTCCCCAGCACATTTTCTATGTCATAAAAGAAACTTTATTGAAAGCAATGGGTCAAAATATGGATTTAAGTGTTTGCTTGACTACTGATTAAATGGTTGTCCATTATTTCTTTATTTATTTGTATAGTGTATTTATTGTTGGCACATGAATGTATTTTCCAACGCCACTACAAAAAACAATCTGTTAAAATGCATACATATATGAAGATTCCCAAAACATGAGCTGAAAGATAAAAACTGGTCTGCAACCTGCACCTCCACAAGCTGAAGCTTTAGGTTTCGTAGGTTGGTAGAGGTTGGTATCTGACTTTGGACATTTTGGTCTTGAAGACGACCACGCCGCAGATCATTCCCACAGTAGCAAGAAGACATCCGGCAATAAAGACCAGGTTCAGGTTCAGGTTGATCGCTGGAAATAAGGAAGGCCCAATGCTGTTTCAGTTTTGCCCACAGATTCAGAAAACTCTTCTGGACTGCCGTACATACCTGACGCACTGTTGTCTGAGTGCAGGCGCAAAGGACCCTGGGAAATGAAGTGTGGTCTGCTCTGGACGGTGGCCTCTCTCTTGTGGATGTGATGATGATCGTTGGAACTGGAGGAGTTCATGCATCCCTGAGAGCACCTGGTGTTGGGGTTCCCTGCTTCACACACCATCACTGAGCAGCTGATGTACACCTGAACACAACATCACACTGTGTCACTCTTCCTGTCCTGCTGCGCCCTCTAGTGGACCAGGGACACAAATGTGGTCAAATCCTCCTCAAACGTCTGCCACAGAACCACATTCATTCAAGCTCCTATCCCAGGGTTAAACTTTCTAAAGTCAGGGCGGCGGTTTTACAGAACTTTGTCAAAGAAAAAGGAGAACAGTGGTGGCTACACCGAGACATAAGAACACACACCTGATCATGCAAACCAATGAACTTGAAGGCCTCCATGCTGAACCGGAACTGTTTCTGGTTGGAGGGGGGGTGGATCTGAACAGTTGGATCCACTGTGCACCTTCAGGATGATACAGAGATGTTAGTCTTTTTGTCTGGGAATGGCAGGATACCACACAAAGTACAGTCTAGAAAAAGCTCCTCTTCTTGACTCTGAATGACCCAAGAGGAGAGCCACACATAGCAGAATATGACCTGTAGTTGGAAAATAGATGGATTTTCTCTGTGCTATGTTCTCATGCCTACCCATTGTCAATGATGGTGTAAGTGGGGTGGTAGTTGGGGTTGTCATAGGGTGAGGCTCTGCAGGACTCCACAAACATCTCAGTGTTGTTGAGTGAAGAGGAGGCTTCAATCTCCATGTAGATCTTGCTTCCTAACTCGTACTCCAGAGGGTAGGAGTTTGGGTCAATCATGGCTTGGTACTGGCTGTCTGGGTAGAACTCAAACTGGTAGGTGAAGGTGCCGAAGCCTCTCTCCCACACGGTGACGTTCTTCCTGTGAGCTGTGAAACCCACAGTCATGTTGCTTTTCTTGGCGTACTGGCAGTAGAAGCTGATCTCCATGAGGTGCTTCCTGGTGATCAGCTGACTGGGGTCGTCCACTGTGGTGAACTCATTCTTGAAGAAGAGATTGTCGTCATCTTCCTCGACCTGAGTACCACAGGCGTTGAGGGGGAAGTCTGCGATGACGTGAGAGCTGTTGGAGTGAGTGGTCAGGCTGCAGACAGTGTTGGTGGGGTCACTCAGCTCCAGATGGTCTTCAGAAAGTCCATTGAGGGAATCTTTGGGGATCTCCACCCTCATGGAGGACTCACCACAGACCACGTTGGCTTTGACTGGAGGGAGAAACCATTCATTAAAAAACACCTTCATCTACACAGATCTACAACATTACATACATTTATAGAATGTATATAATATTTTCTTTTAAACAAGCCATTTCTGAGGGGATTGATTTTGAAGACCCATTGCAAAAGTAGTTTATTCAGGTGTGTTACAAGTATACTTAGGCCAAATCTGAATTCCTCCCTTACCCCTACGTCTTCTCCCTAACCCTCCAATTGTAGGGGCATTTGGAGGGGTAGAGTTGTTCCAAATGGTTTTTAAGGGCTAACCCATAACCCTTGCCTAACCTATGGGGTCAAGATGACCATTGACGTGTTCTCCTACCATGACAAAGGTGGATAAAGGTGGAAAGATTTCATGTAATCCATCCATGGACACCAGTGAAGATCACAAAGAAAAAAGGTTCAGAGCTCTGTCTAGTGGGTCTAGACGACCCAACTCCCAATGTTAAAGTGCCTAGGATAGAACAAGGGTTAAAAAAAGACATCACTCTGCTGCAAGGGTGTTCTGCGCCGCGCTGCGCCATAGAGGAGTAGTGCTTTTCTTCACGTGGATGTGCGCTGATGCAAGTAATGACTTTCTTTCAGCATGACCTTTCTAAAGGTAAAAAAGCCAATGTTATGCATTTCTAGAGCTTGCAGCTCCGCACCAACGTAGGTGACCTGCGACTACTGAAGACGTCATCGAGTGGGACTAACGTTTGAATTTGAAGATCCAATTTTTCTATAACTAGGGAGAAGCCATAAAGGTAGGGGGAAGAATTCGGATTTGGCCTTAGTCTGTACTAAAAGTGAGGCAGTATGCTTTAATAACTGATTTATTAATAACTGATTTATTTGAGTAGTTGTAAATAAGTTCAATATTTGGCGCTTTGCCTTTGTGCTATCGTCAGGTTTTCTTTTTATAAAAAAGAAGATTGTAGACTCACTTTGCTCCTTTCCAACGTCCACAAGAACACACCTCATCTCAGTCTGATAGACACCAGACCTAAAAAATATTTATAAGACTTATGCATTCAGGAAAAAATGTGTGTTCATGTAAATAAAAAACTATTTTGGAAACAAAAGCAGTGTTTGTTACGTATAATGGGAATCTGCTTAATAGGGTCAATAAATAATTCCAATAAATAATACAATATAGTTTTCTTAAGGTTTTAACAAGTGAAATGTCACTTACTGTGAGACGGGTGTAGCATGAACATGATTATAGGAGGCAGTCTGAAAGCTTCTAATAGCTGACCTGTAAAAAAAATGAAAAAGGGATTGTTGATGATTGTTTCTTCCTCCAAACTATCCTTTTGCTAAATGAAACAAACTCTAGGCTCACCCAGTTGCTGATTCCACAGCAAAGCAGATTGGGTAATGCTCTCCCAGGTCATCTGCCATGGGTGTCCACCGGATGACAAACTCATTGTGTGTGCTCCTGTGCATGCTAATGTTTGAAGGTCCACTCATGATGAGGTCTTGCATTCTGCATGAAAACCAAAGAGAGGATGATTGATGGCATCCTGCAGCCACCAGGCTTCTCTGAGCTCCACCTGACTTACACTGAATGTGTTGCTTCTGCTTTGACTTTAATCTCCACCTCTTTGTTGACCTCTGCCTTAATGCGTGCTCCATCTTCAGGGGTTGGATGCACAAACGTTGGCAGGTAGACTCCTTCTTCACAGGAAGGGACCGCTGGATCCACTGCAGTGAGGAAGGAGAGACGAGAACGTTTTAAATTTCAAGTAGCGCTTGATAAAATCAATAATGCTTCTTGGAGTTCACTGATAAAAAAAAAAAGAAAAGTATTCATCTGAACTAAATGTAATCTGACTCTGTTAAATCCTAAAAGAACCAGTGGAAAATGTAAATATTAGAATTAAGATAACACTGTCTCTTTGTTCTTCAGTGCTTAGGCTGTGATTTCATACGATCAGAACAGAAAACCTTTGGTGTGGTCTTGCACAACATGTAAAAGTTTATATTTCTTTGTGTTTGTTATATGTGTTTGTTAAAAAAGTAGCAAGGTAAAAAGCATTGCTGGATCAAAAGATAGTGGTTTTTATTACTAGAATTAAAAATCTAGAAAATCTGACAACAAACACAAATATTCTTACCAAGTAAAGAGAACTGGAGGGGCAATTTACTGAGAGGGGGAGTGTTGGTGTACGGAGGAGTTCCTGCGGTAGTTGTGCTTTGTCTTGTAGTAGATCTTGTAGTTTGTGTTGTTGTTGTCGTTGGTGATGTTGTTGTTGGTCTCGTTGTTGTCGTTGGTGATGTTGTTGTTTGTGTTGTTGGTTTTGTTGTTGGTGATGTTGTTGTTTGTGTTGTTGTTGTTGTTGGTGGTGTGGTTGATGTTGGCCACATCCAACGGCTTACTGCTGATGTTGGGGATGGTGGTAGTGTGATTGGCTCTGATTGGTTTTGAAGGGATGGTGTAGAACTCTCCACCCACACACTCCTCTTCCTTCTAGCCAGCAGTGGATGCTTGTGGGCCTTTGATCCGTCTGAGTAAAACAGATCAATATGCTGTCGGGAATAATCTTCTACCACCATCTCAAAGCCATAGACTCTGGGGTCGGCACTGCCCTGCTGATAGTGCAACGTGCAGGAATCCTGAAGGGGGAAAAGTCCACACAACTGAAGTTGATAAAAGCACGACTTCTTCTGTTGTGATATTCTTGTACAAAACTGTTTTTGAACCAACCTTATCAAGGTGAAAGCCTGATGGTTGATCACATCTGTCGCACTCTCTGTCATTGTAGTTTCCATACCGACAGCGGACTCTGTCACCGTCAGGATCAAAGGCCATCGGCTTGTATGACCGCGGGCAGTTTTCAGGAACTCTTGAATGGACACAAAGAAGGATTAGTAGTTCACACAATCGTCAACAAAACTGGGTTAAATCAAGGAATATAGTTACAAATGACCACATATGTTACTGACTACATAGCAGATATGAATCAAATGAATTTCAATTAAGGAATCTTTGTCATAAACTACCAAAACACTCATTGAAGACATTTGGAATTCTGGTGTCTTGCCTAAGAAGACAGATGCATTGTGGGATCTGAAGCCATGAACCATGTGACAGACAGCCTGTTTGTCCCAGTCTGCCACAGCCACATAGAAATGAACCTGCCAGCAAGTTCATTGTGTTTTTAAATGAAAAAGAGGGAAAAGGAAAAAACACAACAGAAGTTTACCTCATGAAGGGCAGAACGCCAGTGTCTGGTGAATTGTTTGGTTTTCCGGTGTCAGATCTTCTTCCCAGATCCACCAGAGTATTCAGTCTCCAGTTATTGACACCGTTTCGTGTTGCAACCCAGCAACAACTCTGATCGCTGGGAAAAAGACAATCTGAACTTTGAGTTCAAGTAAAGCAGCAAATCTGCTGGAGATGAGAATTCATTGAAAACATGCTTACCTCAGTTCAAATGGTTTGTCACTCCCAACAGTTCTTGTTTCCACGGTTTCCGTTTCACACCATTGGCTGTTGTAGATGGGAGCATTGCTACTGCTGTCAATCATAGTTTTCTGCCCTTCGTTGGTGGAGCCACAGTTCCCTCTGGAGCAGGACCAGTAGTGACTGTACTGACATCCATCATAGGTGGCCTTGTTACGAAAGGAAACCTATGGAAGAAGAGTTAGCAACAGGAAGGAACTCTTTTATTGCAGCAGGAGAGATGTACTTCACTTCTGCTTTTGAGTTTCTGGTTTAATAAAATGTAAAAGAAAACACAAAAGTGAAAAAATAGAACTAACAAAAGTTAATAGAAAACATTTCAAAGGCTACATACTCAAATAAAGAACAAAATATTTGTATGTTGATCATTTAGGACTTTCATAGATGAAAGTCTTCCGGGAATTCCCGGAAATCCGGGTTTTTGAGCAAACTGATCATATTTTCCGGGTAATAAAGACATGATCTCTATGGACAAATTGCTTTCCGGATGAAAAAATTGTCTGAAATTGGCGAATTTTAGCTTTATGTTCTATATTTCTCCGCGGATCGCTTCCTCTATGGGCGCAGCTATCTTGTCTTCGTCTTCCCGGCATAATTGACCAATGACGGGACGTTTTAGTTGCTTTCGGATGTGTCGACGGCCCCAATTGGCTCTGTCAGTACCATGGGGTCAGTATGGTGGATTCCCTTAAGACCAAAACTGGCGGACCCACACTAAATTTTAACAAATCTGAAGAGTTGGCGATGACGTTTGTGAAAAATAATGGCGGGCATCATCACGATTGAGCGTGGTCACGACCTGAGTTGTGAAAATAAGATAAAAAATAAATTTAAGTGGTCTTGGTTGGAGGAAAAAGATAAATATGGCGATTTCTTTTCATCCTACATTCGAAAGACAAATGTTGGGGGTGAGTACAATTTTTGTTGTTCAGAATTTCACTCTCCGTTCTAATACCGTTAGTCACGGTAGAAATTATGCAGGGATTAAGTGCGGGTTAATGGCCTTCGAAGTGTGCGTTATTACTTTTTTGCGTTGGACGGTTGCTATCGCGAAGTGCGCTAAAAAAGTAATAACCGCACACTTCGAAGGCCATTAACCCGCTTATACCATGGTCACTTACAAAAGCAATACATATTAACCAGTTTTTAGTCCTTAAATGTTTTTTTCGCGATTTGGATCGCTTTTCTCACAAAATGTTATCACGCCGCATAACATATAGTCCGTGGCGCAGCACCACCACTGCAGTCAGATTCTGATATATATATATATATAGGACTTTCAACCCATAGATGGGTTGAATAAAGCATCAGATCAGAGAAAAAGTTCTACTCTTTCTGCTTGTTTTTGTCCAAATGATGAAGCAAAAGGTTATTATTAGTAAATCCACACAAAAAAAACAAGTGAACAATGTCCACCAGAAGGCCAAACAGATAAAGAGGAAAATCCTCAGCCAGTCTAAAAGAAAAGCACCAGTTTCAAAGAAACCGCGAAAAGTGTAAACTGGCCTCTGTGTACAGTGTACAGTTCATGTACAGTTCATTGCTTTTCTATAGTTCAATAAAGAAATGCATGTAAGCAGTTTTTTATTTTGAATACATTTCTCAATCTATTTGTATTTCCTAATTACCATGATTTAGTTCAGTTTTGCTCAGATTACTAAGTATTTGTGTTTAAGAATTGATATATTATTTATGTTATAGAAAGAAAGTTTAAAGCAGATCCCATATTTTGATGTAATTATAGTTTGAGAAAACAGTGCAAGTGGATGTTGTGCATCAGTCATTTCTAAAGCAGAAATCATGTATAAATAAATGAGGTATTTTCATAGAATATCATAGTTACTGGTGTTCTTTTTGCCATTTGGGGCTTTGATGTTACTATATTTTAGTAATTGTATGTTTTGCAGCTTTAAGGAAAAGCTTAGATTGTAGGATTGTGTTACTTTTTGCAATTATCCAAATTCTTTTTTAAGACCAGCAAGTCCTTAATGGTAAGTCAAACTAGGGGTTTGAATGACAAATCATGATGCTCCAATTAGTCTTAGTTTCTTGATTAAGAAGTGAATAACTAGCTCCCAGAATGCATCTAAGACCATGTATTTTTCAAAACTTTTTCTCCGCGCGCGCCATATCGCTAAAAAAAAAGTTCAGGGATTTTTTCCTTGCCTGACTTTCATCACTGGACTTTACTAAATAAAAGGTTATCTTTTGTTGCTCTGCATCTTAAAAACAAAAACGTTTAAAAAACATACTAATAATAATTTCTACCTTTTCTGTCCATATTGAAGATTAAATTAAATTAGATATCAACAATAAAATATGAATTGCTTTCCTAAAATCATCTTCTAATACACGTGTCAAACTCAAGGCCCGGGGGCCAAATGTGGCCGCCATGTTATTTTATGTCGCCCGCAGGGAGCATAAGAGTTTTTCATTTCTTAAAATAAAATGTTTCTTTAGTTGATTACATATTATTATGTTTAGCTGCTGTTGTAATTATTCAGTTTTTGCAGGTCTTATGTGAGTTTGCTGACAAATTGTTGTCATCAAACCATCAGTTGGATGCAAGGCTGTGTGCTGCCTTTTTTGTAAAATGTTACAAAACGTTACATTGTAAAAATGAAAAATATAATACATGATCTATGCAGCTCAGTTTTATGTTATTTCTCTTTATTCACTTGAACAGTCTGATCCTTCATTAATGGAGTTATGTGGGTTTTAATAAGCGGTCAAAATTTAAAAGGATTTACGGTAGAGTAACAAGCAAACATATGTTTTCTGTGCAACTTCAATTGCCACTTTAAACAGTTATAATAAATAAATAATGTATTTTTTAACATCAAGGAGTAGTTACATTTTCTTTTGATTACATTTAGCTATATGTATAAGTTATATCTGGCCCTTTGAAGACAGCCACTATGCTGATTTGGCCCTCGGTGAAAATGAGTTTGACACCCCTGTTCTAATGGATCATTCAGAGAACTTGTTTCACTAGAACGATGTGAATTAAGACGTAGAAATATTATTGTTGGGATAAACTTTCCGTTTTTCTTTCTTTCACGGTTGACGGAAATTGAAATATTTAAACCACTAGAAAGAATCAAAGCACATAAAGGTAATTAAAAAGACTGTAATAGTAGTAATCCATAACATGAATCTATTGCTGCAAGCATCACCTTGAAGGATCCATCAGGATTTGTTCCTTTGTAGCTGAAGCTCACGGTTCCCCCAAAGTGATGAGAGGCCGACACCAGCGGGAGCAGCAGCAGCGTCTGAAGCAGGAGCAGCACCACGGAAGTCATGTTGGTGCTCCAAAGTCCACTCTGTGGAGAAGATGCTGCTCACATCCACCTGCAGCATCTTTATACAGCAGTCTGCAGGAGGTTGAGACGCCTACCTCAGTCCAATGGCATGCACACGGACTTCAGAACCGGAAAAAGGTTGCAGAACCAGTTTGAAGGATTCATTTTCAACAAAAAGGAAACAAAATATTTCTCCATCTTGGAAGAAAGAGTCGTGTTTTTTAAACAAAAAGCTCAGAAAGTGGTCAAGACATTAAAGATCACGTTAAGATTAACACCAGAAATTCTATTTTAATTCTAATTTAACTAAATAAGTTTAATAAAAATGTTCTTGATTTTGACTAAAAAAACTTTGTTTTTTAATCTTAACTTCCAGCCATCAAATTATTTTCACTTTTGTTTCTTCTACAGTGGTTATTCACCAAGCACTCCCAAAATTCTGCACAGAGGTTGAGTCAGAAGAAAGTCACGTCATCTGACTATAGGATCACTTGTTTCAGGCTAAATATTTGTAAGCATTCTTAAACTTATGTCAGTAAGGAACCCAAATCTTTCTGCAATCCTGCATCATGCAGGAAACAGCAGGAGAGAATTAGAATGAGAGAAATCCTTCAGAAGGACCAGCAACAGAGAAAAAATAGCCTCTGGATGATCATTAACAAGAAAAAGACGACAAGTTTCTATTGATGATGCACAGACACAAAGTTAAGAGGGCAGAGTAGGAAAACGGAACGGTCAGAAAAAAGCAAATGGAGTGAATTGATTTTTCTTTAGTGTGTGTACAGAATGGGTGGATTCGCCGCACCACTGAAGTCAATGTTGCTACTTCAAAAGCTCAGGCCTTTCCGCCAATCATTATAGTAGTATGTAACTGCAGATGCTCCTCAACCAGCAGCAAGATTTCTGTCCAAAATGTAGAAATACCAGCTTCCTGCAACTCAACCACAGAAACTTCTGAGAATTGATTCTTTTTCCTTTCAGCTTTTGTTCTCCAGATTACTTTGACCAGCATCCTGATCAAAGGCGTGTCTCAAGTTCAACATCATGTTCCCGTCAACGGCCCTTGTTTTTTTCTCAGAACAATGTTGTTGTTGGTTCAGTTTTATAGTTCACTAATCCTCCTATTTTTCTTTAGACAGTTTCCATCACACTCATTCTATACGGTGATTTGTGTTCTGTCGTAACAAAGGCCGAAAGAATTTTTTCCTTTCTTTCTGTTTGCACACAAGATCAAAAAAGCACTGAAATACAGAGATCAATGATTTTCAGGATTGGGCTAAAACGAACTGTTGAACTAACTTCCATTTTAGCAAAAAGCACACTTGCAAAATAACTTATATTTCCTTTTTTCTTTTAGTGATTCCATGAACCCGTAAAAGCAGAATTCTGTCATTTTTCTCCTCAAAATCAGCAATAATCAGAGGGAAGTGTTCTCTCCACTGACCGTAACTCTGAACATGACTGTCAAACAATACAGAGTTTTTCAGTTGAAAGGATTCTAGCACTGGAAGAAAGTAAACTGCAGAAAGCAGGAAAATATCTAAGACGACAAAAGACAGGAACTCGTGTTGAGTTTCAGCTGTCAGTCACGGCATCAGTACACAGCAAACAGGAGCCACATCAATTCTTATGGTTTCGTGCACCTAATCGGTTTATTTTCTGTCTTTTTCCTTGAATGAAGGGAGTTCCTTTTGTTCTACAACCTTTTGTCCTTTATTGTAGCTGGGGATTAGAAGAAACTTGATTTTCCTAAAGATTTCCTCGTAAAAAGGGTGGTTTTTGTCATGGTGCCTCTGCCAACAACGCCAACCACTAATCGTCACCTTTGTGGATTGCAGCAAGGCTTTTGACACGGTTCATAGAGACCCTATGGAAGATACTGAGTTGTTACGGTTGCCCACAAACCTTTATTAGAGTGTTACGCAGTTTTCATGATGGTATGACTGCTAGCATTTGCTGTGGTGATAGTTGTTCAGATGCATTCAGTGTGGGACATGGCGTGAAGCAAGGATGTGTTCCTGCACCAACTTTATTCACTATTTTCCTTACTGCAGTCCTACAAAGCATGGCAGACGAACTTGGTGACCTCTTTATTAGAACCAGGAGCGATGGAGATCTTTTCAATCTTAGGCGCCTGAAAGCAAAGAACAAGACACGGGAACTACTGATACAGGAGTAGCTCTTTGCCGATAATTCAGCACTTGTAACTCACAGTCTTCAGGCCATGCAAGAGCTACTTACAGCCTTTGCTAAAGCTTCCACAAGATTTGGACTAACAATCAACATTAAGAAAACAGAAGTCCTAATCCAAGACACCCATAATGCAAAGCTGAACCCACGAACAGTGCTCCTGAATGGTATTCCACTGGCTGAAGTAGACAAGTTCTCATACCTGGGAAGTACTATCTCCAAAAGTGGAAGTATAGACTGGCCAACTTCCCGACCCAGCTGACCCGGAAGGCCTCCGCCTAGCAGTCAACACGCAGGGCATCATGTTGGGACGTCAAGCAGATGCTTTGACACAAATGGCTTCCCCCCAACAGGAACTATTCCAACACCTGAATGGCATGACCCAAACATTATTAGAATTAACAGGACAATTTTCCAAATCTGACGTTTCAGCTCCACTTCCGCCCTCCGGCAACATGACTACTTCCGCGTCCGTCACGACCCCGGAAAGTTATCATCTCCAGCCTGAACCTTTTTATGGCGATGTTAAAGGCTGTGTAGGATTTCTCTTACAATTTCAACTCTTGTTTCAACAAGCTCCCAGATTCTATCACACGGACCACAGTAAGATAACTCTGATTGTCAACTCTCTCCGGAACAAAGCGTTACAATGGGCTCAAGCCTTCCTGGCAGCTAATCCCATCAGACATCTCCACTTCGAACTTTTCATCGGTGAGTTCCGTCTCGTTTTTGATCAACCCAAAAACCAGGAAGAAGCCACCAGACGATTACTGAGCCTCAAGCAACGTAATGTCAGCGATCACGTGATCAACTTCCGAATTCTAGCAGTGGAGGCAGGATGGTCCGACCCAGCTCTATGAGGTATTTTTTTTTACCAATTTCTTAATGACACCACAAAAGACCATCTCTGTACCCAACCTGAAGCACAATCTTTTGAGGAACTTCTCTCTGCAGCTCTACGGTCCGACACCCGCCTAAGAGAACGCCAGAATGAACGCAGTCATCAGTCTCGTAACCAATCACCTAACAATTTACAGCAACCTATCGTTACCAATGTTTCATCGCCACCTGAATTACCACGTAAACCTCCAGATGAACCTATGCAACTCGGTCATTCCAGACTATCTGCTGAAGAACGTCAAAAACGCTGAGAAAAAAGGCTGTGTTTTTACTGAAGCAACCAGGGACACCAGGTGTCACAATGTCAACTTCGTTTAAACTCTCGAATCCCCCCGCTAGAAGACAGGCCGCGGGAGGGTCAGCCAGTCATTTCCACCCGGAAAGACTTTTGTTATATCCCTGTCAAGCTATGTTACAACAGTCGAACAGAGTCTTATCGAACACAGCCTTGTTAAACAGCTTGCGCTATCCATAGAACCTCTGGACACCCCCATTAAAGCTGCCGGATTAGGGGGTCAACACCTTTAACTCATCTCTCACCACACTAAACCCCTTCTCGTCACCTCTGGTAATCACCACGAACATATTCAGTTTTTCGTCACTCTCTCTCCCCAAAACCCGGTTGTCTTAGGCTACTCTTGGCTTAAGATCCATAATCCCCAGTTCGACTGGATCCACCAACGTATGGATATTTGGAGCGCGTTCTGTTTGGCTAACTGTCTCCAGTCAGCCATCCCATCCGTTCTGTCTTCCGATACCACCATGTCCGAAAATATCAATCTCTCTTCTGTTTCCCCCTGTTATCATAACTTCAAGGCCCTCTTTAGCAAAGCCAAAGCTAGGGGTGAAACGAGAAAAGAGGTAAAACGTGTTCTAACTTTAAAACTGTGTCAGTCATCAGGAAGTCGCTTTCTGCCCTGCAGCACATCAAGTCCCCGGCAGAAGACCAATGTATAGTATATACACTGAACAAAAATATAAACGCAACACTTTTGTTATTGCTCCCATTTTTTATGGTATGAACTCAAAGATGTAAAACATTTTCCACATACACAAAATAACCAGTTCTCTGAAATATTATTCACAAATCTGTCTAAATCTGTGATAGTGAGCACTTCCCCTTTGCCAAGACAATCCATCCCACCTCACAGGTGTGTCATATCAAGATGCTGATTAGACAGCATGATTATTGCACAGGTGTGCCTTAGACTGGCCACAAGAAAAGGCCACTCTGAAATCTTCAGTTTTGTTTTATTGAGGGGGTCAGGGGACTCAGACAACCAGTCAGTATCTGGTGTGACCACCATTTGCCTCATGAAGTGCGACACATCTCCTTCGCATAGAGTTGATCAGGTTGTCTATTGTGGTCGTGGGGTTATGGTATGGGCAGGCATCTGTTATGGGCGACGAACACAGGTGCATTTTGTAGTATCAGGTGACACAAAGGGGTAGGAACCTTTGTATGTGTTGTTTTGTGGCTGGAGGGAAGTTGAATAAAGCGGAACCTGTGTGAAGCTACAAGCGTGTCTCGTGTGTTGGTGATATAAAAATATATAAAACTCAGCCACTTGAACATGGTGTCAGAAGTGAACCCAGGAGGGGTTTGAACTGAAAGACTCAGAGAAAAATAATAATAGTGTGGATTTTGCCGCTCGTAGTCGCCATCGAAGTCCGGGACGGCCGCCATGAGTCGATTCCAGGTACCCCCACCTCAGAAGTTTTCCTTCAAGGCAGATGACTGGCCTAAGTGGATAAAGCGTTTTGAAAGGTTCCGGATTGCGTCTGGTTTGGAGACTCAAGCCGAGGAGAACCAAGTGAATGCGCTGATTTATTCCATGGGGGAGGAAGCCGAGGATATTCTGGTCTCGCTGCACCTGAGTCCGGAGGAGGCAGTCGACTTCCACACAGTCAAGACAAGGTTGGACACTCATTTCGTGGCTCGCAGAAATATAATTTTTGAAAGAGCAAAGTTCAACCAACGACAGCAGGAGATGGAAGAGACGGTCGACAGCTTCCACACTGCGCTGCAATGCCTGGCAGAGCACTGCGGCTACGGCGCTCTTCACAGCGAGATGGTGAGAGACAGATTTGTTGTGGGTTTGAAAGACAAACGGTTATCGGAACAACTACAGATGGATCCAGAGCTGACTTTAGAAAAAGCAGTTAATAGAGCACGACAGAGTGAGCAGGTTAAAAGGCAGCAAGAGATGCTTCACAGTAACTTCAGAGCGGATGTGCAGGTGGATGGCGTGCACGCGCGTCAACACGGCGGCGCGCGAGCGAAGACAAGAGCACCGCCACACCGCCAAAAAGTAACGACACACACACAGGATACAGTAATTCAGTGCACGAGATGTGGAGATTCAAGAGGACATAGCATGCAGCAATGCCCAGCACGTGAAGCAGTGTGCAATCAGTGCAGGAAAAAGGGACATTATGCAAGAGTCTGCAGAACCAAACAGAGGAAAGACATGAAAATTGCTATGGTGACAGAGGACTCAAATGATGGATTTGCCTTTTTAGGTTCAATGTCTGATAAAAACACAATAAGTCCTTGGATCACAGAAGTAGATCTGAACAGCCATAGCACAGTGTTTAAAATTGACACTGGAGCTGATGTGACTGCAGTTTCAGAGACGCTGTACAAAGAAGGACAGTTTGGCAAGCTGGAGAAGCCAACAAAAGTCTTACGAGGACCAGGAGGTTCACGGTTACAAGTTCAAGGTATGTTCACAGCTAACCTTCACAAAAATAACAAAAACACGAAGGAGGACATCTATGTTGTGAAAGGTTTGAGTATGCCGCTCCTGAGTGGGACAGCAGCTATTGCTCTACAGCTGGTTGCCAGAGTAGAGAACATCATTCTGGACTCCACAGCGACTGTTAAAAGGGAGTTCCCTAGGCTTTTCAGTGGACTCGGAAAAATGGAGGGAGAGTACAACATTGTGCTGAAACCGAACGCTCAGCCTTTCTCTCTGTCCACACCAAGACGCATATCTCTTCCCCTTATGCCAAAGGTTAAGGAGGAGCTGACCCGAATGGAACAGCAGGGGGTCATCTCAAAAGTAGACCAGCCAACTGAGTGGTGTGCACCCATGGTGGTGGTGCCAAAACGCACAGGCAGGGTGAGGATCTGCACTGACCTAACCGAACTGAATAAATCTGTGTTAAGAGAAAAACATCCTCTTCCGTCTGTTGAAAACACATTAGGGCAGCTGGCTGGAGCCAAAGTCTTTTCAAAGTTGGATGCTAATGCTGGATTCTGGCAGATTCCACTATCTAAAGACTCTTCTCTGTTGACCACCTTTATAACTCCTTTTGGACGATACTGCTACAATCGTCTGTGTTTTGGGATCTCGTCTGCACCTGAGCACTTCCAGAAACGAATGTCACGTATCTTGGAGGGTCTCGATGGAGTTTTGTGTCAGATGGATGACGTTCTCATCTGGGGAACCACACAAGAAGAACATGATGAGAGACTGAGAAGAGCATTATCTCGTCTCCAAGAGGCAGGTGTCACATTAAATGAGAAATGTGAGTTTTCAAAAAGCAAGATTAAATTCTTGGGTCAGATTATTGAAGCATCAGGAGTCAGCCCAGACCCTGAAAAGGTCAAAGCCATCACAGGCATGCAGGAGCCTAACAATGTGAGCGAGGTGAGACGTTTTCTTGGAATGGCAAATCACCTTGGAAAGTTTTTGCCTCACCTGGCAGAAAAGACACGCCCTCTGAGAGACCTGCTGAGGAAGTCCAACATGTGGAACTGGGGTTCACAGCAGCAGAAAGCCTTTGAGAGTATCAGAGCTGATCTGACGACACCCCCGGGACTCGCTCTGTATAACCCAAATGCTGAAACGCTGGTGTCGGCAGATTCTTCTTCCTATGGGATGGGCGCGGTTCTCCTCCAAAAACAAGAAAATGGAGGATGGAAACCGGTCGCGTATGCGTCCAGAGCTTTGAGCGAAACAGAGCAGCGCTACGCCCAAATTGAGAAGGAGGCGTTGGCCTTGACGTGGGCATGTGAGAGGTTTCAAGAGTTTCTCATCGGGAAATGTTTTCACATGGAAACGGATCACAAACCGTTAGTCCCACTGCTGGGTTCAAAGAGATTGGATGAGCTGCCACCCCGCATACAACGTTTACGTATGAGACTGATGAGGTTTTCTTTTACCATCTCTCATGTCGCAGGCAAAAACATCGCAACGGCAGACGTTCTGTCAAGAGCTCCTGTTGGAGGGAATGATTCTGACTTATCGGAGGAAGATATCAACCTGTATGTGGACGCGGTCATAAGCAGCCTACCAGCTACTGAGAGCAGGCTTCAGCAAATTAAGACTCATCAGGAGAATGACCTCATAGTTCAGCAACTCAAAAAGTGCTGCGTGGAAGGATGGCCAGATAAATTCTCAGCTGACAGATCCCTGCAGCCTTATTTGCAGTACTCAGGAGATCTCTCAGTTCACAGCGGTTTGCTACTTTACGGTAGCAGAATAGTGATTCCTGCATCACTGAAGAAGGACATTCTTTCAAAGCTGCATGAAGGACATCTGGGGATAACCAAATGCAGAGCAAGAGCCAAGCAGTCAGTTTGGTGGCCAGGTCTCAGTAAAGAGTTAACAGAAATGATAGAAAAATGTGATGTCTGTGCTCGTGAGAGAACAAACCTGAGGGAAACTTTAATTCCTACTGAGTTTCCTACAAGACCATGGTCCACAGTAGGAGCAGACCTGTTTCAGTTTGGTTCACAGCATTACTTGATTGTGGTGGACTATCATTCCAGGTATTTTGAGGTGGCCAAGCTGACATCTACAACATCTGAAGGTGTTATTGAACACTTTAAATCTGTGTTCGCACGACACGGCATTCCAGATGAGGTGCGCACGGATAATGGACCACAATTTAGTTCTGAGCACTTCCGTAAATTTGCGCGCTGCTGGAACTTCAAACACGTGACTTCAAGCCCGCGTTTCCCGCAGAGCAACGGTGAGGCGGAACGAGCTGTGAGGACTGTAAAGAATCTTCTCAAGAAGTCTGGGGATCCATATCTTGCTCTCATGGCTTATCGTTCTGCGCCTCTAGCGAATGGATACAGCCCTGCAGAACTTCTGATGGGTAGAAGGATAAGAACGACTGTTCCTATGATTTCTTCTCAGCTTAATCCAGAAGGTGCGGATATGAAGAGGCTGAGGGAGATTGAGCAGAAGTACAGACAAAAGCTTCAGCAAGATTATAACAGCAGACACAGAGCACATGATTTGTCTCAGTTACAGCCTGGAGATCATGTGTGGGTTAAGGGTCTGCAGGAGAGGGGCACGGTTGTTTCGGCTGCAGATACTCCAAGGTCGTACGTCATAGATACACCAAAGGGGGTCCTGCGGAGGAACAGATACCACCTTTCACCAACTCCTGTGGCTCCAGAAACACCTGCTCTCTCTTCCCCGGAAGATACAAGAGGAAGCGTGGCCCCTGAAGAACACGAGTTGGAACAGGAGACTTCAGTGTCTGAGAGACGGTTTCCAGTAAGAGCCAGGGCGCCGCCAGCGTACCTAAAGGACTATGTTTGTTCAAACAATAGGAACTGAGTGAGTTCTGGGGCAGAATAATCCCCACACTCAGATTGAGGATCTGAGTAGTCTATCTCATTCCTCATAGATAGAAGTTTGTGGTTTTATGAATGAAGTTGTTAATGGTTTCACTAGGATGTGCACTTCATGTTGGTTATGTGTATGAACACTTTACAGAGGAGCAGTGCAGTGTTACTGATGAGAAATCGTTTTGTTATGTTACCCTGACGTTCTTCATTTAAGAAAGGGGGATGTAGTATCAGGTGACACAAAGGGGTAGGAACCTTTGTATGTGTTGTTTTGTGGCTGGAGGGAAGTTGAATAAAGCGGAACCTGTGTGAAGCTACAAGCGTGTCTCGTGTGTTGGTGATATAAAAATATATAAAACTCAGCCACTTGAACACATTTCATTGATGGCCTTTTGAATGCACAGAGATACCGTGACAAGATCCTGGGGTTCATTGTTGTGCCGTACAACCAACAACATCACCTCATGTTGCAGCATGATAATGCATGGCCACATGTTGCAAGGATCTGAACACAATTCTTGGAAGCTGAAAACATCCCAGTTCTTGCATGGCCAGCATACTCACCGGACATGTCACCCATTGAGCATGTTTGGGATGCTGTGGATCGGCGTATACGACAGCGTGTTCCAGTTCCTGCCAATATCCAGCAACTTCGCAGAGCCATTGAAGAAGAGTGGACCAACATTCCACATTCTGTCTAATTGATTTTGTTTCTAACCCATTTCTGTATAACAATTGTTGTTGTTTTTTTCTGTTATCTGTAAGTTTGGAGTTGTGTTAATAATTCATCCAGTAATGTTTATTAAGGAATTGTTTGGTTAAATGGCCTGTGGGACGGGCTAAGCCTTTATAAAGGGTGAACTTTTCCCAGTTGAGAGAGAGCAGTCTTGAATGCAGTGGTGGCAACAGGCTTTCCCAGAATCAGCTAAATGTATTATATATATATATATTTTTTTTGGGGATCAATAAAATCCCATTTTGAAATTTGGAGTCTGCTGGCTTGGTCATCTTATCTCAGTGATTTATTTATGCGCTGCTGAGAAGAACCCCGTCACACACGGTCACTAGTCCTCGGCCTCCTTCCTTGCGGCTAGCATACAGTCTCAGGGTGCTGGATTTGGGATGGAACCCTCCAGGCATGGTGAGGAGCTTTGGTGTCTTCACATCCGTTGTCTGTATCTCTTCCTTTGGCCATCTTATTATTCCTGCAGGGTATCTGATAACTGGTAGTGCGTAGCTATTTATTGCCCGGGTCTTGTTGTTTGCATTTATGCTACATATTCTTTGTTCTTGTTTTTTATATTATTCTTAGTCTTTTTTTTCCCCTCTGCTGTCAGTTGCTATGGTAAAAAACACATTTCCCATGTGTGGGATCAATAAAGTAATTCTGATTCTGATTGTTCTTGCCATTGAGCTGGCTTCTCAGGACTTGCCTCACTCATTGGAGGTATTTAGCTGTTGCAGCTTTCCTTGTTGCCTGCTCCAGGTTGCCATTTGCCTACGGAATTCCAAGGTACTTGTAACTGTCCTCACTGTCTACTATTGTTCCTTCTGGGAGTGAGACCCCTCCTGTGTGGACTACCTTGCCTCTCTTTGTCACCATCCGGTTGCATTTCTCAAGCCCAAATGACATCCCAACCTGTTGGCCCCATTTCTGAGTCGGTATCCATAGCCAGTCTTGTTGATTATTTGGCTGAGGGGGTTCAGACCTATGCAGAACAGCAGTGGGGACAGATCATCACGTTGGTATATCCCACATTTGATGGACACTTGTGCAAGTGGCTTCCCATTGGTTCCCACAGCTTCATTGAGTTTCCTATGAACGCTCTTAGAAGACCCATGAACTGAGACCAAGCTTTCTGACACTAGGCAGCACATTTCTATACAGAATGCCAAAATTGTCAAATCAAAAGTAGCTCACATGCCAAAAAACTGTGGGCACCCCTGGTGTATGTGATGGATAACTGTACCGTGCATTCCATTACCTAAACCTGCTGTATCATTTTTGGGGTCACCAGGCTGCTGGAGCCTGTCCCAGCTACACCCTGGACAGGTTGCCAGTCCGTTGTAGGGCAGATTTCCTGGCATGGTGTATTAATACTTTTGCTTTTGCCCAAGTAATACTAGAATTGCAGCTGACCTTCTGAAGGTTAAAGCCTGTGCTTTCTGGCAGCGTTTGAAAGGGGCGAACCTTCTGTTCCTGTACTTTCCTAGTGAAGCAGAGCAGACTATTTAGAGATGATTGCCAGCTTTCTTTGTGCCGGGGCAGTTGGTTGAGAAGGGGGTAAAAAGGCCAATGTGTTTTTTTTGCAACAAATTCAATTCTCATCACTCAAAACAATTCTGTTCTTGGAAAAAGAAAACCCTTGTTCTTATGTTGGTCCTGCAACACCTTCATGTGTATGTAAGCAGTTGTTCTGTGGGTGGATGCTCTGACCCAGCAGCCTTTAAATCCTCTTTCAAACTCACACTCCATGTAGTGGTCTCTCTCTCTTCCCTATTTAAGGTACATGTGTTGTGTTCAACCTTTGACAGTAAAGATTAAAGTATTGTTTTTCAATGTGTTTTAACCATTCTTTAAATATATTTGTTTTACCTTTCCAAGTGTACACAAAATGTCTATACAGAACCAATACAAATCAGAGCAACTAACATTCAACCAATTTTTTAAGCTCATTTAAAATGTCAATTGTTTTTCTATACATTTTAGAAATGGCCTAATTGATTAAATTGATAAAATTTAGTTCCATTGCAAAACCAACAATGACATTAGTTTCTGAGTACAGGGAAATTGTTTCATAGAAGCAGAAGATCAGGGTATTGCCAGTGTAGCATAGAGTGGCAAGTTGTGTTTTACATTGAAAATCAGGTACATTTATGAAATGAAGAAGGTTAAAGGACAAATATCAATAACATGACTGTTTCCAATAAAAAAAACATGGAAATGTTGAAAAACAGCTAATGACAAGAATGCAGAAAAGACCAAATTGATGCTAAAGAAATCACATTCGCTAAACAAAACCAATTTAATGATGTTGCACTTACTACAGAAAATTCAAATAATTCATAAAGTTGGATATATAGCAGAGATAAAATTGTTTTGTTTGTGAAGTCGGTACTGTTGAAATTCAAAGAGTTAGTGGAACAGCAAGCTTCAGGACTGCTTAAAGTTAAAAATAGAGCTGTACCAAGAAGTCAACAAGTTATTTGTTTCACTTCAGAAGATAAAAATCACAGGAGAAGCTGTGATTTCAAGTTTCAATTTCCTCGCATTGCTTTAAAGCAAACCTGTTTTTACTTTGGTTGGGCTAAAAGTTTGGAATTCCCTACAGAAGGTTCTGAAAAGTTGTCCAAAAAGCTTTTGGTCATGAGATAGAAGAACCCTGAGGATTCTGTACTGTGGTTATTGTATGTGCTGGCAGGCAGTGAAGCATGTCAGGAATTGTCTCTTTTTTTCAATTAACATTTGATAAAAGGGCAGAAAGTAAAAAACAACTTTATTCTTCTCACCTCCCTTCCCTGTTATGAAGTTGAGTGCATTTATGAAGTGAATGTGAATGTGTTGATGCGGTACTCCCAATGAAAGGAACAAAGAAACCGAACCGAACTTTCAAAAAAGTCCTTGTTACTTAAAGAAACTGAGACTGTGCTTAAGCAAACCATTAAACGTACCTGCTGATAACTGGGGCAGTAAGAGAGTAAAACCTGATCAAAAACACTGTTTTTCTTTATATGCAATCAAAACCCTTTTTGCAGTCTTCTTTTCACCTCTGCTGAAGCTGTATCGTCACACAGCACCATTTCCGTAACTACAAAATCTCCAGAGCATTGTTTGAATTCCAAATAAAACGTTTCAAGTAACAAATAAATCTCTACTTCGGTGTTAGAAAACACATTCATCCAAACAACTAAGAGTAGCAGTGCGGATTACATTGCATTCATTAGACTTGGAAACCACAGTAAGAGTTCTTCTGTTGTCCCTTAGCAGAGAAACTTGAGCACGTAATTATCAGGAACCAGATGAGGCACAACAACTACATGAATACCCATGATAATTGCAGAAACTGACAACCAGTCGATGAGGAAGCTAAGATAAAAAATACCAGCAGCAATTATTGGCTTAAAAGTATTGCTAATGCCAAAAAATAAAATCTTTGCTAGCTTCTTTTTTTTAATTCCTGTCTTTTTCCTGTTATTGTGTAAAATCTTTAAATTATTGACAAAACTAAGATACTCCTGCTACTTTCCGTACATTTTCCCATCCTACTTTGAGGGATTTCAGCATCTTTGTCTTATCTTGGATTTGGACTTTATCTTATCTCAACTTTGCGTGATGAAGCCAACAGGACGACATCATCTGCAAAGAGGAAATCCTGTGGTCCCCAAACCAGCCCCCGTTTGGTCTCTGGCTGTACCTACAAATTCTGTTCATAAAGATAATAAACAGAACCAGGGATAAAGGGCGGCCCTGCACAACAGTCCAACATGCACCTGAAACCGGTCTGACTTACTGCCAGCCATGCACACCAAGAACTGGTCCCACAGAGACCAGACAGCCCTCCGTAATGTTTGGATTTTCTCGAGGTGCTTAAGTTTCTTCACAGCCCCAAAAACAAGCATTACTGGTCAACTGAATTAGGTGTGTAGTTGCAATTGTGGTTGTGGCCTGCAGGTAATGCAGTATGTAGTCCATGTAGCATTCCAGCCGGACTTGATTCAGACGATGGACTCAATGATAGTAACTGATGGACTATGATGGGGTATTCCAACCCATTTATTTACTCCACAGTCATAGTCACACCGTAAGAGCTGAAGAAAAGCAAAACAACAAACTCACAATAATTCCTTTTTGATAAACAACCATTCTTTACCTCAGCTAGTAGCTTTAAATTGTTGGATAACTTCAAACAGAAACTTTTCTTTTGTTATTTTACATGAAACAAATTGAAAATAATCACAAAATGTATACAGTAAACATAACCAAAAATCATACCTGTCCGCCTTCCAGCTAGATGCCAAAAACAAATTACAGCTTTACACAGTTATCCGTCCGTCTTTTTGTCTGTTTCCTTTGTTGCCGTAGCATCAGCTGTTAACCGTTTTTTTTTTGTTTCTGTTGAACTGACGCGCTTCACAGAAAAAGCGGAAGTGGAACCTTCACAATAAAAGTCTTCAAAACAAAATACACTTCACAAACATTTACACTGTTTTTTATCATTTGCTTTTACATCTTCAACATATTTCTTTTGAAATTAAAGACATCCTCAATAAAAGGAAATGTTAAACAATAATAAGAAAACAATTAAAATGGGTCTTTTACACTCCCACCAAATCATTTGGTGTTGTTTTTTTTTTTTTTAATAACAGGTTGATAACCATAGAGGGAACAAACCCAAATGATTTCCAAACAAAATGATCAATGACCAGAAACATGTTGCATAAAGTACGCTTAAGAACTGTAAAGAAGTTGTGCCTTGTAGCAATCTAGTCACCTTCTAGCAATAAAATCAGTTTCTGAACAGGACGTTCAAGCACTAACTGCTTGTTAATACGTTCACCCTTCTTGCTAAGTTTTCTGTCACCCAAACATATTTTCACTCTTCTAACACACCCATCTTTATCTGTTGTGGTTTCTAAAACTCTACCCAATCTCCATTCAGTTCTAGGCAGGTTATCATCTTTTTTCATCACTATATCTCTGATCAGCAGATTTCTTTTTGGAGTGTGCCAGCATTGTCTGATGGCGATATTGGACAAGTATTCCTTGCGCCAACGACTCCAGAACTGTTCTGCTAGGTACTGTACATGACGCCATCTCTTTCTAGTGTAAATGTATTCTTTGACAAACTTGCCGGGGGGAGGAAGAACTGGAGTAGACTTCAAGGTAAGTATGTGGTTAGGGGTGAGTGGCTCCAGACTGTTAGGATCGTTGAGGTTTTCAGAAAACCGCTCCAAAGGAAGATCAGCCATCCTTTGTATGCTTCCACGGAGTTTGCAACATGTCACACAATGACGAAGATATGAAGCCACAACCCGATCAATTCCTGATATCCAGTAACCATTTGTCCTAATTGCATTAATGGTCATGCCTTTACCTTGATGTTTGACCCTTTCATGTGCCTGTGAGATATTCATCCTGGTGATATGATGTCCTTTAGGAATGATTGCAGGGTGTTTGACCTCATGAGGGAGATTAGCTTCTCTGAGTCGTCCTCCCACCTTAATTACACCATCACTGTCCAAGAAGGCATCGAGATGCAGTAGCTTGTTATGAAGTGGTAGCTGAGAGCCTTTTTTCAGTAGCTTAAGTTCCTCAGAATATGTTTGTCTCTGTAGGTTTTTGATTATGAGATGCTCTGCATCTTCTCTTTCTTTCACAGTTGAGAGACAGATGGACTTTTTTGTTAGCCGTCGACGGATACGTGTCACTTCTTGGCTGTTTTTATAAATGGAGTTCTTGAGTTTATCCAGAAACAGGATGTCTTCCTGGGACACTGTTTTTTCATCTTCCTTGCCAGTGACTGGTGGGAGCTCCTTGGCAATAATTCTAAAACAATGTCTGCCCGCATTTGGAGTGTCGAGGCAGGGCGAAGAGCATCCCACTATGCTCCATTCTAGGTCGGTTCGAACCGCATATGGCTCTTCATTTCCTCCTGATATCACATCTCTTGGTGCCATTGCTCTTGCGCAGTTGTATCCTATTAAAAGACCAACATCACAACTCTGCAGTGGTGGAATTTCATCTACAATTTTAGAAAGATGATTCCATTTGCTGGCCGTTTCATTTGTCGGTATACAGGAACGATTCACTGGTATACAATCTTTGGTATACACATGAGGGAGGTTGATATAGGAAGAGGAGAAGTCCAGAGACCCTTTGACTTTTCACTGTCATGTCGCGTCCAACCATAGTTGTTAATCTCAGCTTTACTGGAAAGGACTCTGCCTTTAAAGCGTTGCTCACATCCTGGTCGAAAAAATGTGGTGTCGCTTTGTGTGTCCAGTAGAGCATAAACCAGTTTCTCAGTTTCTCCATCAATCCTTGACACCCATACAGGCACAATCATTGATGTATTGTTGGACTGTCCTGTTGCTACTGACATTGAAGTTGCAGCAGTTTCTGTTTGAACAGAAGTTGTAAGGTTGGCATCTTCTCAAGTTGCTACCCTCTCCTTCCTCACATAGTTTTCATCATGCAAACACGTAGGATGTTTACCTTTACAAGTGTCACATGAATGTCTGTGTCGACAGTCCTTTGCATTATGTCCAGGTTTAGTACAGCTATAGCAGAGTTTATGTTCTTTAATGAATCCTCTTCGCTCATCCAGGGTTTTTTCAATGAACTTGGGACATCCATGTAGTCTGTGCTGTAGGTCTTGACAGAAACTACAAGGAACCTTTTCCTTTCCTTTAGCTGTCCTCTGCCTTTCAATGTCACCCTCAGATTGAGTACTCATAACATTTGCCCTGTTTGTTTTAGTTTCTCTATTGTTTTGTTTTGCAGCATTAGATTCTGTGCTGTGGAGGGCAAATGCTGAGGTGATCGGATTGCAAGCAATTTCTGCCTCCATTGCAACAAATACGGCAAAATCTTTGAAGCTGGGAAACTCTTTGGTCCTTTTCAAGTGTTCAGTGGCTTTCCTGTTCCACTGAGATGCTGTCCATTCTGGTAGTTTCTGAATTAGCCTTCTATTCTCTTCACAGTCGTTCAATATCTGGAGGCTCTTTACATGCGACATTGCATCGTGACAGGCGTTTAACAAATCGGAAAATTCTCTTAGGGCTAATGCATCTCGTGGTAGGATTTTTGGCCAGTCTGCTAGCTTGTTTCTGAAGGATCTCTGTGTGATGAAGGGTTGTCCATATCTGTCATACAGCTTGTTCCATGCATCCCTGTAAGCCTCATTGTCATTTCTATAGAAAGTTCCTTCTAGTGTTTTACGGGCCGGGCCACCAACATACTTTCTTAGATAAAACAGCTTGTCCGCTGAAGAGATGGGCTTTGAATCAATGAGGGACATAAATGAAGTTTTCCACTCAATGAACCTGATAGGGTCACCATTAAAAACAGATGGCTCTGGGACTGGAAGTCTATTTAGAGCCATGCTGTCCTGTAAGGCTTGTGCGAGGGACAATACATTCACATCAGGTGATGGTTCATTGACAACAGGGTTCTGATTGCCAGTGACAGGGAGGCTGTGTTGATTCCGTTCAGAATTGATATATGAATGTACGCTACCTTCCTGCAAAACACATTGGTTGTAGACATGCAGCCTAGCTCGAGCAGCCTTCATATCCTTTTCTGCTTGGATATGTTCTAGTCTGCGCTTTTCTACTTGTATTTGTCTGAGTTGCTCTTCTATTTTTTGTCTTTGTTTCTCTTCCTCCATGAGCACTTCAAACTCAGCTTCCCTTGCTGCGAGCTCTGCAGCAGCGTCCACCTGTTTAACCATTAAGGTGGTCCCTTCTTGACTGTGAACTGACCTTGTCACTCTGGAGACAGTGGATCCATATATGGAGCGTGCATATCTGCTTTTCACTAGTTCCTTGAGACGTTGTTGCTCTTGCTGTGCATCATAATCTCCGTAGATGCCTGTCATTCTCTCGTAGCTGACTTTCATAATATCTGCTGTAACTGCTTCACAACTATCGATGCGGCGTCTTAGTTCTGGTGCTGGTGTGATGGATTTCCGTAGTTCGAGGTAAGTGTTTAATACGTCCTCTTTTTCCCTTTCCAAAGAATCCATCAACTCCGCCAGCTCACTTTCACTGATGTCCAGCTTCAGCTGCTCTCTTGACCTGCGGGCCTGAGCCTTCCATTTTTCGTATGAGGAAATTAGTTTTCTTTCCCTTTTTCTTGCCTCTTCCTTTTGCAGTTCAAGCATTTTTGGAGTTAGGGTCTTTTGTTGGGTTGAGCGTCGGACACCTTCTTTAAGTTTACTTTGTAAGTCTTTTAGTATTTCTTCCTTGCTTTGAATTTCCTTTTCTAAATGTTCTCTCTCAGTAGTCTCTGAAGTGTCTTCGAGAGCAAATTTGAGCCTTTCAATTTTGCAGTGCAGGTTATCTATTTGTTTCTGTAACTCTATTTGTAAATTGTGATTTTCTGTTTCCTCCATATTAAACTATACTAAATAAAAATTTGTTTCAGTATTGCTCTTAAACTACCCAAATGGAAATAAGTTATTGTTTAAAATATAAGCAGATAACTTGAATGTAGCTCACAGTAAAAATATTATTCAGTCAACAAGAACTGCCTTTTTAAATCACAGACTTTGAATGTAAGTCAATCCCCTTTTTCCCTTTTTTTTAAACAAAATCAATATACAATATAAACTGTTCACACATCGAACTCAACACATTTTTTTAAATAAATTAAATCAAGGAATAAACAAAGTTATAACAGTCCTTTGCTCAAATGTAACCTTTTAGTGAGACAAATGTTCTTTAAAGTTGATGTTGTTTCCTTCTTTAACCAGTTCTGATTGGAGCAGTCACTTTTCCTGATGAAGTTTCGCCTTTTCTTTCTCAAGTTCAATAAAATGTTCCATACCTTGTCTGACTGTCACATCAAACTGCTAAGTCAGCTGCGAAATGATTGTCTTGTGGACCCGTAGAATGGTGCTGAGTTGCCCGATTAAGTGTGATCTTCAACGCCAAACGATTAGCAGCACAGCCCCTTGCTTGTCCTCATGACTCCGTGGTGCAGCGTGACCGTGGGATGATGTAGGTGTCAGCTCTTACTGTAGTATTCCAGCCGGACTTGTTTAACAATAATAAGAAAACAATTAAAATGGGTCTTTTACAGTCCAGTATCACTTTTTTGAGAGTTTCAGGCATGTGAGGTACTAGCCTACAAAATACAAAAAGCATTTATTTTTTCTTAAATATTTTTTTCAGGGGCTAAATGTGAGACTATGGTGAGGTTCATCTCAAATACCTAAAGTGGTTAAGGACGAAGAATCTGCTAAACTGAAATGCTAAAATGAATGATTGTCTGAACTTGATGTTCTGGCAGAATAAATTTCTGACAAAAAAAATTATCACTGCTGTGTTTGTCAATCAAATAATGACAGGCAGCTAAGGTGTGTCACAGGAAAATGCCAAAGTCATTGCTGATCGTTTATTTGAACAGAATGTTGATACAATTTAAACCAAATGGGACTTTGCACTCCACCAAAAAGCCATTGACTTAGAATAGTTGACCATTACTGTAACTTGTTGTATGCTTACTTTATTGGACACTACCCACTTTCAAACACTCAGTTTCAACCAACTAATCCCTTGGATAAGCTCTAAAGGTCATTTTTGTGTCATAGCAAAAATGACGTGGCTGACCCAGACGCTAAAACCTGGAAGTAAACTCAAACCAGGACGTCTTGGAACAGTTTTATTTCACTTCCAAGCGTGGTATAAGAGAAAGTTAGCAGTAAGGGTTTGTAGCTTCTTGTAGTCTTGCCATCGGCGTAGAAGCTGGATGTGTGTCCGTGGCAGGAGTCTTGGGCAGGCCGCTGAGAGCGAGACCGGAGTGTGACGAGGCAGGATCGTACAAGTACAAGTCAAGACTAGGAAATGTAGCTTAACTTGGAGACCAGACATAAGCACCGTAGTGAGTAATGAACTTGCAATGAATGCTGGGGTTGGATCTCCTTATGAAGGCAGGAATGTGATGGGGTGAGTAACGGCAGCTGGTTCCAATCAGCAGAGCAGAGGAGAGAGGGGAGGGGGAAGGTAGACTGCCAGAGGCACCATGACAGAACCCCTCACAACGGCTGCCTCCAGTCGGTCCAGGGCGGCAATCCGGGTGAGCCAGATAGAAGTCCTCGATGAGTCCTGTGGGGGGGCTTTCTGGGAGGGGGGGGTCCTGCTATCGGTACGGGACCTTGGGGGTTCGGCGGGTCGCAGTCTCCGCTGAGGCAATCAGCAGTTGCCCCAGCCGGTTGGCAGCCTCGATCCCGTCGAGGCCTGACCAGAGCTCTCCCAGGGCTGGCGCTTGGGGGTGGGGGCCTGGGCTTGCTCGGGGGGGGCTGTTTGACCATCGGGGGACAGTCTACCAGCTAGGGATGGGTACCGTGCCCCGGTATTGAACCAGCCCCGGGGCCGCATTCTTCAAGACCGCAGTATCGTTAAGATCTGACCTGAACGGTTCTGCTATCGGTACTGGAGAAGTTACTTTTTTTTTTTTTTTTTTTTTTGTCCCACAAAATATAAGCGTTATCTGCCATATTTAACTCACCAACTCAGTCAATTTTCCGTTAATTAATGATGATATTAATTTCGGTATTCTCGTTGAAGAGGAGAGCTCTGTCTGTCTATTTGTGTGCACGGGGGGCGGGGCTGTTTTCAGACAGCACGCGCCGCGCGCGCACACACAGTCAGTGGCGATCTTGTAGGGGACACGTGAGCGCCCTAGACTAAGAACTAATGTTTCTGCGTAAAAATTATTAAGTTTGCCTACCATGCTGTCACCTTGCTACTACGATGACCGTATGTTGCGCTGTTTGTGCAGAACAGGCTGGGGCGGGGGGGGGGGGGGGGGGCGTTGCACGCGGAGCATACAACAAACAGGTAGAGAGGCGGGGCTTAGACTCACCGCTTATGATTCCAGACCCGCGACAAACTATCAGCTGCTTCCTAATACTTAATAATAATTAATAACTAATGATAGTTGTCATCCGTAAAATTAATATCATTTATTGGGTTTACTGGATTTAAAGAAAAATAAATGGAGTTGGCAAAATAGAAAGGAGTCTGCATCAAAGTGAATTTGTTTCCATCATTTAACTTAACTTAACTTAACTTAACTTAACTTAACTTAACTTAACTT
>CM074504.1:27152967-27172333 GCA_037389245.1 Oryzias sinensis
CCTTATATATTGCATCACGCCCCCGAACCAAATCCCTATTGGTCACAATAACCTACACTGCAAAATTGAAAGGCTCAAATTTGCTCTTGAAGACACCTCAGAGACAACTGAGAGAGAAAGTTTAGAAAAGGAAATTCAAAGCAAGGAAGAAATACTAAATGGCTTACAAAGTGAACTTAAAGAAGGTGTCCGACGCTCAACCCGACAAAAGACCCTAACTCCAAAAATGCTTGAACTGCAAAAGGAGGAGGCAAGAAAAAAGGAAAGAAAACTAATTTCATCATACGAAAAATGGAAGGCTCAAGCCCGCAGGTCAAGAGAGCAGCTGAAGCTGAACATCAGTGAAAGTGAGCTGGCGGATCTGATGGATTCTTTGGAAAAGGAAAAAGAAGATGTATTAAACACTTACATCGAACTACGGAAATCCATCACACCAGCACCAGAACTAAGACGCCACGTCGATAGTTGTGAAGCAGTTACAGCAGATATTATGAAAGTCAGCTACGAGAGAATGACAGGCATCTACGGAGATTATGATGCACAGCAAGTGCAACAACGTCTCAAGGAACTACTGAAAAGCAGATATGCACGTTCCATATATGGATCCACTGTCTCCAGAGTGACAAGGTCAGTTCACAGTCAAGATGGGACCACCTTAATGGTTAAACAGGTGGACACTGCTGCAGAGCTCGCAGCAAGGGAAGCTGAGTTTGAAGTGCTCATGGAAGAAGGGAAACAAAGAGAAAAAATAGAAGAGCAACAAAGACAAATAGAAGTAGAAAAGCGCAGACTAGAACGTATCCAAGCAGAAAAGGATCTGAAGGCTGCTCGAGCTAGGCTGCATGTCTACAACCAAGGTGTTTCGCAAGAAGGTAGCGTACATTCATATATCAATTCTGAACGGAATCAACACAGCCTCCCTGTCACTGGCAATCAGAACCCTGTTGTCAATGAACCATCACCTGATGTGAATGTATTGTCCCTCGCACAAGCCTTACAGGACAGCATGGCTCTAAATAGACTTCCAGTCCCAGAGCCATCTGTTTTTAATGGTGACCCTATCAGGTTCATTGAGTGGAAAACTTCATTTATGTCCCTCATTGATTCAAAGCCCATCTCTTCAGCAGACAAGCTGTTTTATCTAAGAAAGTATGTTGGTGGCCCGGCCCGTAAAACACTAGAAGGAACTTTCTATAGAAATGACAACGAGGCTTACAGGGATGCATGGAACAAGCTGAATGACAGATATGGACAACCCTTCACCACACAGAGAGCCTTCAGAGACAAGCTAGCAGATTGGCCCAAAATCCTACCACGAGATGCATTAGCCCTAAGAGAATTTTCAGATTTCTTAAACGCCTGTCAAGATGCAATGTCGCATGTAAAGAGCCTCGAAATTTTGAACGATTGTGAAGAGAATAGAAGGCTAATTCAGAAACTACCAGAATGGACAGCATCTCAGTGGAACAGGAAAGCCACAGAACACTTGAAAAGGACCAAAGAGTTTCCCTGCTTCAAAGATTTTGCCGCATTTGTTGCAATGGAGGCAGAAATTGCTTGCAATCCGATCACCTCAGCTTTTGCCCTCCACAGCACAGAATCTAATGCTGCAAAACAAAACAATAGAGAAACTAAAACAAACAGTGCAAATGTTATGAGTATTCAATCTGAGGCTGACATTGAAAGGCAGAGGACAGCTAAAGGAAAGGAAAAGGTTCCTTGTAGTTTCTGTCAAGACCTACAGCACCGACTACATGGATGTCCCAAGTTCATTGCAAAAACCCTGGATGAGCGAAGAGGATTCATTAAAGAACATAAACTCTGCTATGGCTGTACTAAACCTGGACATAATGCAAAGGACTGTCGACACAGACATTCATGTGACACTTGTAAAGGTAAACATCCTACGTGTTTGCATGATGAAAACTATGTGAGGAAGGAGAGGGTAGCAACTCGAGAAGATGTCACCCCAAGAACTACTGTTCAAACAGAAACTGCTGCAACTTCAATGTCAGTAGCAACAGGACAGTCCACCAATACATCAATGATTGTGCCTGTATGGGTGTCAACAATTGATGGAGAAACTGAGAAACTGGTTTATGCTCTACTGGACACACAAAGCGACACAACATTTGTCGACCAGGATGTGAGCAACGGTTTAAAGGCAAAGTCCTGTCCAGTAAGGCTGAGATTAACAACTATGGTTGGACGCGACATGATGGTGAAAAGTCAAAGGGTCTCAGGACTTCGTGTGCGAGGCTACTTCTCCTCTTCCTACATCAACCTCCCTCATGTGTATACCAAAGATTGTATACCAGTGAATCGTTCCCGTATACCGACAAATGAAACGGCCAGCAAATGGAATCATCTTTCTAAAATTGTAGATGAAATTCCACCACTGCAGAGTTGTGAAGTTGGTCTTTTAATAGGATACAACTGCGCAAGAGCAATGGCACCAAGAGATGTGATATCAGGAGGAAATGAAGAGCCATATGCGGTTCGAACTGACCTAGGATGGAGCATAGTGGGATGCTCTTCGCCCTGCCTCGACACTCCAAATGCGGGCAGACATTGTTTCAGAATTATTGCCAAGGAGCTCCCACCAATCACTCCTGCAGATGCTATTCGAATTCTGGAATCTGACTTCAGAGATGCCAAGGAAGATAAAAAAAAAAGGTGTCCCAGGAAGACATCCTGTTTCTGGATAACCTCAAGAACTCCATTTATAAAAACAGCCAAGAAGTGACACGAATCCGTCGACGGCTAACAAAAAACAAGTCCATCTGTCTCTCAACTGTGAAAGACAGAGAAGATGCAGAGCATCTCATAATCAAAAACCTACAGAGACAAACATATTCTGAGGAACTTAAGCTACTGAAAAAAGGCTCTCAGCTACCACTTCATAACAAGCTACTGCATCTCAATGCATTCTTGGACAGTGATGGTGTAATTAAGGTGGGAGGACGACTCAGAGAAGCTAATCTCCCTCATGAGGTCAAACACCCTGCAATCATTCCTAAAGGACATCATATCACCAGGATGAATATCTCACAGGCACATGAAAGGGTCAAACATCAAGGTAAAGGCATGACCATTAATGCAATTAGGACAAATGGTTACTGGATATCAGGAATTGATCGGGTTGTGGCTTCATATCTTCGTCAATGTGTGACATGTTGCAAACTCCGTGGAAGCATAGAAAGGATGGCTGATCTTCCTTTGGAGCGGGTTTCTGAAAACCTCAACGATCCTAACAGTCTGGAACCACTCACCCCTAACCACATACTTACCTTGAAGTCTACTCCAGCTCTTCCTCCCCCCGGCAAGTTTGTCAAAGAAGACTTTTACGCTAGAAAGAGATGGCGTCATGTACAGTACCTAGCAGAACAGTTCTGGAGTCGTTGGCGCAAGGAATATTTTTCCAATATCGCCATCAGACAATGCTGATGCATTGTCCAAAAAGAAATCTGCTGATCAGAGATATAGTGATGAAAAAAGATGATAACCTGCCTAGAACTGAATGGAGGTTGGGTAGAGTTTTAGAAACCACAACAGATAAAGATGGGTGTGTTAGAAGAGTGAAAATATGTTTGGGTGACAGAAAACTTAGCAAGAAGGGTGAACGTATTAACAAGCAGTTAGTGCTTGAACGTCCTGTCAGAAACTGATTTTATTGCTAGAAGGTGACTAGATTGCTACAAGGCACAACTTCTTTACAGTTCTTAAGCGTACTTTATGCAACATGTTTCTGATCATTGATCATTTTGTTTGGAAATCATTTGGGTTTGTTCCCTCTATGGTTATCAACCTGTTATTAAAAAAAGAAAAACAACACCAAATGATTTGGTGGGAGTGTAAAAGACCCATTTTAATTGTTTTCTTATTATTGTTTAACATTTCCTTTTATTGAAGATGCCTTTAATTTCAAAAGAAATATGTTGAAGATGTAATAGCAAATGATAAAAAACAGTGTAAATGTTTGTGAAGTGTATTTTGTGTGGAAGACTTTTATTGTGAAGGTCCCACTTCTGCTTTCTCTGTGAAGCGTGTCAGTTCAACAGAAACAAAAAAAAAACGGTTAACAGCTGATGCTACGGCAACAAAGGAAACAGACAAAAAAGACGGACAGATAACTGTGTAAAGCTGTAATTTGTTTTGGGCATCTAGCTGGAAGGCGAACAGGTATGATTTTTGGTTATGTTTACTGTATACATTTTGTGATTATTTTCAATTTGTTTCATGTAAAATAACAAAATATGTTTCTGTTTGAAGTTATCCAACAATCTAACGCTACTAGCTGAGGTAAAGAATGATTGTATATCAAAAAGTAATTATTGTAAGTTTGTTTTTATGCTTTTCTTCAGCTCTTACGGTGTGACTATGACTGTGGAGTAAATAAATGGGTTGGAATACCCCATCATAGTCCATCAGTTACTATCATTGAGTCCATCGTCTGAATCAAGTCCGGCTGGAATGCTACACCTGATCGTAAGTGTGGTTGACTGGGGAGGTTATGTTTCTGCTTATCTTTTATTTGTATTAAAGGGTGTATTCAGACATTTGGTTCCCTTAAAGTGAACCCGAGTTTTTTTCGCCCGATAATCCGGCACAAATTTTCAGTCTGAATACACCTAAGCGGACCCTGGTCCGGACTAGGGACCGCTCTCAGACCCATCTTTTGAGGCGGTCTTGGTTTGTTTCTAATCGGACTGAGATCCAGGGGGGTATTCCAGGAAGCATGTTTAAACTAGCCTGACTTTAAGCCTGAACTCTGGCTGAAATCCGCCTGAACTTGCTTACTCGGGGTAGGTCGGTTCCAAAAGACCGGATATGAGTTGGCGTAATTACGCTCGACTTGGTAACCCTGGGTTAACGCACGGTACATAAAGACATTCTCAATGGATCGCCGATTTCTGGAGTCACCATGGAAACGCGTGGAGAGAAAAAAAGAAAACGCTGTACTTCTGTGAGACGGAGTCTGAGGTTTTAATGACGGCGTATGAAGATTACACGTCCATCAAAAAAGTAACACGGCTGCACCATCAAAAAAAAAAAAAAAAAAGACTTTCTGCATGTAGAAAAAGAGCAGACAAAGTAACCGCACGAGTTTCTGATCAAATTTCCATTTTCCTCGTGACGCACATACATATATAACTCATTCAATTTTGCCAACTTAAATGAATTACTTCTATTGGTAACAAAAAATTGAGTTAAATGTATCCAACCTAATTTCTTATGTCTATAAAACTCAATAATTGTTTATACAACTCAAATTTACGTATTTATCTAACTAAATGTCATATTACTCCAATTCAATCAATATTTTTTCCCATCTTAATTAATTACATTTCTCGAACTCTCAAATGCCTAAGTTTGAGCCGGCAGATATGCTCATTTGTATAACAATAAAAAAGACGGGGTGAATAATGTACGGAGTACAACAATTCGTTAAAGAATTAACCGTGAGTGTCATTACAATGAATTGCCGTAGGGGTGCTAGATAAACTAACCATCCTCTCCTTCACTCTCACTCATGGTGCATAGACGTATGCTCAGTACGGAAAAATAACTCGGCGAAGCATGGCAAAACACAGTAAAACAGCTAAACAACTAAACACATTTGGTCAAAAACCCACACTTAAACCCAAATCCGTCCAGACAGGCAAAGGGAATGATATCCCACAATCCTTTGCGGTGCCGCTCTAACAGCAGCACCAAAGTTACACCTTCTTAATTGAATTACTTTGAATGAAAGTAAAATAACTGTCTGAAAACTACGTGTAATTTTTAAACCGACTTACAAAAAAATGATTTATTTTAACTGAAACAAATAATAGAGTTAGATCAAAGTAAAAGAAAATATTTTTCCAGCATCCATATGTGGTCTTATCACCCTCTCATGGTGGAAAAAGTATTATCTGAGCTTCTTCATCCACTAAATCATCTTCAAATGGACACGCCATGCTGCTTCACCTCTCTGTAAACAAACTAAGCTTCAACTAAACCTGCTCCCGACCAGGTTATGTTCAGAGCATGAGTTGCCATGGCAACTTGACCTACCCTGAAACATACCTCCATTTCTGGAACCGAAAACTGAGGTTATCAACTTCCTTAGCCTCAAACTTATCGTGGGAGCTAGCATAACCTGCTTTCTGGAATACCCCCCAGTTCGCTCTGGGATTCCTCAGTCTGAATGTGTCCAGTGCCCAGACCGGAACAACTGGACCAAAACGGCCACTGTAGCCGGCCGTCACGTGATGTAAACAGATTTGGAATGAAACAACCGACCCCGCTGCTGTGACATCATCCTAAAAGCTGCCATAACACCACAACAATGATACACATCAACTCAGTGAAATGTGGTCAGATAAATGCAGGGTCATTAAAACAACTTTTAATGTGACTCACATTGCTTCTTACTCTTTCCCTGATGCTAAGTATGTCATAAACACTTACTGCCCTGCAGCATGCCTCCACAGGACCAAAAAAGCGAGTAAAAAGTGTGTAAAAAGTGTACCTGACGTTGATACAGGCCTTCAAAATTGGTGAGCAAAAGGTAAAGTTTGAATCAGTGAACTATCCTGACAAGGACTGCAAAGCTAGGACTTCCATAATTTCTGCCTCTAGTTGCTTTGCCCCGCCCTTATAATTCCTGACCAATGACTGAAGATATATTTAGTCACATGGCTTTGTTTACAAGGTCTGGTTTCCTTTATTGTATATTAATATAAGACAATGGTGTCAATGGTCAGCTCAGCCAGCTTATGTGATTGATGTGTATTCATGTCAATTTGGGTATTTTTTCTTTGCTTGTTTACTCCTTGACACCTGAATTCCAGCAATGATAAAGAACATTTATGTTATGCTGTTACATTCATGTGGATGCTATATTAAGGTAAGTTTGGAGCAGAAGTCCTAATGGGGGTTAAGTCTGTTGGTTTCCTGTTAGTTGGTTTGCTGTTTAGTATTCTCATTTGATTTATGCTTAGTTGAACTCTTTTGAGGTCAAACACTGTATTAGTGAGTTTAATTAATTTAGTTATTTGTGTATATATATATATATTTTTTGCCATTGATCTTCTAATCCGGTTGTTCCCTTTCTGGGTAACAGGGTTGCCGGAGCCTATCCTGGCCACTTGAGGGTGAAGGCAGGGGACACCGTGGACAGGTTGCCAGTCTGTCACAGACAGAAAGCCCAACCTGTTCATGGTGTTCAAAATTTTGTTTGTTCACTTGGCCCGTCACAGGTGGACGAGAATAAACTTTAACCCGGCTAAGCTTTGGTCTCAAGTCTTGAAGAAAAACAAAGTGATTGTGAACTTAAACTTCACCTTCAATCAAATCCTAGTTCCATCAGTGACCATAAAACTGGTTTGGTCCCTGGGGAAGATCTTTGGCTCTGCCTGAATGGCTGCTCCCTGGTGCAGTTGTTACAAATCAAATCAAGATGGATCTGGTTGCCTGGTTCTGAACAATCAGAGAAATCTGTTCTCCCAAGAAAATGTAAATTTTGAATCATCAGGCAGATTCATACACAAAAAAAGGCATATTCATACACAAAAATCACAGAATTTTCATGTTAATATATCAAATAAATATAATAAGACAGTAAATATAATACAATAAAACAGAAGTTCATAATTTTCACTAACCTTTGATGTATGTTAAAAGACTAGATTTGAAAGTGCAGGAGTCTGCATTAAAAAAGTCAAGGATGGGCATCATTTATAATTGATGATTAGACCCAGATTTAACAATTTGATTATTTGCATTAGCATATGATATAGCATATGATTAGCATATATATTAACATTAGTTTTGTGAAGAGGAAAATAACGTGGCAAATATTAGAAAAAAGTTCTAAATCTACCAATCCTGTTAATAACTTTTTTTTGCTGAAGTACACCAGTATGAGGCCCATTGAGATGACTATTGTTGTAAATTTTGGGCTGCATAAATAAAATTGAATTGAAATTGAAATTGAATACATTTAAAATTGGAGAAATATCAAGCTGTGTCAGTTTCAGTTGATAAATCCTTTTCATCGCATCTACTTGACTGTGACAAATTGTGTTTATTTGAAAAATAAAGTCAGTTATGAAAAGCTTTGGTTTTGCTCTTTCTATATGGTCACTACATAGACAGAATATGAAAATTACTGTAAGTTTTTCATGATTTTTAGCATTTCTAAAAAGACTTCAGAATCATTCGGAATCTGCCTCTTGTATCTGGGATGCTGTCTGAATTGAAAGCTTTTTTGTGGCTTGGATTGAAGTTAATTTAATCCAGGCAGGAACTGAATTACATTTTTCTATTAGCCATTCCCTGACTTAACTAAGACATCTGTTTTGAATCTACCCAACGAAATGGAATTATCCGAGGGAGCTTCAGCCCATGTCCTCCTGTCTTCCTCTAAGGCTCTGTCCTCTGGGACGCTCTTTCCCTCATTCAAAAGTTCCTCATCCTCAGGTCTTTATGGGGTGATTGCTTTGAGTCGCCTTGGCTTTGTGTGAAGCAGAGGAAATATTGAAAAGATTCAGCAATATTAAAAACAATCTTGGTTATTTTAACAGCTCCTGAGAGAAAAAGAACTCTTATCAGGAAAATCAGCCTACTTTTCTGTCCCTCCATTCTAAAAACACAATTATTGTCCTCAATTGCAACTTATTCCATTCTTCTTTTGAGAAAGTCATTATTTTTTCATTTTCTCTCAAAAATATGGTCATTTTTTTTTTAAAGACTTAAACTGGGAGGACTTGGATAAGGGCAAAACAATCTGTTACTGCAAACTATTTGATTCTTGAAAGATTTCAAACCTTGTTTTTGGACAATTTAAGATAATTTACCAGGTTTTAAGCTGTTTTTACTAATCCCTGTTCCACACCTTTCCAAGCTTTTCTTAAAATTAGCACAGTCGAGAATTTTATCGTCTCATGAGGAGCGAGGATATTGAAATATGGAAATTATTATTAAAATGAGTCCAAATCATTTTGCTCCATAATCTTGACAATGAAAAAACTTGATTTACGATGTAAAAAACTCAGATTGCAGTAATTGTTGGTCGAATTTTAATACCTTATTGCCTGTTGTGATAAATATGCAACAAACCATTGCAGCTCTAAATTTATATGTCGAATCAACTTTAAAGTAAAAACATAAGTGAAATATTTTTGTTATAACTGGAACTAAATTCAGCCATTAAGGGGGTTAAGGAAGTTATTTTAAGGTTTAATAAATATTGACAAATTAGTCTGGCATTGAGTGTTATTTGATTTCTATTTATGTAGAATAAGTGCTAGTTTAAGATTTTATGAGGATTTGTTAAGATGCCAATTTGTACAAAAGAGTGTATTCTCATTGGGTTTACATATTGTTCTCAAATGAGTCATTTTTACTAATTACACAATTTTTTTATCAAAATGAACTACAATTATGTGCATAAAACCTAAGAGATACGAACCATTTGATTAGAACTAGTGCTTATTATTAGGCTGTGTATAACATTCAATTTAAAGTAATTGTATCCAACAGTTAGGTTTTTAGCTTATTTTCCCTTTTTGAGTGCTAGTGTGGAATTCCTTGTTTCCAGATTTCTTATCAGACTTGTTGTTTTTACATGGACAGATCATTTTACTAATTTATTTTTCTAATTTGTTGTTCTTTTTTAATTTTATGCTACCTCTTTTTGCAATAATGACAAATACACTTTTTAAAAAAATCCAAAAATGTGTGCAGGACAGGTGTTATTATATCTAAAGGTTTTATCTATGATTAAATGTCAAAGAGGCATCTATAAGGGAGAGTCCTGTGTCGCATCTGACAGTGCAAAATATGTTTTCCCCATTGAACATGTGTGCTAAAATGTAGGTGCAGCTTTGGAGAGATTTAGAAATGTACATGGGTTGAAGAATTTATTAAAATACCTTTTATTGCTTTAAAAAAGCCTCTGTGGTTGCACAGCTGTCTCAAACTAGTCTTAATTTGGTTTCTGTGCACCAGTTTGAGAAATACAAAGGGGGTTGGACATGTACCTGATTGACATGTACCTGATTGAACTGCAACAGTTAGGCTCAACTTAGTCATTTCTTTTAAAAAAATGTTTTCCAGGTTTCATATTAATTTGTTTTGTTTCTATTTTTTTAAGTTCCTGTGTTTTGTGTCCAGGTTAGGTGAAGATTAAGTAAAGTTTGTTGTGTAACTTGCTGCTCTGCCTCTGGCGTGTCTTCGTCTGGTTTATTATTCACACCTGCATTTAGGTGATCACAACACCTGTAGCCCGTCTTGTCATTAGCTCAGTCAGTATTTAACTACTGGTTTTCTGCTGTTGTCTGTTAGAGCCTCACTTTGTTAGAACTGTGCACATGGGTTCTGTTATGATTATGTAGTTATGATTACGGCTCTGTCACCTTTTGTTATAAAACAAAAGGTGACAGAGCCTTTGCAGCAGTCGCTCCATCTCTCTGGAATTCCCTCCCCCTTAGCCTCAGATCTGTGGACTCAGTACTTTCTTTTAAAAAGCAGCTTAAAACGTATCTTTTTAAAATGGCGTTCTCTTAACTTTGTCTTATTTCTATATGTGTATTATATCGTGTGTTTCTTGCCTTTATGTTTACTGTAAAGCACTTTGTGATTCTATATCTTGAAAGGTGCTATACAAATAAAGCTTATTGTTATTTAACAGGGACAGTGCACATTAAAAGCATAAAATGCGTCAGGATTAGCTCAGAGGCAATTTTTCATCTGTAGTCCCCGGTCGGACAGGTGTTAAGTCTGTGTGAAGAACTGGACTAAGGTGGCAAATGTGTTCCTTTGTGCCACCTTGAGGCAACCTGGACTGTGAACTTCATAAGAAAAAATATGGATCAAATTGTTGTGACTTCAGTTTTCTTTACATTAATAACTTAAGTCAATTGTCTATTTATCTGCCTTGCTGCTTAAACTTTTCAGCCAAACCGGCTGATGTTTCCCCACAAACGGGGCCTGATAATCAGATATGAAATAGTTGGGAGAAAAAAACAGCATCTGCTATAAAAAAAAATTGTCATCATAGAAATCCCTTTGCCCGAATACATCTGAGTAATCGCAGCTCTTAGATTCAGGGGGAAAAAACTTTCATGATTTATTGAAACCTCACTTCACAGATAATTCGCTCGCTGTTCTTCATCTCTGCTCTCAGAGATGGGAAGCAAAATTTTTTTCAGCCCACATTTATCTCGCCAGGTGATACCGAAGCTTTAAATAATTAACTGGTGTCAAACTGAGTTAAAAAGTGAAGCAGAGGAAAGTCTATTTGTCAGTTGAGGCTGGGAGGTGGGTGTAAAAGGTAAATGGGTTCTGAAGTCAAATGAAAGCTTTTGTTTTCACTGTGATGAGGATTTAGGAAGCTGCAGAACGGTCCAAACAGAACCACTGGTTTTCAGAAAGCAACTGAAGAGGGGAACTCGCACCTGGATGCACAGCAGGCTTTACTGGACCCTGATGTTTGTTTGTCCTCAGATGAATAAAAGCTTTCACTTATGAACAGGGTGGGGTTTCCTGCTTCTCCACAGCAGCACTTTAGTGGGAGAACTGAGATGAACACGATTACAGCACCAGTCTTTGGAGCTCTGTATATTCAGAAAGTGCCAGCCTATGGTTTCCGATCGGTTTTGACTTTTCTATTCATAGCTTATCAATTTCAATAAGAATTAATGTACACACAAAAAATAAAAAATGGCAGTATTTTCTCCTTGTGACAGACTTTAGTCCAGCAGCATGTACTGAATATCTGCCTCTGACTGTAATGTGTTTGCTCCCAAATGAAAGAAATCAATGTGGATGCAGCGGATAGTGCATCTCCAAAGATGGGATGATCTGCACATGCTGAAGGTAAACCTGACCAAAGCAAAAATATTCTACAGGTCCTGAAGTCCCACACAATCACACTACCACTCCTATGTTTGACTCGCTGTTAGATTAGTAGTAGGTGAAGGAAGACACATCCCTTTCCGAAACTTCCACCAAAGCAAGTATCCCTTCAAAATGGTCAATTTTTGATCAGTTTATTAAGCTCGTATTCCGATTTAAAAAAAAAATGGAGGTTCAAATGTTTCATCCAGAGGTGATCTGTGTGTTCGGCTAATGCTTTTTTCCCTGCTGAATACATATAAATATATCTATTGTATGTATCATTATACAGAAGATACAGACTAGCCAGTGATTCTATACTGAATGCTTGTGTGCAAACTACAAGTGTACTTGCTATATAGCATAGATGTACTTATAGGTTTAGATACAGTACCTTTTTTATATATGTTTTCCCTCTTATTTTTTGTCTTCTAATTAAATAAAAGTGGAAGAAAAAAAAGTTTTAGTCTTTTTGTTCCTTTCCATCTCTCAGGCAGAAGTTTTGTGTAAAATCTCTTACTTTTGTTGTTTAATAGAAATGAAAAATGTAAATAAAAAAATAAGTTGGTATAAACGAATTTTTTAAGTCTTCATTTTCAAAGTCTTTAACTTTTAGTGTGATACAGATTCAAGCTTTCTTAGGTTGTTTTTTTTTTTTTCGATGAATGAAATAAAAGCCTCAGAGTGAGACCTCTGTTCATGACCAGCTTTGTTTATCATTGACTTTCTGTTGATCCTGTCTCTGTTCTGCTATTTTGCTTCTTCCATGCTGCTGTGCTGTTCGTCCTGTTGCTCAAATGCTAACAATGCGTTGATAAATAACTACTGGAATTTGTCCAGATATGGATTTTAGAGATGTCCATACTGAAGATGCAAATTTCTACAGTTTTTTATTTGTGATCTTATTATGATGCAGAAAGCAAAGCATATTCAGGGAGCAGCGGTTGTAAAGGAGGATCACAGAGGAAAATGTCAAGGTTCAGAGAAATGGGACAATTGTTTGTAAAAAAAAAAAGTGTCAGGAAATGAGTGATGACTGTTGAATGGTCAGGACAGGTCAGTGCTGAGGGGCAGATTAAGGAGTTCAACCTCATGTTGTCTGATATTTTTATTAGTCAAATCTTTTGACTTATGATTCTGTACTTTTGTGACCCATTTAGCTGTTAACCCTTTATGACTGTATGAAAAGAAAAAAATAATTTTCAAAGAAAGGAACTTGTTTTGACCAGTGCAGCGACAGTCTTAATTTAATTCAGATTTAAGCTTTTTCACTTAATAGAGACTAAAACTAATTCATTCCTCATCTCATGATTCCTTGCTTAATTGACATAAAAGACATTAAACTTTTTCACAATTAAATTTCTTTGGTTACATTTAATCCACTATCTGATACTGTATTCAAGAAATCTTTTATCATTGACATATTTAACAAAGATTTTGGTCCATTGGGAATGAAGAAATCTGAGATCCCTTTTAAAGTAAAAAGGACATTTTCAACCCCTTTATGATGTGTGTTGTTAATTTGTAACTCAACGTTAAATCCAGGACCCAATTTGGTATTACCATGAATGGAAACAGCTCTGTGGAATATTTTATTATATAGGTGGAAATACATTCAGACATGAAGGAGTTAAAAACCTGTTTGACTAAAGAGAAATTCTGTAAGTATATTGCATGCACAACTTTAATCTGACACATATGAAGATGTCATAGTGACTGTTTTAATGTGTGTCCTCAGAGAAGCTGCAGGTTAATTGATTCCATAGTCAGGTCAAGCCAAAGACCAAACCCCTCCATGGCTGACACTCACCAGGACGGGTTGGATTTAGGGGGTTAAAGTACCTGCCTGCTGCTGTGACAGACATTTTGCACACTGTTACTTTGATATTTGACACTTTCTCCTCTACATGTTCAACCTAAAAAACCTAATCTGTGTGAAATTGACTTTTTCTATTGAGCTCAAAGCTCCTGCTCCGATCATTCAGGTCCACTGTTGTCATTTGGAACGGCTACAGACTTACCTTACCTTACGTGTTGCTCTCAAAGTTTGAATTTGTTTTAAATTTCAAGACCCCCAGAGCAAACATGACTGGAGAAGTCCCACACAACTGGGAGAGCAAACTTGAGAGATCGTAGACTTTGTGGACTTTTTGTCTTACTCCTATCTGTAGAATACCAATGTGATTCATCAGATGAGCTGGAAAAGGTGTGACTATGATCAAGCTGTTGCCCCGACAACCTCAAGTCAGATAACTAATGGAAACCAAGACACCAAAATTGAAAATTAAATGTATACATGTAAATAAAGCTTTTTTTTTATATTCACATTCAGCTTTAGAATATATTTCATCATTGAAAATACTTATTCTATTCCTTACTATTTCTGTTTAGTTATAATCTAATCTTAGAACAGGGTAAAATGTGTAGGCTTGGTATATTATTATGCAGTTATTCTCACAGTTTCTCTTGGAAAATTCCACTTCTTTCAATGAGCTTTTCACAATTTTTACGGTTTCTAGTTTTAATGATCAACTTGCCTGCCATCCTGCTGACCCTGGATCTAATTGTAGGAATTTCTGATTTCCTTGAAAAAAAATAGAAAGAGGCTTGGAAAGGGTGAAGTTTCTAACAATGGGAACAGTGGGTGAACAATTAATTGCATTAGAATTAAACCTAATTAATTCAGATTCCTGGAGTGGACATGACATTCTGCTACACCGGGGAGCATCCTGCTAATGAAATTTTTAAGACCGGATCCACAGGAAGTCAGATGACCCACAGAGCGAGGAAGGTCGGAGAACAAATGTGAAATAAAGTGAGGAAGGAGAGGGAACTTGGGTCAGATGATAAAGCCAGATGTGATGAGGAAGATGAAGGAGGACGATGGAGGAAAACTTTAATCAGAATTTTGCCTTGTGCTCGCTTAGAGTAAAATTTGCTTTTAAATTGCAGTAAGTAAACTAAACCGCATCCCCACATTGAGATCTAGCTGGGGGCAGAAGTTGAATCATACTTGTTTTCAGGAGCTTTCACAGCCATGTGTTGCATTTGGGCAAGACACTGAACCCCACATTGGTCTATGTGGCCTGGTTGGTGCCATTGGCAGCTCTGCCAAAAGAAGTAAAGTGAATGTTTTGTCAGGTCTACCCATCTATTCATAACCTCATTTATCCATCTTCAGAACCCACTGAATCCATTTTTGGGATTTGCTGGAGCCTACCCAGCTATTGTTGGGCAGGGGAACACCCTGAGCTGTTTGCCAGCCATGAAAACCAAAGGGATATATAGAGACATCAATTAATCTTTGAATTGTGCTTAGGATTTTGGGATGAAGCTGGAGGGGCCACAGAAAACCCCCCACATTTATGGGGTGAACATACAAACGCCACACAGGAAGATCCCAGCCAGAATTTGAACAACTAACTGTATAAAAGCCCCCCCCCCCCCCCCCCGACATTCCAAACAGGAAGCAGAGTGACAAAAATGCATCCTCCTGTCAGTTCCACGAACAAATACAATTAAATGCTTGAAACTGGGATGTACATACATGTGTTAATTTTTTTATTTAAATAGAAAGTAGGTCCTCGAGAAGCTGCAATAACTTGTACTTTTGAGTTGGTTTCAAGTTTTTGCTGTACTTCCTCAAATCCTCTTATGGTTAATGAATTGAGACGACACCTGTTGAAATGGCCTCACCAGAGTCCGGTAGTCCTAAATGCAGCCCGGTGACACCCATCTAAAAGTTGAAGGATTGAATTTACTTTAAAATTGTGGAGAAACTGGTCGGAAAAAAATTTACTTTTATAAAAATAAAATACATCTCAAAAATCGTACACATATCTACACTAAGAGAAAGGCTTCCATCAATAATACATTTCGTTTTTATGAGGCCTCGGTCCCGTTGTTGTTAGCGTCCAGGTGGATCCTGTCTGTGCCGGTTGGCATTAAAAGCTCATCAGCTGCCAAATGCAAAGACTGCAAGGAAAGGTCAAGAGACAGGGGGTGGCTGGAAACTGGCAATCCTCAATCATGCAGACACACACAGGAGCAGCTGCACTCTCATCCTTTGGCTCAAGAGAATGTTGCACACAAGCAAAGGCAAGAAAAAAATCTACCTTTCATCTGGAGACTCTGTTAGCTCGTCATCAACCAAAGGATGCCTGACGTCCTGCTCCAGAGATTATTCATTTCCCTCCTGAATGTGAGCTCAGTTGCATGTCTTGCTGAGACTCCATGGATATTTTATGGACCTCCTCTGCCAATCGTCATGAAACTTTCACGAGGTTACATGTCATTGTGTGTTTGAATGTGCCCTCGTGTTAATGTATGACACAGCTCGGGGGGTCAGGAATTAGAAGTTGACTGTAATCTGATCCTGTAAATGTAGATTAAATTTGTCTCTTGTTCAGCTTTGGTAATTCACTGGTGAACAATAAAAGTTTTTTTTAGACAATTAGCTGAAAAACTGAAAAAGATGAGGCATTTTTAAATATATTCCTTATGCAGCCATAAACAATATTCCTTCGCTTTAGAGCTGCTAAAGAAAACTCTCCACAAGAGATGAATCAAACTTTCATCAATGTTTGAACTTTCCTATTAATTCATCAAATCAAACTTTAAATTTACATCATTCTGTATTCTTACTGACATTTTTAACTTTTATAGAATTCTCTTTTGGACATTTGAGATTATTTATAGCTAATTTAGTGCATGGCCATGTATTTTTTATTTCATTTGACCTTTTCTTTGATTATCATTTTACTTATTGTTTTGAGTTGACAGGGGTGTGCAAACTTTTTGACTTGAGGGCCACAGTGGGTTCTGAAATTTGACAGAGGGGCCGGGTCAAACTTCAAAAATGCGCCAATTTCTTCTTTCAGGTCCCAGACGCATTGAAACACTTTGCCCAAACTTAACCAGCGCACACAAGAGTGGTAAAGTAAGTCCTGATGATCTGCATCGGTTTCCTCCGGGGACGTGATGAACTGACGATGCTGGAGTCTCACGACTGGATTCACGACATGGTTAAGCTGCAATACAGACTTACACAGTGATTCCTGATGGATGATATAGTGAAGGAAAATAATTCCTGCTTTAGGTTTTCCTCTTACACTTTATCCTGGATTCTTTTCAGCAGCCCAATGTTCTTTTCCTGTTAAATTAGTTGATCCATCTGTCATGACATTATCAAGTTTACTCGATGGCAGCAGACACCTACCACCATACAAATCCTCTCCCTTCCGGTGGCGGTTTTTACCCTGAATTACTCCCCGGGCGAGACCCTCCCCAACCCCCCCTCTTTCTCCTCTCTGAAAAGGGATGTGATAAATTTGAAATTTAAATTGTCATGCTCTATATCAATCTCTACTTCAGAGAAGAAAAATTAGCTCATGTTTGCCGTCTTCCATCCTTTGAATGGCACATTTTTAGTTATGACCTGTTAAATTATGTTTTGGCACCATAGAGTTGTAGTAAATGGTAAATATTCATATTTAAAACTACCTACAGATTTATGAAAATTCTACGGTGGCCGACATGGCTCACACTACATACAAAAGAAAAAACGCAACGGCATTACCCAAAGCACAACGGCATTACCCGAAGCACAACGAAATTACACAAAGCACAACCGAAATGAGGACTTTTTTTTTCCTACTGGCAGAAAAAAATAATTCCGTTTCTAACTATTCAACGCTCCTGAGAGCTATGTGATATTTGGACAAGATTAGGGCTTTTTCTTACTAGATAATGTAATTTCTTACAAATATACATTTGTCTAAAAATATAAATTTACCCAGCTTTCCACATAGTTACAGCTGCGTCTAAGGCTCTTTGTCTTTTTTTTAATTACGACTTTTAAGTTGTAAATTTACTAGAAAAAGACTCTTAAATTTACAACTTTTTGCACCTGCCGCCTTTGTCCCCCACCTGGCCACTTCATTTGGAAGCAACCCACAGTTGAACTGATTCCCCGCAGCCCCCCCCCCCCCTTTTCTTCACACATTTCCAGCAGGGGCGGGTACAGCTACACCCAGGGGCGCCAATTCGCTACAGGGCGGCGCAGTCACAGTTTTTTTTTTTTTTTTTTATTAAGCACTGAGCCGCGGCCCGCGACCATTGCCCCCCTTGAAGATGATCTAGCCAGGTTTAGCACATGCGCAATCGCGGTGGTGCTCCGTGCTCACCGTGCGTCCTTCACCCCACGCCCCCTCCCATTTTCTTCTTCACACACATTTGCGTCTTGTTCTCAAAGACAGGATAGAGAGCACACAGCTGCGGGGCGGGGCCGCCGCCAGTTTTCAGGCTGTTACAAACTCTGTGATATACAGCGGGGAAAATAAGTATTGAACACGTCAACATTTCTCTCAAAAAACATCTTTCAAATCGAGCTATTGACATGAAATTTTCACCAGATGTCGGCATCAACCCAAGTAATGCACACATAGAAAGAAATCCAACCATTTATGTCCATAAATGAAGTTATGTGTAATAAAGTGAAATGGCACAGGGAATAAGTATTGAACACGTGAAGAAAAGGAGGGGTAAAAAGGTCTGGCAAGCTAAGAAAGCAGCTGGAGTTTGTCAGTATTCAGAAGGTTAACCTGCCCCCTATTAGTGCAAAGTAATATCAGCTGGTATAGTCCTGATTGATGCCTTTTAAAAAGGTTTCTCACCAGCAAGGTGTTAGACAAGAAGCATTGCATAATGAGTAAAAGCAAAGGGCTGTCCAAAGACCTACGCAGCCTTATTATTGCAAAACACACTGAAGGCATTGGTTACAGGCGCATTTCTAAACTTCTGAAAGTTCCAGTAAGGACCATTGGGGCCATCATTCGGAAGTGGAAAGAACAAGGCATTACCATAATCCTGCTACGGCCAGGTGCTCCTCGCAAGATTTCAGACAGAGGAGTCAGAACAATCATCAGAAGGGTTCTCCACTCCACCAGGACCACTCGTGGAGAGCTTCAGAAAGACCTGGAATCAGCAGGTACCGTTGTTTCAAAGAGAACAATAAGTAATGCACTCAACCGCCATGGCCTCCATGCACGCACACCACGCAAGACTCCATTTTTGAGGAAGAAGCATGTTGAAGCTCGTTTGGAGTTTGCGACACAACATTTGGATAAACCCATGACATTCTGGGAGAAGATACTCTGGTCAGATGAGACCAAAATTGAACTCTTCGGATGTCATAAGACACAACATGTTGGGAGGAAAAATGGCACCGCACATCACCCCCAAAACACCATACCAACAGTCAAGTTTGGAGGTGGGAGCATCATGGCGTGGGGCTGTTTTTCAGCATGTGGTACTGGTAGACTTCATATCATTGAAGGAATAATGACTGGAGAAAAGTACCGAGACATTCTTGATCAGAATCTGCTGTCATCTGCCAGGCTGCTGAAGATGAAAAGAGGGTGGATCTTTCAGCAAGACAACAATCCCAAGCACACAGCCAAGGTAACACTCAACTGGTTAA
>CM074504.1:27172833-27306184 GCA_037389245.1 Oryzias sinensis
TAAACATTGAGGTGTGGGGCTCCACACTGCTTCAGACCCAACTTTTATGCACCTTGAACGTCTTTCATCAGCAGGTTTGTATTTGTTGTCACAGAAAAAAATCAGATAATCGTTTTCTTTGTACACTTTAGAACCCTCAGTAACACGGCCGTGAATAATCTGAGGGGTGTCACATGTCACCTCTGTAGAAAGGACACACCAGCATTAATTTAATTTCTTTTATTTTAAAGCAGCAGAGCCGCTTCAAAATCAGAACATTTCAATGTAAGCATGAGCAGATATTGCATTATTAGCAGCAAGTTATAATAAAAAATCAAACATATCAACAGGTGTTCACAAAACACCTTACAGTATTTGTTAACTAAATTCCACTTGTGGGCACTTTAACAATGTACAATACCTTTTTTTTCCTACAAAAGGCACCGATCCATTTTTCAACAATGATTGTTTCTTGACTAGAGCACCTTATTTTTTTCAGTTATCCTTTTTTTATTTTGTATTCAGTAACTTATTAAATTATTGTTGTTTTTAGTTATTTTTTAGTAGAACACAGATATATCAAATATGTAATTTGTAAGTTTTTTTTTTAATTTCACCATAAATATGTCAAAATTTTTTGCGGAGATGACTCGATTCTTTGCAGTAACAGCATTACTGTACCTGTGCATTCAGGGACTTCTCCACTCCATTTACCCGACTCATCGCAATAAATCTCAGTCGGTCCTTTTAAAATCTCACTGCGGGATTTGCAGCTGAATAGAAGAGCGTTGCCATACGTTCCATCCTCTGGATCTCCAGTCACCAAGATTTTGTCGCTTACCGTGAGTGATTGGCATTTCACAGCTGAAAAGAACCGACAACAGTGAAACTTTGAAATAAATGCTCAAAAAAAAAACTAAATTAGGACAGAAGAAAATTAAGTAAATAAGTAAAGCTATACACTTATAAAACACTAACATTATCAATTATATTTCAACTCACTTTTAAAATAACCTGAAAAAAATAAATAAACCGAGTTCCAGCCAGGGTTAAACACTATTATTCACTATAACAGGAATCTTCAACTTTTAACGCTAAAGTGCCATTTGTTTATTTATTTATTTAACTAAATTAGAGACAGCGAAACATTACATTATCAATAATATTTCAAATCACTTTTAAAATAACCTGAAGAATAAATAAACCGAGCTCCAGCTAGGGTTAAACACTGTTATTCACTAGAACAGGAGTTTGCAACTTTTAACGCTAAAGAGCCATTTGTTCCAGTTCTCTACTGACCAGTTTTATAAACAATTAAAAAAACAAACAATAAAAGAGTATGATTTAACCCTTGTGCTATCTTAGATGACCCCACCCTTACATTGACGTGTTCTCCCTACCATGACAGAGGTGGATAAAGGTGGAAAGATTTCATGTAATCCATGGACACCAGTGAAGATCACAAATCATTGAAGAAAAAAGGTTCAGCGCACTGTCTAGTGGGTCTAGATGACCCAACTCCCAATGGTAAAGTGCCTAGGATAGCACAAGGGTTATGGTTGTATGAAAACAATATTAAAAAAATTAACTAATTATGAACATAATGTGCCACTTTTGCAGTCTGACCAGACCATCCATCCTTTCTCCAGTTCTTCTTTGAGTCCCTGGTATTTCTCCAGTTTCTCATGTTTCTTCTTCCTGATGTTTCCGTCACTTGGTACTGAAACATCCACCACAACGGCTTTCCTCTGTTCTTTATCTATTACTACCTAGTGTGGTTGGTTCGCCATTGCCATCCTGTTCCACAGTATCTTTGCCCTCTTATTTTCTACCACCTTCAGAGGTGTTTCCAATTTTAATATTAATAATGGATTGGATTTATCTGCGCTTTTCAAGACACTCAAAGCGGTTCCATTGTGTCCATTATTCATTCACTCCTCATTCATACTTGGTGATTGTGAGCTACTGTTGTAGCCACAGCTGCCCTGAGGCTGACTGACAGAGGCGTGGCTGCTAGTTCGCGCCTACGGCCCCTCTGACCATCACCGGGATCATTCATGCACATCCACACACCAGTGGAGCCACACTGGAGGCAAGGAGGGTGAAGTGTCTTGCCCAAGGACACAACAACATTTTGGCTGGTGGGAGCGGGGATCGAACCGCCAAACCTTCGATCATTGGACGACCCGCTCAACCACCTGAGCCACTGTCGCCCCACTGGACTGGAAACTTGGGGTTTCCAGTCAATATTCTGCACACATGTTCGTGTATATTATTCCAGCCACATCATGAGAAGGAATGTTGGAGATGCTTAATGCTTAATCAATTATTGAAGACGGTTAAATTGATGTCTAATGATATTACTTCACTTGCTCCAAAAATTAAAAAAAAAAAAATCATGATTTTTCCTAATGAAACATAATTTGCACATATTGTTATCTTTTGATACTTGATCAATTTTTGCTATGAAGATTTTTGAAACAGTGTTATGTCTATTTTACTGATATAGTATTATTTTTTAATCTTATACATGATTTTTATAATGAACATACTCTGTATATATTTTAGATAACTGATCTGCATTTACCATGTAGATTTCTAAAATTGTTATTTTTTACATAATCATTTAAGTAATTTATCTTTGTCATGTGCTTTATTGATGCCTAAGAATTCTTAATTCTGTCTGATAAAAGTTAATAACCGGATAATGATAAATCTTGTAATAAAATGGTTACGGTAGAACAGGGATGAGGTTATAAATTCGCTTCCTTCCATTCTCTTTCAAGCAATATTTAATTTTATGTTTAATTATCATAAGTGTAATACGTCATTGTATGAATGTATAACTGATTATTGTAATTTTTTTGTATATTATTCTTATTTGATTGTTTGAAATAATCCATTTAAAATAAAACATTTTTTATTAGGTTTAACAATAACATGTTAAACCTAAAAATAATATGGGCAATAATATTAACTAAGGTCCAGGTTTGACTGAGCTTTACAGAAGCAATGGTCCAGCTTTAAATAAATGATGTTGTATCACACCAGTTTCATATGTGTTACTAAGGAAGAATGAATCAACAAAACATTGTTTTCCTTTCTGATTTAACAGTTTAGGGTTGACTCTCTCGTCTGTATAAATGTTAAGTTCAACTGCGCTTTTTAAATTGTTTTTATGATTACTGAGAAAGACATTGTTCAAATACATCTTATGTTCTCATAATTGTTGCTGTTCTTTGCTTAGAAAATTAGATTAAGATTATTTCAAATCAATTGTACTCTAGTCTGTATTTACCTTCACAAGAGGGTACTGGTTTATTCCACTGTCCGTCTCTGTCACAGATCAACACTGAACTGCCATTTAGACGTTTGTCAGGATCATCACAGCCGAATAGTAGGACATGACCAGGAGGTATTGGACTGTTGTTTTCTGGTAACCCGGTAATTCTGAGCCCTCCATGAGCAGAAGGGTGCTCACAGCTGGCTGTGGATGCTGATAACACAGTATTGATTAAGCAGTTATGAATTTTAAATACAATGCATGTTTATCTCTGAGTCTATTTTTAATCTTTTATGAAAGTAAATTATGAAACAATTACAATAAATACAAACTTGAAATGATCTTGATTATGTGCCTATTTATGTGAACATCTTTGATCAAGTTTTTTTAAATAATAATCCTGATGAACTTTTCCATCAAATAGTACATAGAACAATGGAAATATATTTCACTCACAGTAGCAAGATTCCTGACGGAGAGTCACCCAGCCTTCACTGCTGCACACATATTTAATGGGCAGGTCTGATGTGAAACCAGTGTCACATGTGAAGAGTATGGTCTCTCCTAGCTGATACACATCTTTCCTGGTCTGTTCTGACACATGTGCATTCAGCACACCAGGGAGCCGTGAACATGCTAAAAGATAACAAGAAAGGAAAAGAACAAACACAATGTTTTCATATTTAACAGGAATATCCTGCAGAAATGTGTATTTGAATTTGTAAGTTCTCCCACTGAGACATCATGGAGAGGTCAGACATTTTCATCTTAGGATCATGCCCATGAGACAAAATCTAAAAAAAATAATCTAGAAATCACATTGCATGTTCTTTTTTAAATATTTTTTTGTATATGCTAGAGTTGTAAATATGTATTTGAACACCTGCCTACACATAAAGACCTGTTAGACTGCCTTTAAATAGTCCAACTCCACTCATCATCCAAAAATAGAAGCAACTGCTTGAGGTCATTAGCTGCATAAAGACACCTGTCCACCCTATAGAATCAGTAAGACTACAACTGCTAACATGGCCAAGACCTAGGGGCTGCCAAAAGACACCTCCACAAGGCTGGAAAGCGCAACAGGGCAATTGCCAAACAGCTTGGTGAAAAAAAAGATCCACTGTTGAAACAATTATTAGAAAATAAAAGAAGCTAAACATGACTATAAATCTCCCTCTGACTGGAGGAGCTGGTCATTCGACCCTTGTGCCATCCTATGGGGTCCAGACGACCCGATTGTGTTCGTTGACGTGTTCTCCCTAGCATGACACAGGTGGATAAAGGTGAAAAGGATTTCGTTTAATCCATTGCTGCTGTTGAAGATCACAAACCATTGAAGAAAAAAGGTTTAGTGCACTGTCTTGGGGGGTCCAGATGACCCCACTCCCAATGTTAAAGTGCCTAGGATAGCACAAGGGTTAAAAGAGCTGGGACCACTGTTTCCAAGGTTACTGATGGTAATACACTAAGACGTCATCATCTGAAATCATGCACAGAAGGTTCCCCTGCCAGGACCAGGACATCTCCAGGCCAGTCTAAAGTCTTTTAAAGTTAAAGTCCCATTATCTGTCAAACACCTAGGTATTCTCCATGTTTGACCCATCCCCTTGGGTTAGCTGCCAACCATTTGGTGGTATAACCCCCAAAATCCAACCCCTTAAGGGTGAGTGTCAAGCAGGGAGGCATTGAGTCCCTCGGCCTGAATTTGAACTCACAACCTTCCGGTCTGACACTCTACCACAAGGCCACTGAGCTGGTCAGTGGTTTTATAATGATAACTAGTTAACATGTGCGTTTAGTATAACTAACAAGTGTGGGATAGAAGAGCGTCTCAACTCTTGAGACTCTGAGAAGGATAAAAGTTTCTTTCCATATTGACTTTGCATTGATATGCAACATAATACAAATCTTTTTTTTCCTTTTCTTTCTTTTTTCTTTGTTCTGTCCAACAACTGAGCAACTGATTAGGGCTGAAGGCCTTTTGTGTTGGAAAGGTTTTACTATCACAAAAAGAGGTTATATAACTTTGAAAAACCAGAGTGTAAATTTGTATAAACCCCTTTTTGTTACTTTATATATATTTTTTCTTTGTTGTTGTTGTGGTTCTTTGTTAATAAGAATGACGGTACTGCGATTTAGCTGCAGCTATAACTGTTTCAGGAAAAGTCCCGCCCCTTTAACTCTCTCCGCCAATCATTCTTGAAGGCTTAATCACATGTCATCAGTCTGACCAATCAGAAGTGGTTAAAGTCTTAACTTCCTTGTCCCAATTTATCTCACTAAGTCACTCAGTTCTAACTAAAATACCAGCCAAAGCTCGTCTTTAGTGGTGTTGCCTTCCACAGAATCCGGGATCAGACCGTGGAACAAATGAACAAAACAATGAAGCTCTGAAAAGCCATCTACGGCCGTTTTATGCACTAATCTCCCATGATGCATTCCATCTAAACGTCTTGAAACAGCAAGAAACACACAGTTTGTAAATTTTCTAACTTAACTTTTATGTCATCTTTTAGAAAAAAAACAGTTGCAACTTCCTGCTTTTTCTGCCACAATTATCACAAAAATGCATGTGAGATTGCAGGGGGGGGGGGTGATATATAAGGCTATGAGTTTCTGCTTTTTTTCTTCTTCTGGATGCTCAAAAAAGGTTCAAAAACACTGTCCTAGTACACAAGCACTTTTTCAACTCATTCAACGAAAATTCCAAGTAGAGTTTTTACCACTGAAGCTTGCTTTATGAGATCTACAACACTTTTTACTGATGATTACCTGTAAACACCTTGGACAGCTGCAAAAAGTGCTAGAAAAAAGACTGTGTGGTTGAGGATCAACAATAGCAAATGTTAAGCTAAAAAAACAAGACAAATAAACCAAAAAACAAAACAAGAACTGTGGGATTACGAAAATTGGTAAGAGATCAGTCGATTTTCTTACCATTTTGTGACAAAGAGATCTGCAGAAGATTCAGAAGCTGAAAAGTCAAAAGAGTCAGCCACAGTTTCATGGTGTCAGAGATCTGAGAGTGCTGCTGAATATGGGACAGTTCAGGAGTTTTTCTTCACTATGGATCCCACTGCACATCACATGGACTGCCCACTGAAATTGCATGATGCATTGCACTGAAATACACCCACAAGGACCGTCTTACTTCAAATATTGACTGCTGCAGAGAACTTTGCTCACAAACAAGTCTTTTGGAACTTGCTATCTTTTTGTGCAAGGCTAGATACATGTTTGTGACCTGAAAAAATGTGTGCTGTACTCAAAGTTCTTGAACAGTGTTTTATTTCTAATTAACTCACATTAAGAGTCTGTTGAGTATCACACCTGTCCTCATAGGGCGAGCTATGTTATCAGTACTGTGTAAATGTAATCACATTTAAAACGACAAAAATCTGCTCAGGTCTTAGATGAGAACCTTTTTAAATCATATTTGTTGGAATGAGGTGACATTCTGATCAAGCTACAATGAGGAACAGATGTGGTTTTTGAAGATTTTATTATTTGTCTAACATGTAAACTCCCTTCTGATAATAGTGAGGACTGAAAGAGGTACATCAGTACTAACTACACTTTCTGATTTTTTTTATCATTATCCAACTGACCAAATTAGGAGAATACATTTGTCTGCTGTTAAGCCAAACTCTACTCAGTTATCTGGATTTAAAAAGTGATATGAAACTAAAATTTCTTTGTCTTCACTTGAATAAAAAGAACTATTTATTTCTGTGGTCCTATTTATTTTAGAAATTGTGTTTGCTGTAATTTGTGTGTATAACCATGATAGTGGTCTTCTGCCTTAAATGTTTTTAATTCCCAATGAACTGACCATTGGTGGCTGACAGAGTTTACAGGAAATAAGTAAGGGTTGATGGCCGACGAAGTGTGCGTTTATTACTTTTTAACGCACGCCATGGAAGCCTGGTTGCTTCCGCGAAGTGCGTTAAAGAGTAATAAACGCACACTTCGAATGCCATTAACCCGCTTATATCATGATCAGTTACAAAAGCAATACATATTAACCAGGTTTTAGTCCTTAATTCTTGCTTTTTTTTTATTTGGATAGCTTTTCTCACAAAAAGCGGACTATATGTTATGTGATACGGCATATGCAAGTAATTTTTTTTTTTTAATAGCCAGTGCACAGTCAGCATAATTTCAATTTCAAACCTTTAGAGTATACATTAAATGTAATTAAGCAAACTTCATAACAGTATTTAAAAAGAGAAAATCCGCAACGTTAGATTCCAAATAAACTTAAAATGGTCGTTTGTTGAATTTGTTGCCATAGGAGGTCATATTTAATAAAATTAAAAGCTATTCTTCCATCCTAGCCCCTTACACTTACATGCTTCCTCTGGGGAATGTCATCAGAAGCCACAACATCAGTTTTCATAGCTATGCTGATTATACCCAGCTGACACTATGACAGATGACACAAGACCCATAGAAGAACTTTTTAACTGTATTTTAGATGTGAAATTTAGTATGGCAATTAATTTTCTGCAGCTCAACCAGGAAAAAACTGAAATTTTAATTATCGGTCTTGAAGCTAAGAGAGAGAAACAGTTTCTGAAGCTACATGAACTTTCATTAAGTCATTCAGAAACAGTCAGAAATCTGGGTGTTATCTTCGACTCTAAGCTAACTTTTATCCCACATATTCCTCAGTTGGGACCTCTCCCTCTGGGTCGGCTGCTGTTCAGCCACTGCGGCTCTGGATGGGAAACTACATCACCACTTAGCTGCGGTGGAGCGGTCCCCGCTTCTCATGCTGCATTTGACTGTCTATGGAGTGTGGATGTTACAACATGTTCTAAATCATTCTTGCAATTTACCAATCTATTGGCCGACAGAATTTTAGACATCTGAGATGTTTTCCCCTTTTTTGACCTGTTCATTTTAATTAATTAACATTTCATTGTCTGTTAAAACGTAGTAAACAAGTAGCTCTTTTAGGAAAAATATATCACATTAAACCCATGAAAGTGCACAGAGAAGATCATTTACCTCCACATCTTGGAAGTTGATCACTCCAATCTCCACTTTCCAAACATTCAAACTCTGCATTCCCTTGAAGGAATTTTCCTTGTTGACTGCATTCAAACCTTAACTTTTGTCTCTTCCTCCCTCTACAGGTGTCATCAGGTGTAGGATTGTGGTATGTTTGGCATCTCACAAGTTTCTGTTAAAAAGAAGACAATTTTTTTAATTTTAATGATATGTATCAAGGAAATAGTAAAGCATTGTTAAAAAATGATTTGACATTTTAAGTCATAAGAACTATGCAACCCAAATCCATTTTTTAACCTCCCACAACATTGAAACAAACATACTTGTGCAAGTTGGGAAGGCTGAACTCCAAAGTCCTGTGTCTAAACATTCAATTTCGTTAGCTTCTTCTAGTTCAAACTCAGAGTTGCAGAGTAAACGTATGTTTCCTCCTGATTTCACTTTGGAGATGGGTGGATAGGTTTTTGGAACGTTACAAGGTGGACCTGCATTGATGGAAAACATAAAAAAAGAAATAAATTCCAATTAGTCATTTAAAAATTCAACATTCGTAATGAAGTTTAATAATTTCCTTTTTTTCTTTACCTTGGCATACCGGTGTGATGTCCCAGTCTCCATTACCCTTGCAGGTCACAAGTGTTCTGGTTGTTTTCATGTCTACAATCCAGCGATCCCCCTCACATGTGACTGTTAACGTGTCACCAGGTGAGAACATGTTTCTGTCTAAACGGTTAAATGTTGTTCGCTGGATTGGTGGCAAATTCACTTTACATAGTATTGCTGGATTAGTTTAAAAAAAACAGAGCTTATTGTTTGTTTGATTGTTGGAACTAGACAAACTTAATATTTAATAAATAAATTTACACTTAGGTAAACATTGGGCTCCACACTGCTTCAGACCCAACTTGTATGCATCTTGAACGTTTTTCATCTGTAGCTTTGTATTTGTCGTCACAGACAAAAGTCAGATAATGGTTTTCTTTGTACACTTTAGGACGATCAGTAACACGGCCGTGAGCAATCTGAGGCGTGTCACATGTCACCTCTGTAGAAAGGACACACCAGTATTCATTTTCATTTTCTTTTTAAAGCAGCAGAAACTACATCAAAATCAGAATATTTTGATTTAAGCCTGAGCAGATATTGCATTAATAGCAGCAGGTTGTCATGAAAAAAAAATCAACTATTGTAACATGTGTTTATGAAACATCTAACAGTATATGTATGGTCTACTATATTCTACTTGTGGACATTTTAACAGTATACAAATACCTTTTCTTTTGCCTTCATCACTTTTTTCTTTTTTTTTGGAAACCTATTATTTCAGAAGGCAGTTTTATAATCAATTAAAAACACAATAAAAGGTGTACCCCCTACAGATATTCCTTAAATATGCATGATACCCACTCCAGCAAAATTTCGTGTTTCACAATTTACTGCCTGGGAGACTTGTGGCATTGGAACACGTCTGTGTCCTCCAGAAAGAGCTGGTGAAGGTGTTTGGGAAAAGGCAGGTCTGGGAACCCCCATAGAAAGTGCCACTTTTACAGTCTGGACCCCAGACTCAAGTGAAGGAAAAGATGAATTGATGAATGTACTACTGACCACAAACCTGACGATACGGTAATCGAAAGAATGTAAAAATTGGAGCTAAAGCTCCAGTGTTAAAAGGTTAATTGGATTAAATGTGTTTAATTTGAATAACTTCTGTTGTATGCAGTACGTTACACACACTAGTGTGAAGTCAGTTTTTTTTTTCTGTCTACCATTAGTATGCTATTGCACCCATATTGTAGTACACAAGGACCTTTCCAACTCATTCATCGTTTTGATTTAGATTAGAAAATTCCAAGATTCTGCTGCTGATTACCTGCTGATCACCTTGGACAGCTGGAAAAAGAGCTAGAAAATAAAACTGTGGCTTATTATGAGGACCAACAATAGCAAAGGTTAAGTTAAGAGAACATAAAAAATATACCAAAAAAAAAACACAAAAAGATTGTGGGGTTTTGAAAGTTGATAAGACATCAGAATAGATTTTCTTACCATTTTGTGACAAAGAGACCGGCAGAAGATTAAGAAGCTGAAAAAGTCAAAAGAGTCAGCCACAGTTTCATGGTGTCAGAGATCTGAGAGTGCTGCTGTTTATGGGACAGTTCAGGATTTTTTCTTCACTATGGATCTCACTGCACATCACATGGACTGCCCACTGAAATTGCATGATGCATGGCACTGAAATACACCCACAAGGACCATCTAACTTCAAATATTGACTGCTGCAGAGAACTTTGCTCACAAATAAGTCTTTTGAAACTTGCTATCTTTTTGTTCTAAGCTGGATAAATGTTTGTGACCTTAATAAAATTTATGCTGTAATTAAAGTTCTTGAACAGTGTTTTATTTCTGGATAATCAACTAACATTAAGGGTCTCTTGAGTTTTACAGTTGTCCTCAGAGGGCGAGCTATTTTATCAGTACTGTGTAAATGTAATCACATTTAAAATGAAAAAAATCTGCTCAGGTCTTAGATAAGAACCTTTTTTAACCTTTTTACATTTTTTTATTTACTGAAATGAAGAAACATTTTGATCAAGCTACAATGAGGATCAGATCTGGTTTTTGAAGATTTTATTGTGTGTCTAACATGTAATCCTTCTGAGAACAGTGAGGATTGAAAAAAGTACATCAGTACTAACCACACTTTCTGATTGTTTTTATGATTATCCAACTGACCAAATTAGGGGAATACAATTGTCTGTTATGCCAAACTCTACTCAGTTATCTGGATTTAAAAAGTGAAGTGAAATTAAAAGTTCTATGTCTTCACTTCAAGAAAAAAGAACTATATATTTCTGTGGTCCTATTTATTTTAGAAATTTTGTTTGGTGTAATTTGTGTGTATAACCATGATGGTGGTCTTCTTTAGTAGAATGTTTTTAATTCCCAATTAACTGACCATTGGTGGCTGAACGAGTTTACAGGAAATAATGCATGATATCATCATTAGTGGATGACAGTGAATCCTTAAAAATGTGGTTGGAAAGAGATAAATGGAAACATCAACATCATGGCTGCACATGTAAACACATTGAAGCATTTGTAGCAAACTGCTGGAGTTTGAAATTTCAATCAAATATTCATGTTTGCGTTGATTACTTAAACCACTGTCTTAGTCACGGGTGGCCGTGGTGCAGTCGACCCATTTTGCATGGGTCGACCCATGATCGTAAAATTGCAGGTTCGATTCCCGCCTTGGAGTTCGATTCCCATGTGTCGAAGTGTCCTTGAGCAAGACACTGAACCCCACCTTGCCTCTGGTGGTAGGTTGGCACCAGTGTTCAGCAGCGGAGCCACCATCAGTGTGTGAATGTGTGTGTGCATGGGTGAATGGGTCTTTGACTGTAAAGGGCTTTGGGCCTTCGAATGAAGGTAGAAAGCGCTATATAAGTATACACCATTTACCATCACTGAGAATGACAGTTCCCCCCTGCACACCGTCTTCTTCAACTTGTTGGACTCCTCCCCAGGCTAAGAACTTCTTTGTCCTACATGCCATCAAACGTTACAACTCCTCACGTCTAAAGGACGTAGAGTATGAACTTTTTTATTTTTCTACATTGTATTCATTTTCATTCATTAAATAGAAAATATTGAATCTTTTGTTACTGTTTTCATGTTTAAATTCTCAGATTTGTGTCATTGTTAAATATAATTTTGCATTATATATAGATTTGCAGGGCCCATGTTTTCAGTGTCTGTGTGTTACAGATAATATAAGCTCTTGTAAAACACAGTGTTGCAAACCTATAACCAGAAGAAAAGATACTTTTGTCCGTCCTGGGGGAGGATCCCTCCTTCATGTTGGCACCCCTGAGGTTTCTTCGTTTTTTCCGGAATCCGGTTTTTTTGGGAGTTTTTCCTTACCACGAAGGGGGGTCTAAGGGCAGGGATGCCAGTATAGCTTAGTCAGTTTGTTAGTTCATTTTAGTATTTTCCTATTGAACTCTTTGTATTCGTGATCCTTTTGAGTTCATGTTTTACTTCGAAGCCCATCGAGACGACTGTTGTTGTGATTTTGGGCTGTACAAATAAAATTGAAAAAAAATTGAATTGAATACTTTGTTCAATTGATCAAAAAAATAAATAAACTTAGTTTTACTCTATGGAATAATTAACATGCATATTGACTATCTGGTTTACAAAAATTAAAGTAAAAAATAAATAACCAAATGAAAAAAAATGAATGATTGATTTCAGCAGGACTTGATGAATAACTAAAAATTACACTTTAGGAGTTATTTTTAGATGTATGTATTTCACATATTTTAACACAATGTAATTTATTTATATACAAAATGATTTTAGAAAAGCATTTTCCTTCTAGCACAGTACACTGTATAATGAACATATTTTTAAGATATTGTCATTTTTAAATCAAAGAAGTGTGTATACAAGTGTGATTTAAAAAGAATAGGAACAAAATAAAAAGTAAACTTTAGACGCAGCTCACTGGTGAGTTGTGCTATTTTAATAACAGGCCTGCGGGCAATTTATGTGGCACGTTAGTTACCTCTAGCCTATATCATATAATTCTTAAGCCTTTTTTAGTAAACAATATCCATGCATATGATAATATATTACCTTTGGCACTCAAGGGAATGACTTTTAAAATGAAATTTGAGTTACTTTACTCGTTTTCCTACCCGGAGGTAAGATGTTTCAATCTCTGAAGCACTGGCTTTTGCTCCATGTGGGTGCCACCCATTTCATGACATCTGCATCTCGCCGACCAAAACAAACAGCATCTAAATTTTTGCAAGGAGGGATGTGAATATTGTGTAAATAATACCACTAGATCAGCAAAGAAAGTGAGTGCGTGTGGAGTGATATTTCTGCCACTACAATGCATCCAAAATTTTCTAAGTTGCAAATGAAAATGTGAAATATTTTCTTTTTAATTGTTAATTGAAATTGTTAATTAATTATGATCTCTTTTGCTCTCCTCGGAAAGGTACCTTGGTCTGTTTGTCTTTCTTTCCTTTTTGAATTGTTATGATGTTGCAGGTTGTTTTAACCCAACAGTGTGTCATCTCATTTTTTTTATCTTTAATTTTGCTGACATAAGTTTCAGTTTTTGTGACAAAGCTGCCATCAAACAGCCTGCTGATTGGTCCAGATTCTAACCAATCAGGTGTCTCTGTCTGAGATTGACGGTGCTTGGAGGCAGACATGGACTTTGTATCGGTTCCCTCACTCATGAACAAGACCCCAGATATTTAAACTCCTCCACCTGGGGTAAGGATACTCCACCCACCGAGAGATGGCAAACTACCTTTCTCCGGTCAAGAACCATGGCCTCGTATTTAGCGGCGCTGACCCTCATCCCAGCTCCTCCTCTGCTGCAAACCGCCCCAATGCACGCTGGAGGTCCTGGCTCGATGAAGCCAACAGGACAACATCATCTGCAAAAAGCAGAGAGGAAATCCTGTGGTCCCCAAACCAGATCCCCTCCGGCCCCTGGCTGCGCCTAGAAATTCTGTCCATAAAAACTATGAACAGAACCGGTGATAAAGGGCAGCCCTGCCGGAGTCCAACGTGGACCGGCATCAGGTCTGACTTACTGCCAGCTATGCGAACCAAGCTACTACTCCGGTCATACAGAGACCAAACAGCCCTCAGTAAGGCTCCCCGGACCCCATACTCCCAGAGCACCCCCCACTGGACACCACGGAGGACACGGTCGAACGCCTTCTCCAAATCCACAAAACACATATGGACTGGGTAAGCAAACTCCCACAATCCCTCCAGTACCCTCGATAGGGTGTAGAGCTGGTCCACTGTTCCACAACCAGGACGGAAACTGCACTGTTGTTCCTGAATCCGAGGTTCGACTATGGGAAGGACTCTTTTTAGAAGATGTATATTTTAATACTGTGTATACGACGTTAGAAAAGGCCAGGATATTTGTTGATACAAGACAGTTTAATCTTCTTTGAAAACATTGACAATCAAAAACAATTAAAATGTGTTGAAAAGCGTTTTATTAATTTAATTTTGAATCTGAAAGAAATGAATCTGCCTACAAAAGTTGAATATTAATGGCTCATAACATGTTATAAGCTTGTGAGGCTGGATTAATCATACCAAGCTTTCTGAAAGCCTTTTACACACAGGTGGGTAACTGAATCACACCCTCAATGCACTGCTGGCGCATAGCAACCCTACCATCATGTCTTTTTCCAGATTTACATCTGAATGTAATGTGATCGTTATGTTCCAAATATACTTTGTCTAACCAATCTTTAAGAAGCTGAAGATTATTTCTGTCCATCTCTTCTTGAGTCACGGTGCACGGTTCTGAAATATAAATAAACTGTGTTTTATTATAGTAAAAAATACTTGACAAAAAACTAACAAGCACCCACACAAAAACACACAAAACCAAACATTACTGACACATTTATTTTGTAATAGGATGGCACTTTTTCCTAAAATTTTGAGAAATAAATGCATTGAATCGAATATACAATGTGTTCAAAATTATTATAAAAATAACTTTTTACAATTTTTTTAATACACAGTTCACACTCAGCATAATTTTAAGTTACAAACCTTTAGAGTATGCATTAAATCTTATAGAGCAAACCTCCTAAAGATAACAGTATATTAAAAGAAAAAAAAAAAAAACATGTTACATTCTAAAGAAAATCATCATTTGTTGAATTTGCTGCATTAGGAGGTCATATTTACTGAAATTACAAGCTATTTGAATGAAAAACATCTTAAGTTACATTTTAACATAGGACCCCTAATTATCTGGCAGCTTCACAATTCTTGCATCCATTAAACTTATAGGTTTTTGGAGAGTTTCTGCTTGAAAATCTTTGCAGGACGTTGGAATAACAGAGCTGCTATTTGGTTGTGAACTGTCTCCCACCCTTATAAATATTTTGCTTGCAGATGCTCCAAAGGTTCTCAATAGGAGGATGCGGGCCACAGTATCAGCTTATCTCATACTGCTCATAGCAGTCAGTGATGTACTGTAGAGATATTCCTTGCAGCATGAGATGGTGCATGAAGATGATTTTGTAAAAGAGGTAATTTTTTTACACCTACAGAAGGGACTGACCAGCTCTCTTCATATAATTTTGGCCCAAAACATGACTCTACCATCTTGTTAGGACATGATGGCCATCTGCCAATCACCCTTTACTCCATCCATGTGGACCATCCAAGACTATTTGAACATGAGTCATCATGTATTTTGGGGCCCACTGCCGCCATTTCTGCTTGTAAATGTTGTCTAGGGGACGCTGAATAGAAGGTAAATGTATAACTGCAAGCCTCTGGAGGATCCTACACCTTGATGTTCGTGGAACTCCAGAGACATCAGCAGATTCAAATATGTGCTTGCTGCTTTGTATTGGATTTCTTATTAGCTGCTGTCTCAATCCTGTTTTTTTTTTCAGCTTGGCAAAAGCCTTCCTCCTGCCTTTATTTGCACAAACCAGTGTGTGCCTGAATCAGCCTCAAACCCCTAATGGTATGATGATCATGTTTAAGTTTCTTGTAATATCCAAGGTTTTTATACCATGTCCAAGGCATTTAACTATTTTACGCTGTTTGGCAGCAGAGGGATCTTTTTTTAATAGCTTGAAAAAAAAATTCTGCTTAATAATGTTGAATGTTTTTCTTTAGCAGGTTTTGCTTTAATGAAACTCACCAACCTGTGATAAATTAATTATCACAGGTGTCTGATATTGATGTCAGTGATCCAAAGAGCCCAGAGACACAATATTATCCATGCGTTTCATTGAAAAATAGATAACTGGATCTTTTTTTAACATTTAAATACAATTTGCATAATAATTAACATTATTATTTACATGTGAATCTCAGCAGTAGGTCAGAACATTTTGGTCAAGGGAAAATTTGAAAGCATGGTCAGGGTGGTGTTGGTAGAACAACCAGGTGATTTTGTTCCCAAGTAAAACTCAATTTTGTTGTCAATCCCTCACTTGTAATGGTCAATGGTCAATTTCATAACATGTCAGACTCTAGCAGAGCCTTTAAATTTAAATTATTCAAATGAAAATCTTCAGTCACCCAAAAACCCTCACCAAAATGCCCTAAGTCAGGGGTCGGCAACCCATGGCTCCAGAGCCACATGTGGCTCTTTCATCCTTCTGTTGTGGCTCCCTGTGACTTTGGAAAATAATGAGTATTTTATAAAAATTCGAATTTATTTTAGTTCGTTCATTTTTCATGGCAATTCAAAGGTGCTGCTGGCTCCGTGCGAGGCATGTGCCACGTAAAAAACAGCTTCCTTGGTGGGCTCGTGTTTGTCGGCGAGGGCTGCGGAGCTGATAACAGGAGGAGACACGCGGGGCGGCTTCAATAAACACTCCGGGTCTGAAGTGATTTTCTGCCGGGGGCTTGGCGTGGCGCGGAACGGGGAGCGGCTTTCTGGTGACGGAGAGTTTGCGCCGGTGTTTTGGACTCCCGTGTGCGGTGATGTGTGTTTCAGAGCAGGGGAGCTCGTTGCGTCGGTCGCGATTGACTGGTCATCTTCGGGGACGTGGGGGAGATTGAAGGGGAAGAGAGTGCTGCTTGAAAATCCACCAGCCAATCAAAATCCTCACCGAAAAGTACGGGACTTGATTGACATGCAGAATGGCCAATCGGACATCCTCTGACACATACGAGTTTAAATGCACTCAGCGCAAACTCTGCCTTCAGAACGTCTTTTTCTCCCCGCGGCACATCATGTCCCCGGTAGAAGTCCAGCAACCGGAGTTTATTAAAGCCGCCCCGCGTTTCTCCTCCTGCTATAAGCTCTGCAGTTCTCGCCCGATAAATACGAGCTCATCAAGGAAGCTGCGAGGCGCGCGCTTCGTACGGAGCCAGCAGCGCCAAATGCCTCATAATATGCCACGCTCCCCGCATTGCACCGTTTACAGCAGAGCATGAATACGATGGTCGCTGCTTTCTGTCTTTGTAATAAAACGCCTCATCTGTTAATACAAAAGTATCTTTATGTAAACTCACTGTGTAGTTTTTAATAATCAGTACATAAACAATAATGTTGAAATAAACATGTAACAAATAAACATGAAGATGAAAAGAAAGAAGTACTTTTTTTTTATCTTTTCTGGCCCGCAATCTACACTTATGTCTTTGAAAATCGATCGCGATCGACGTAATGAGCACCCTTGATATAATATATATGCATAATATATATAATGATGTCAAAACTGGTTGTGGCTCCGGGTGCTTTTTTTTCCATTAGGGGCGGTCCCAAATGGCTCTTTGAGTAAAAAAGGTTGCCGACCCCTGCCCTAAGTGAATGAAATGTCCATTAATGCATGGCCAGGGAGGAGCCAGGCTAGACACCCCCCCACCTCTTCCTCTTCCAATGTTAAAAATCATTATATTGCATTTTTTTTAACTAAAGGATTTTTACATTAATTTAAAGGAAAGGTATAAGATCCAAAGCCTAATTGAATATTGTTAAATGTTCAGATATATTACGAGTTGTGATGTTTTATAGTGCTTTCTAAATCAATTTTACTCTTTACACAGTACTTTCTCTTATTTGATAGCAAAAAAATTTGTGATCACAACAACAGTGACCTTTTTAGCATTTTCATTTTGTTTACCACTCATAAATCACATTATAAATGTATTAATAATTTGGTCAGAGATATTATGTTTGCTGTGAAAAGAAAGAGCTGAGGATCCTAAAAAACAAAGGGATGATTAAGTTGAACTTACTGATGCATCTTATACGTCCAGTCCACTGTCCATTCCGTTGTTTGAGCCAGAATGGACTTCATGGGAGATGACCAAGGAGGACACCACTGTTGAAAGGAAATCATAAACAAGCCAGACTGGAATGTGCAAAATTGCATGTTGACAAGCCACAAAGCTTCTGGGAAAATGTCCTTTGGACAGATGAGACAAAACTGGAGCTTTTTGGTAAGGCACATGAGCTATGTGTTCGTAGATTAAAAAATGAAGCAGAAAATGAAAAGAACACTGTCCCGACTGTGAAACATGGAGGAGCCTCAGTTCTGTTTTGGGGCTGCTTTGCTGCATCTGGCACAGGGTGTCTTGAAGTTGTGCAAAGTAAAAGGAAATCTCAAGATTATCAAGGCATTCTGGATAGAAATGTGCTGCCTAGTGTCAGAAAGCTTGGTCTCAGTCGCAGCCAACACCCCCAAGAATGGCTAAGAGAAAAGCGTTGGACTATTCTGAAGTGGCCTTCTATAAGCCCAGATCTGAATCCCATTGAACATCTGTGGAAGGAGCAGAAACATGCCATTTGGAGAAGACACCCGTCAAACCTGAGACAACTGGAGCAGTTTGCTCATGAGGAGTGGGCCAAAATACCTGTGGACAGGTGCATAAGGCTCATTGACAAATACAGAAACCGTTTCATTGCGGTGATTGCCTTAAAAGGTTGTGCAACAAAATATCAAGTTATGGGTACCATCATTTTGGTCCAGCCCTATTTCATTAGTTTGTTTTTTTAAATAATTCTGTTAATCAACAACTTTTGAAGTCCTTTCAGTGAGCATTGTGGACTTACCAACAATTTTACACACCTATATATATATATATATATATATATATACTTTCTCCAGTTCTTCTCTGAGTCCCTGGTATTTCTCCAGTTTCTCATGTTCCTTCCTCCTGATGTTTCCGTCACTTGGTACTGCAACATCCACCACAACGGCTTTCGTCTGTTCTTTATCAAGTACTACATAGTGTGGTTGGTTCGCCATTACCATCCTGTCAGTCTGGATCTGGAAATCCCACAGTATCTTTGCCCATTTATTTTCTACCACCTTCAGAGGTTTTTCCCATTTTGACGTTGGGGTTATCTTTTGATACTTGATCAATTTTTGCTATGAAGATTTTTGACACAGTGTTATGTCTATTTTACTGATATAGTATTATTTTTTAATCATATACATGATTTTTATAATGAACATAATCTGTATATATTTTAGATAACGGTTTAGCTTGTGCTGGTTTGCGGCGCCTTCCGTCCGTGAAACCAGGGTTCGAATCTGGGCTCCTCCCTGTTCCCTTCTCTACTTTTGTGCCAGTCCCAAGCCCGGTTGCTTTGAGAAGGTTGCTTCAGGAAGGGCATCCGGCGTAAAACATTGCCAAGTTTACCATGCGACTTGTTCGCTGTGGCGACCCCTGATGGGAAAAGCCGGAAGAGAACGACGATCTTCGTTTGCCATGTAGATTTCTAAAATAGTTATTTTTTACATAATAATTTAAGTAATGTATCTTTGTCATGTGCTTTATTGATACCTAAGGATTCTTAATTATGTCTGATAAAAGTTAGGAAACGGATAATGAGGCACTGGTTTAAGTCCTGACTGTGACCTTTCTGTGTGGAGTTATTGAATGTGTCTTCCTAAAACCTCATTAGGCTGTTGAAAGTCAATATTTCTTTCTCCAGTGAGGTCTTATTTTGCCATCTGTGTTTGGGAGGATTTTTAATTTTAACATCATGGAATCTGAATAATCAATCAACACCCATAAACCATGTTGCCTTTACCTATTTAGACAACAAAATGTCATGCTGTTGTAATTACAGCTCTTTATTCGACTTTTGTGTTACGGTGCTGCATGAAAAAAGGTGTTACAATATAATGAAACTAGTTAATTATTAATCTAGATTTTTCTTTTTTTACGTTATCCATTATTAAAATTTGGGATTACTTTTTACTCTTAGTCTATTATAAGAAACTTGCCATTATGACTACAGTAACTGAACCAAAAGAAAATGGTTCTGTCAGTCAGACGTCATTCATTGTTGCTCATTGTTAGACTTTTGAGTGGCAGAAATTTCTAAACATAGCAATGTCAGCAAGAAACAAGCCCCTTAATTGTTATTATTATTATTTTGTGTTGGTATTTCATTTTTACATTGTGTTTGCAAAAGGATTAAGCTATCCATTTTCTTTCCTGGTATAAAATGCAAGCATGATTTTAAAAACAAGAATTTTAGCCCTTTGGGACTTAAATGTTTTTGTTTACTTTTCGCTTTATCCTTTTCAGGGGTCGCCACAGCAAATCAGCTGTCACTGATTTTAGCAGGTGGTTTAAAGGATGATAAGATGTTGTAGTAAAAGGTTTTAACTACAGTGTTGGTCTTTTCACTTTTGCGTGTACATTTGTAGAAAAACATATATACATATCTGTGTTATAATGACCTAAAATACATTTCTGAAGACACAAACTATCTGTGCAAGTTTGCAAAATATATGTTACAGCTGAGTATATTTAACCGATGCAAAAAAGTTTTGCAGCCACAAATCTATTTTATAATAGAATAAAATAAAATAAATATGCAATATGCAAAAAAACAAAACAAAACAAAATACCTTTCTGTACTCATATAATCTTTTTCCCAGATAAAAAGTATACTGTTCTGACATAGAAATGTCTAAAACCAACAGCATTTGCTTTGTAATCCTTTAAGTTTATAAAATTGTTTCATTTTTCAATAAACAAAGAGTCCAATCACTGCTATTTTATTGTACTCTTTTTTTCCAAATTAGTAAAGGCCAATTTCTCTAAAAACAGCTACTTAAAAGTAACATCGTGGCTGTCACAATACCTTCACATAGTCGCTCAGGCATCCATCCATCTCTGGTACATATAGCATGAGTAACACCATCTGGTTTCTCATAGTCAGATTTGCATTCATAAATTGCACGGCCATTTATTTTCCTTTGTCCCCATGGAACATAAAAGGAAGACAGATATCGGTCTCGCCGGTTTTCATCACATGTAATATCTAGAATAAGAGAATGCAATAATCAGGATAACTTAATTTTTCTGTTGTTTGAAGTTGAATAATTCATTTTTTCTTTACCTTGGCATTCCAGTGTGATGTCCCAGTCTCCATTATCCTGGCAGGTCACAACTGTTCTGGTTGTTTTCATGTCTACAATCCAGCGATCCCCCTCACATGTGACTGTTAATGTGTCACCAGGTGAGAACATGTTTCTGTCATTACGGTTAAATGTTGTTCCCTGGATTGGTGGCAAATTCACTTTACATAGTATTGCTGAATTTAATAAATAAAAAATCAAAAACAAAAAACAGAGCAGATTATTTGTTAGATTGTTGGACCTAAACAGAACTTCAATCAGTTACAAACCTCAAATTTGAAAATTAAGTTTACACTTACGTAAACATTGAGGTGTGGGGCTCCACACTGCTTCAGACCCAACTTTTAAGCACCTTGAACGTCTTTCATCAGCAGGTTTGTAGTTTTTGTCACAAACAAAAGTCAGATAATTGTCTTCTTTGTACACTTTAGGACAATCAGTAACACGGCCGTAAGCAATCTGAGGGGTGTCACATGTCACCTCTGTAGAAAGGACACAGCAGTATTAATTTTCTTTTCTTTTTTAAAGCAGCAGAGCCGCTTCAAAATCAGAACATTTTAATTTAAGCGTGAGCAGATATTGCACTTTTATAATCAATAAAATAAATAAATAAAATGGAATGATCTAAGGGTGTACCAAAAATAAAAAAAACATAATTAAAGTGTTTGGGAGAAGGCAAGTCTGGGAACCCTCATAATGTGCCACTTTTGCAGTCTTGACCCCAGACTGAAGTGAAAGATAATGGTTGCATTGATTTTAATTATTCTTTCGACCACATACCTCTATACTCATAAAAATGTATATTCGATTACCTTTAACATCCCACTATTCTGTATCTAATATTGGAAAAAATGGAAGTCTGTCTTACAAAAATAAAATACAGTTAGGGTTTAAAGATATACAGTATTTAAAGGCACCAATCCATTTTTCGACAAGTGATTGTTTTTTGAACAGAGCACCTCATTTATTTCAGTTATTCTTTTTTCATATTTTGTCTTTGTATTTGATAACTTTGATAACCATTATTGTTGTTTTTAGTCACTTTTTAGTAGAACAGAGATATATCAAATATGTAGTTTGTAATTCGTTTTTTTATTTAGCTATAAATATGTCAAAATTATTCAAAGAGATGACTCGATTCTTTGCAGTAACAGCATTACTGTACCTTTGCATTCAGGGACTTCTCCACTCCATTTACCCGACTCATCACAATAGATCTCAGTCGGTCCTTTTAAAACATCACTGCGGGATTTGCAGCTGAATTGAATAACGTTGCCATACGTTCCATCCTCTGGATCTCCAGTCACCAAGATTTTGTCGTTTACCCTGAGTGATTGGCATTTCACAGCTGAAAAAATCCGACAACAGTGAAACATTGAAATGAATGCTCAAAAAAAAAAAATTAAGACAGAAGAAAATTACTGAGTAAAGCTGTACACGTACAAAACACTAACATTATCAATTATATTTAAAAAAAAACTGAAAAATAAATAAACCGAGTTCCAGCCAGGGTTAAACAATGTTATTCACTAGAACAGGAGTTTGCAACTTTTAACGCTGAAGAGCCATTTGTTCCAGTTCTCCAGGGGTGAGGTTATAAGTTTGCTTCCTTCCACTCCCTTTCAAACATTATTCAATTTTATGTTTAATTCTCCGAAGTGTGATACGTCATTGTATGAATGTATAACTGATGATTGTAATGTTTTTGTATATTACTCATTTTGTATATTATTATGATAGCTTGAAATAATTCATTTAAAATAAACATTTTTTTATTAGGTTTAACAATAACATGTTAAACCTAATAATAATATGGGCAACAATATTAACTAAGGTCTAGGTTTGACTGAGCTATACTGAAGCAATGGTCCATTGGGAGTTGGGTCATCTAAACCCACTAGACAGTACGCAGAACCTTTTTTCTTCAATGATTTGTTATCTTCAGTGGTGTCCATGGATTACATGAAATCTTTCCACCTTTATCCACCTTTGTCATGGTAGGGAGAACATGTCAAAGTAAGTGTGGGGTCATGTAAGACAGCACAAGGTTTAAATAAATGATCACACCAGTTTCATATGTGTTCCTTAGGAAGAATGAATCACACTACAACAAAACATTGTTTTCCTTTCTGAACAGTTTTGGTTGACTCTCTCGTCTAAATCGTCTTTAGCGCTGCCCTGGTGGCTCCCTGGAGCATTTTCAAAAATGTTTGAAAATGTAAAAAGATTGGAGAGAGAATTGTACTTTTTGTTTAAATATGGTTTCTGTAGGAAGAAAACAAGACGCAAATATTCTTAACGTTTTCCAATGCTGTAAGAACTTGTAGAATTAAAATTGTAACGCCCAGCAGGTACGTCGCTTGTAGCTGGAAAACGGGAGCCAAGCCATCTATAAGTTGAACTGTCAATCAACTGACTTCGCTGGAGAACAGTCCATGTCCCTGACATGGCACGACTCCGCACAGTCTCAGAGAGGAGGAGGTAGTGAGGGAAGCTGAGAGCTTACTAACCATTCCGACATCACAAGTCCCGTTACTTTTAAGCACCCACTATTGAACATTGCACAGTGGTCATCAACCTCTCCCCCTTCCACACTCATGGTACAACAGAAAGAAACAAACATAACAGGAAGAATAAACTGAGGTGAAACAACAAAACTGCTATATGAAAAAAAAAACGTGGGCAAACAGAAACGCTCATGCTGAGCCCCAATTAGATCAGGAAACCCACAATCCCCTGCTGCTAACAGACCTAAAATGCACATGGCCGCCACGATCTGGGGGTTAGCCCCGCCTTCAACCCCTAAGGCCCATGGGAAGTGGGAGTTTTGGGGTAAAACCTTGAGTAAGAGTGTTGTGAACTGAAGTGAGCTCCATGCTGTTTGGGCTATTAGTGTGTTCTGGAATAAATGGACTTGTTACTGAGAAGGAAATTTTGCCTCTTTTGCTTTTAATGTTTCACTGTGACTGTCCGGGGTCGTGCGGTGTGTGAGACAGGGACAACTTTCCAAAGAAGCCTCTTGATAAGCGGTTTGGCTGCTGCTACTTATACCTGCTGCTTCCTACTAAACGATCTGAATGAAAGTCTGCAGGCGCCGCAAACTCTTGATGCTGTTCTGTCATTCGAGCGCAGGCTGGCTGTCATGGGGAACGTCATCATGCACGTTCCATTTTGTGTTTTGTGTTCGAATCTTCAAAATAAATATGGCTTTAAAAAAATTTGATTTCTTTATTACATTTCTTTAATTTTATCAAAGCAATGAAACATAATTCATTGATATTGTAATGAAGTTAAACTTGCGCAACAGAGCATTCACGTGATGCGTCGTTCTCCAATGCACAGCAGGGCAAATAAACATTTAATCATTAATAATGCTCATTATGTATTTGTAGCAACTAAGTCATTTTGATAGTAGGCTAATATAGCTAATATAGATACATATTGCATGTGTTGCCTTCATTATAAGGCCTAAATAGGGCTTTTAATATTTTGCGGCTCCAGACATGTTTGTTTTTTGTTTTTTTCGTCCAATTTGGCTCTTTCAACATTTTGGGTTGCCGACCCCTGGTCTCAATGTTAAGTTCAACTGCGCTTTTTAAATTGTTTTTATGATTACTGAGAAAAACATTGTTCAAATACATCTCATGGTCTCATAATTGTTGCTGTTCTTGCTTAGAAAATTAAATTAAGATGATTTCAAATCAATTGTACTCTAGTCTGTACTTACCTTCACAAGAGGGTACTGGTTTATTCCACTGTCCGTCTCTGTCACAGATCAACACTGAACTGCCATTTAGACGTTTGTCAGGATCATCACAGCCGAATATTAGGACATGACCAGGAGGTATTGGACTGTTGTTTTCTGGTAACCCGGTAATTCTGAGCCCTCCATGAGCAGAAGGGTGCTCACAGCTGGCTGTGGATGCTGATAACACAGTATTGATTAAGCAGTTATGAATTTTAAATACAATACATGTTTATCTCTGAGACTATTTTTATCTTCTACGAAAGTTTTTAAATTATAAAGGAATTAGTGTACAATAAATACAAACTTGAAATGATCTTGATTGTGCCTGCTGAACATCTTTGATCAAGTTTTTTTTTTTTTTTAAATGATAATCCTGATGAACTTTGTGATCAATTAGTACATAGAACAATGAAAATATATTTCACTCACAGTAGCAAGATTCCTGACGGAGAGTCACCCAGCCTTCACTGCTGCACACATATTTAATAGGCAGGTCTGATATGAAACCAGTGTCACATGTGAAGAGTATGGTCTCTCCTAGCTGATACACATCTTTTCTGGTCTGTTCTGACACATGTGCATTGAGCACACCAGGGAGCCGTGAACATGCTAAAAGATAACACAAGAAAAGAAAAGAAAAATACACACACAATGTTTTCATATTTAACAGGAATATCCTGTACAAATGAGTATTTGAATACCCTGTGATTTTGCGAGATCTCCTACTGAGACATCATGGAGAGGTCAGACATTTTCATCTTAGGTACATGCCCACTGTGAGAGACAAAATCTAAAAAAAATAATCTAGAAATCACATTGCATGTTTTTTTTAAATATTTTTTATATGCTATAGGTGCAAATGTGTATTTGAACACCTGCCTATCAGACACTTAAAGACCTGTTAGGCTGCATTTACACTGCAGGTCTTGATGCCCATATCCGATTTTCTGACTATATCCGATTTTTTTGACGACCCGCATCTTTTAAAAGTTACCCGTATCCGATATTTGCATTTACACTATACAATGCTGAAACTATCAAACGTAGATGTTCTGAGGACATTCCGCGGACCTCCTTTGGACTTTTGTGTGACTGCGGTTGTCATGGAGGCAACGCAGCGACGGAAGGAGGCGTTGCCTTGGGCGCTCCTGAGGGGATGCATGGGGGAGTAAAAAGGAGGGCTGCTCGGCCGTCTTGTGCTCTCTCTGAGTTTTGAATGAAGTGTTTGCAGACGTGCTGTACTAACAGTTTGAACCAAGTGTTGAACCTTTCCCTGCGCGATGACTTCTTTTTCCGACCGTGGTCAGAAGCGCACGGGAGATTTTCCTCAGGGGCCCGAAGGCGGATTCTGCACAGAGTGGGTTAAAAAAGACTCCAAAACAATCTTTTAGGGGAGACACCTTCTTTTTATTACGGTTCTCCGACACTCTGCCGCTAAGCGCTCACACCCCCTCTCCTCTCCTTACACACACACACAGCACGCGCGGTCACCATCATACACGCCCACACTCCGCAATACAAGCAAATAAATAAACGGCTTCTAGCCTGTTCCAGAGCAACGGTGTCCCGCTTGATGATTTACCGTTTGTGTCCCGACCGGAAATAACAGCGGTTTCCGACCACGGTCTGAAGCCTGAGGCTGAAAGGTAACATGATGACAGCAACATCAGCGCACAAAAGCACCTTCATAAGTCATGTGATCTCAGTTGGTGGTGTCCTGAGTTGATGTCATTGACGTACGACTCGCATTTACTGGGGAATATCCGATTTGTCTGCTTACATGGCACACGAAAATGCAAGTTTCTGATTTGTATCCGATTTATTTCCACATATGAGTGAGGCCTGTATCCGATCTGAGAAAAACGGAATCCATGCGCTTTTGTCCTGCTTACACGTTCACCGGTCATATCCGATCTGTGCCACATGAGAGGAAAAAATCAGAATTGGGTCACTTGAACCATGCAGTGTAAATGCGGCCATAGTCTGCCTTTAAATAGTCCAACTCCACTCCACTTATTATCCAAAATTAGAAGCAACTGCTTGAGGTCATTAGCTGCATAAAGACACCTGTCCACCTTATAGAATCAGTAAGACTCCAATTGCTACCATGGTCAAGACCTAGGGGCTGCCCAAAGACACCTCCACAAGGCTGGAAAGCACAACAGGGCAATTGCCAAACAGCTTGGTGAAAAAAAGATCCACTGTTGAACCAATTATTAGAAAATGGAAGAAGCTGACTATAAATCTCCCTCTGACTGGAACTCTATGCAAGATCTCACCTTGTGGGGTCTCAATGATCTTAAAAAAGGCAAGAAATCAACCGAAAAATACACAGGAGGAGCTGGTCAATGACATTAACCCCTTGAGCCATCCTATGGGGACCAGACGATCCGATCCTTACATTGATGTGTTATCCCTAGCATGACACAGGTGGATAAAGGTGAAGAGGATTTCATGTAATCAATGGCCCTCGTTGAAGATCACAAATCATTGAAGAAAAAAGGTTTAGTGCACTGTCTTAGTAAGACGTCATAGTCTGAAATAATGTTCAGAAGGTTCCCCTGCTTAAACCAAGACATGTCCAGGCCAGTCTAAAGTCTTTTAAAGTTAAAGTCCCATTATCTGTCACACACCTAAATGTTCTCCATGTTTGACCCATCCCCTTGGGTTGGCTGCAGATACAGGAACCATTTGGTGGTTTAATCCCCAAAATCCAACCCCTTAAGGGTGAGTGTCAAGGAGCGAGGCATTTTGTCCCTCGCCCTGGCTTCAGAGTCTTCTGGAATTATGATAATTGCATAAACAGTAAAACAGTTACTGTGGTCAAAAAATGTCAACACTGGAGCTAAATTAAAAAAAGGTCAAAGAAGTAAAAGGTCTGTGAGAGACAGAATTTGTTGATGCTAAACAATCCATTAACATTAACACATTATTAACATCAAATAAATCATTTTGTGAAAAGTGTAAATTCCTAAAACTTTAACTTGTTCATTCAGTCTCTCAATTAAAGTATACATATAACAATAATAATAATAATTAAAGCCGCAAGCGTCGTTGTATGGCCCGCAGACGCAACCCGCCTTCCACGCCCAACTCTACGCACCACCGACGCCCTCCCAGCCCTCACCACCCTCCCTGCCCACCTTTGATCAAGGCTAATCGAAGCTGGATATGCTAATTATGCTAACTATGCTAATTTGGCTAAAAGTGCTAGCATAGCGATCAGCATCATCAACTGACTCAGAAAAACACATTCCTCAAGATGCTAATTATGCTAACTATGCTACCTATGCTAATGTGGCTAAAAGTGCTAGCATAGCGATCAGCATCATCAACTTATTTAGAAAAACACATTGCTCCATTGGTGAGAGCTATATATCATAAGTTAGTAAAAAAAACAACACATTTTTCAAAATGGCGGCTTTTGTGTTGATTTTATCTCCATAGCAACCATTTTATGCTTTGGTCGCCTTGGGAAGAGGAAGAGATCGACGTCAGTTTCAGATGAATTTTTTTTTTGTTTTTTTTTACTGAGGCATATAGTATTTATTGACAAATGAGCTCCACCGAAACTGTACTTTGTTGGTACAAAGATGAATATATTCTGTAAAAGTGCTGAAATATATTTTCGGATCAAAATGACTTAAATTTCTCTGTAATTATGCATTTCCAACCATTAAAACAATGATTCAAAGCTTAAATGTTAGAAGTTAGTAAAACCCCAGTCAGATATTCTGTGGATTAGTAAACATGTTTGTTTTGATAAATGCTTATTCAGACTTTAAATTCAGTTTAATTTTTTCATTTCGTCATTATGCCATCAGCACGTGCTGATAAATCTACGACTGCAGAGAGGTAACTGGCTAGTCTGTCATCATGCCGTCGCCCTCTCCTCCTGTGGCATCCGACAAGCTAAGCTCTTCCAGCATCTCCACCAAATAGATGTGTGGCGCTCCGTCGTCGTCAGTGTCGCTCTCTACTGGGATTTTTGCTGCATCTCTGTAGATGTGAACATTCCTTCTTAGAGCCTCATCTTCCTCCAAGTCTTCCGGGAAGTCTTGGTATTGCCTCTCATCATCTGTGTCTGTGCCTTTCCGGTCTCTGCTCATCTCCTGCAGTTTCCAGTTTCTGCGCCTCACTCTCCTGCTGCGATCATAGCTCTTCTTGATCAACACCACATCAGGAACATGCTGAGGGTTCATCTTGTTCAGGAATTCATCGTTGATGTTGGAATTCGCAAAATCATATCCCAAAATCAGGTCTCCGATATTTAACAGGTGGCCCAGGAAGGTATGGCAGTGATACTGCTGACTCGTGTCCATCTCTGACGTCTTCTGGACCCACACCTCAGCCAGGGTGTGCTTGTTGGACCTCACTCCAGCACCAGCACCCAGTTTCTGGTCTCTGATAATGTCCATGTCCATCACAATGAACTCTTCAAGTTGCCGCGGGTTACAGAGACTGCTGAAGGGGTATCTCCAGTAAGTGTTTCCATCCACCTCAGCAATCTGCAGAGTTCTGGGATCAATGAGATGGATGGTGCTGGTGACACGGACACACACGCAGACTTGACCCATGTTCCCCAGGCTCTGTGCCAGCCGTGGTGACAAGCACACAACGTTGTCCTTGCACACAGGAACGATTTCTACAGAGAAGGTGCTCTTATAATTGTAGGTGTTTGAGTGGATGTCGTGGGAGATGAGGCGCTGGGACGTTTTACACCTGCAGGGAACTGTGCACTGCAGGAAGTCAACCATCTTCTGCGCGTGCTGCTTGGACCCGTAGTAAAAGTCGATGCCCTCATGAATTTCTTTGATGTTGAGGGCATTCAGGTGGAGTTTATGCTTTAGGATCAACTGCTCTAAATAGTAGAAGGTCTTCTTATGAACAGTCTTTTGCCTGACTTGAACCACGGCTTTCCAGAAGTCTTTGGCCTCCACACGGTGGCAGTCGTCACACATCTGGGACTGGATGACAAACTCCACCACAAAAACCTGCTGCAGGATGGCGCCGTTCATCACCTCTTTCTGGACAGTCAGCTTCATTTTAATCCTCTTGGAGTGAGGCTCTGTCCACAGAAAACCAGCATCAATGAGACGCACTCTAGTCATTGAGCTCTTCAGTTTTTTCTGACAAAGGGCCAGTAACTCCCTGGACTCCAGGGCGCACTGCATCCATGTACCTGGTGGCTGCAAGTACCGTTCACACTGCTTGCAGAAGTGTACTGTGACCTGCTTGGGGATTCCCTCTGAGATGTCCACAAGTTGGCCGCCTCCTCCCAAGGTCAAAGGTCAACGAAACTTAGGTTATTGTAGAATGAAGCTGGCGGCATGTGTATCGGATTTCGTGAAAATCGCTCAAACAAAAGTATCGTTTTCCCATATTGTCAAAAAACACGAAAATCGCCAATTCTCAGAGTTCGCCACAAAATGGCCGCCAAGCTGTAAGTCGTGTGGCCATCCCATAACAATTTCATAACTTCTTTGGGATATCTTCAACACGCTTGTTTTGGTTTGGTAACTGTATTTGAAATTTTTTTTATGGCCCCATAAGCGATTTTCGGCCCATTAATTTTTTTTACGGGAACGCTCGCTGTGATGTCATCGACTTCGGGGGATGACGTTCTCTTTGCCAAAAATTCATTTTCAATTTATCCTAGGTGTGTGCCAATTTTGGTGAGTTTTCGGGTATGTGGCGGGGGTCAAATTTGCGCTCAAAGTATCCGTTAGAAAGATGAAACGTAAAAAAAAAAAAAAGAAACAGAGCAGAAACAATATAGAAATTTTTGCGGTCAGGTTTTCTATGTATGTCAATGCTACCTATCTTTTACTATAGGCTGGGCATGTCTTTTGGGCTTTATACCGGTCCTTTGAGGGCTTTTTTGGGTTTCTGACGTCATTTTTGCGATTACAATTATGACGTTTGTGCAGTGGTGTTATGCGTGTGTGTGTGTATTTTTGTTGCGTTACACAATTGTCTTGTTGTTTTGTGCTTTGGGCGACTTTTGACTTGATTTTTTGCCATTTTGGCACGTTTTTTTGACGTTTTGGACCTTTTTGAGTGTTCGATCCCGCATTTTTGGGGGGCAGTGGGCTGCAGGCTGGCCGTGCTCAGGGGGCGGCAGCTGGCTGGGTAGAGCAGGGATTAATCCCCCAACCCTTTGGTTGTTGGACGACCTGCTCCACCGCCTGAGCTAAACTGTCGCCCCATATGCTGCACTCTAGAGACCTCTCACATTTTTAAGTGGGACAACTTGCAGAATCTGTGACTGACAAATTCTTGTGACAGTACTTTTTAGTTAGACTTGATTTTGTCTTTGGCGTTTTTTCATGTGCTTCATTAACCATGGTTTTACTGTAAACTCTTGAAAAGCATCTGCATGGTTAAAATAATACTTTAGTTGGAGGTGAACATAAATTACTCCACCCATTCAACAACATTTCAAAAAAGTGAGACTGGGCAAGACAAGTGAATGTAAAAGTCTGGTTGAATTTACAAATGGGTTAACCCAGGGGTGTCAAACTCATTTTAACTGAAGGCCACATCAGCATAGTGGCTGTCCTCAAAGGGCCAGATATAACTTATACATGTAACTAAATGTAATGAAAAATAAATGTAACTACTCCTTAATGTTAAATAACTCATTGTTTATTAATTATAACTTTTTAAGGTGACAATTACAGTTTCATAGATGCATATGTTTGCTTGTTACTTTAGCATAAATCCTTTTATATTTGATTCTGTCAGGTTAGGTTATATGGACAGTGTTTAAATCCTAAAGTACAGTTGCCCAATCCGATATTTCAAGTCCAATTCCCCCAGATATGAATAAATACACAACAAATTTTATTTTAAGAAATTAAAAACTTTTATGCTCTCGCGGGTAGAGCTGTGACGTGTCGGATTTTTTATCACCGCGGTGATGAACCACCAGGGGGCGCGGTGTCGCGGTTAACCCCCCCCCCCAAAAAAAAAGAAATCCTCCAGCGGCCGCATCAGAAATAAATAAAATTACAACATAGTATTCTTTATTAACAAATAACAGTAACAACTAACTACTACCCATCTTACTAATGAACTAACTATAGGTGTTGTAGATTGACTGTGACTGTGTGAGCGCACTGCGTCGTGTGTAGGACTGGGAGGAGGGAGCGAACACATGTGAGTTGGGGGTGCGTGTTGATTCTTCTGCAGTGGACCGCTCTCTAGCTGCACACGAGTTTCACCTGTGCTCTCTGATACAGACATCTTCTCAGAATATTTTTAATGCCCAGTAATAAACAGACTGCAGACACTTTGTCACCTTTCTGGTAGCCGTGAAGGCTGACACCCATGAAGAACATGGGGCAGGAGGCTCTGCCTTTGTTGATACAGACACATAACGTTGCGCTGCACAAAATAATTCCCAAGCAAAACATGTAGTGATATTCATCGAAATCTAACAGTGCGTGCTCGTGTTTGGTGTTACAGAGTGACTGAGAACAGTAATAAACTTTTATTTTCAGTGTTTGTAAATGATATGTCCCAGGAGATTAGAAATGCAGAAGTGGTGTTATATGCAGATGATGCAACTTTATTCTGTGCATCTGCTACTGTCCCAGAGCTCAATACAGCCCTACAGAATCAACTTAATTTAGTTACCAATTGGGTTAAGTTGAATAAATTGGTTCTTAATACATCTAAAATAAAATGCATCGTTTTCGGTACAAAATATTTATTGAATGCACCATGTTACCTGAATTTGAGGATTGACAATAGTTTTGTTGAACAAGTGACTAAAACCAAGCTTCTGGGCATCAAATTAGATGAACAGCTCTCTTGGACAGATCAGATTAATCATATAGTATCCAATATGGGCAGAGGAATTGCCCTGGCTCGGAGGTGTGCGCTATATTGTCCACCTTCAGTCATGAGGACAGTTGTACAGTCTTTTGTTTTGTCACATCTGGAGTATTGCCTAGTCATTTGGTCTAGTGCGACACAGGGGCATCTAAAAAAATTACAACTTGCCCAAAAGCTAGCGGGGGTCTTTACTAAGATCTTCAATAGGTCCTCTCATCAGTTCATTGCCCCACCCTGCCTCAAATCCTCAACTATTGTCCCTCTGCCCAAAACATCCACAATCAGAGGCCTTAAGGACTATAGACCCGTCGCCCTGACCCTGATTATCACAAAATGCTTTGAGATACTGGTACGTAACCACATTACCTCATGCCTCCCATCAACACTTGACAGCTACCAGTTTGCATATAGGGTGAACAGGTCCACAGAAGATGCCATCACCATCACTCTCCAAACTGCTTTGTCCCATCTGGAGCAACCGGGGAGCTACGTGAGGCTGCTGTTTGTGGATTTCAGTTCCGCCTTTAACACCATCCTTTCTCACAGACTTGTTTCCAAACTAGAAGCCCTCGGACTCCCCGCCTCCACATGCCTCTGGATTTTGGACTTCTTGACAGCCCACCCCCAGAGGGTTAGAGTAGGGTCCCACATGTCTACAGCTCTCACCCTCAGTACCGGCTCCCCACAGGGCTGTGTGCTGAGCCCCCTGCTCTACACCCTCTACACACTAGACTGCACCTCCACCCACTCCAACAATACCATAATTAAGTTTGCTGATGACACCACAGTAATGGGGCTGATCTCTGGAAATGATGAGTCTGCTTACCGGGACGAGGTGGAGCGGCTTTGTCTCTGGTGTGGAAAAAACAATCTCACCCTGAACACAACAAAGACCAAGGAAGTAGTGGTGGACTACAGGAGGAACAAAACAGATATTCAGCCACTGTTTATTGGTGGAGATTGTGTGGAGAGGGTGGCTGCTTTCAAGCTCCTGGGCATCACCATTGAGCAGGACCTGACCTGGTGAAGAAGGCCCAGCAGAGTCTGTATTTTCTCAGTCTTTTAAAGAAAAACAAAGTGAGTGAGAAACTGCTAGTGTCTTTCTACCGCTGCTCAAGAGAGAGTAGTTTAACTTACTGTGTCTGTGCCTGGTTTGCCAGTTGCACAGCTGCAGCTAGGAAAGCTCTCCAGAGAGTCACCACGAGAGCCCAGAGGATCATCGGCTGCCCTCTCCCATCCCTGGGAGAACTGTACAGTTCCCGCTGCCTAAAAAAGGCTCAGAACATTCTGCTGGATCAATCACACCCCGGACATTCTCTGTTTGAACTGCTGCCTTCAGGCAGAAGATACAGGACAATTAAAACAAGGACAAACAGATTAAAAAACAGCTTCCATCCGAGAGCCACGTGGCCTTAAACGCTGCTAAATAAAGTTAATTTATTAGGGAAGCATGCAATAGCTGGAGAAAGTGTAACCTCCTTTTTACATTTTTGTATATTTTTCATATTTTATCTTATATTGACTTATTTCGCAGTTTTATTTATTTATTTTTATTTGACTTTTTTTAATTCCACCGGAAAAATGGCACTGTAATTTCGTTGTACATGTACATTCATTGTCCGGCCTAGTACAAGTTGACAAGTAGATTAGACTTCCTACTGCTTCCCTGTACTTTCACACTTCTGTCATCTTCTTTCCGTTGTCAGAATAGATCATTCACAATGTGGGATGTGGCGCCTGCGTCGACCAATCCCCTTCATCTTCACCTTGCTTGCTGGTTTCTCTGCGTTGGCCTTGAAGAAGTGGTCTGTGCTTCCACTCACGTCAGGTCTTCTAGACCTTTTCGGGCTTCGCTCAGTCAGCTCTTTTCTTTAGCAAACTTCTCTTTAGATCTTGCTTTCGTTTCTCCGATTTTCACCTTTCTTAACAGCAGCTTGAATACTTAGCAAGTCCGTTAGACGTTTAAGGAATCCGCTTGATACTTAGCATTCATTCATTCGTTCGTACGTACCGGTGAAAATGTCCACCTGGGCCCATAACCTGTAGAGGGATGGAGGGAACGGTGTCTGCTTCCGTGTCCTCTTTGCGTGATGGATAAACGTAGAGCCACTTTCTCTTTTGTGCATAACAAGCACATTTATTCACATTGGAAAGATGTGGAACATGCTCCTCGGATCAGAGAGTCCGCCATACACACCGAACATTGCACATGCGCAGCTCTGCTGCAGAATCACTGACATCACTGTCAACAGCTTACCGTAAAGCACATTGTATGAACACACACATAAACAGAGGCTCTAACTTTACCATAACACATTGAGTAAGGGTGCACTTTAATCTTACATCTTAACAAGTACATTACACACACTAGTCTGAAGTTATTGTTTTTTCTTATTTCTTTTACTGTACCATTAGTCTGCTCTTGCACCCATATTCTTCTAGTACACAAGCACTTTTCCAACTCATTTAACATTTTGATTTAAATCTGAAAATCCCAAGTAGATTTTTACCACTAAAGCTTGCTTTATGAGATCTACAATGCTTTTTACTGATGATTACCTGTAAGCACCTTGAACAGCTGCAAAAAGTGCTGGAATAAAATACTGTGGCTTATTATGATTATCCACGATTGCAAATGTTAAGCAAAAAACAAAACAAAACAAATAAACCAAAAAAACAAAAACTGTGGGGTTACGAAAGTTGATAAGACATCAGAATATATTTTCTTACGATTTTGTGACAAAGAGACCTGCAGAAGATTCAGAAGCTGAAAAGTAAAAAGAGTCAGCCACGGTTTCATGGTGTCAGAGATCTGAGATAGTGCTGCTGTTTATGGTACAGTTCAGGAGTTTTTCTTCACTATGGATCCCACTGCACATCACATGGACTGCCCACTGAAATTGCATGATGCATGGCACTGAAATACACCCACTAGGACCATTTTACTTCAAATATTGACTGCTGCAGAGAACTTTGCTCACAAGTCTTTTGAAACTTGCTATCTTTTTGTGCAAGGCTGGATAAATGTTTGTGACCTCAACAAAATGTATGCTCCAATTTAAAGTTCTTTAACAGTGTTTTATTTCTGGATAATCAACTCATATTAAAGGTCTTACAGCTGTAGTATTACAGCTGTTCTCACAAGGCGGGCTATGTTATCAGTACTGTGTAAATGTAATCACATTTAAAATTACAAAAATCTGCTCAGGCCTTAGATAAAAGACATTTTTAAATCAAATTTCCTGAAATCTGGAGACATTCTGAACAAGCTACAATGAGGATCAGATGTGGTTTTTGAAGATTTTATTATGTATCTAACATGTAAACTCCCTTCTAATAACTGTGAGGATTGAAAGAGGTACATCAGTACTAACCACACTCTCTAATTGTTTTTGTCATTGTTTTCAGGCGAAACAGACCCAGACGCTGTAACCCAGAATGATCACAAGAGTGAGTGGCTTGGTAAGTAGTTTTAATGACAGGATTGTTTTCAGCGGCTTGGAGATCCAGACTAGAGCGTGGCTCGTGGCGTGGCTGAGGGTAAAACTGCAGCGGAACTTCCACACCTTCGTGATGATGAATCCTGAGACAAGGGGGCACAAGATTAGATCAAGGCAAGGCGAGAGTAAACAAGGCATGAGCAGGCAGACCAGGCGTAGTCACCATTAGGGGTAACGAACTGGTGTCGGATGATGGAGCTGGGTCTCATTAAGAGCAGCAGAGTTGATGAGGGTGAAGTGGTCACAGATGGTGGAGTCAGGAACAGAGCAGAGGGAGCGGGGCTGACAGAGGCACCGTGACAGTACCCCCCTCAACGATCCGGGTGAGCACGGTAGAAGTCGGAGATGAGGGTGTGGTCCAAGATGAGGGAACGGGAGACCCATGAACGTTCCTCAGGACCATAACCCTCCCAGTCCACAAGAAACTGATGGCCGGCGCCGGACATCCAGGATGCGGCTGACGGTGTCTGCCGGAGCGCCATCGATAAGCCGGGCGGGTGGAGGGGAAGTGGAAAGCAGACACAAATTGCTTTCTTGAACAGGCTTGATTTGGGAAACGTGAAAAGATGGATGTACCTTGAGGCCGGATCGGACCATCCGGCCTCCACTGCCAGAATGCGAAAGTCAATGATATGCTCGCTGACAGGGCGATTACGTTGTCTAAGGGCGAGTAGTTTGCGAGCGGTTTCATCCTTGTTGTAAATAGCCTGCTATTCTGGGGGCGGTTGTTGTAAGTTCCCACTTCTTCAGATATTTTGTTCAGGCATGTATGTGGACGAGCGGGGTCCTAAGGAGAAACAGAGAGAGCGAGGGGAGCAGGCTGGCGACATGTGGCAAGGCTGTGAGCTCTGTAAGAAACTAAAACCTGAAGAAAACTGAAGATAAATCGTTTAAAATGCTCATCTTGTCCTATGCTCTCTTATCGGAGTCCTGACACGGATGTAGAAGTCCCAGTCCGAGGAATACAGTGCCTCCTTTATTCAACATTTGGTCCTTCGAGCCGGATTTCTCACCCGCATCAGCATGGACAGAAACGGAGCAGCGATGAATGTGAGTGAAGCGCAGCACCCCTCACGACTGTGTCAACTTCCCGCATATCTGCAAAGCTACCAGGTCAGTCTACCACAGTCCCTCCAGCCTTATGCTGCCCCACACCAGGACGTCAGAGAGCGTGTCGCTGCTCAGCAGCTGCAGTCATCCAATTTGCAAACCCAAATTATTGCTAAGGAGGACCAGCTGCTCGGAGCAGTTAGGCCACACTCCTGCCCCCCTTTTTCTGGAGCAGCCGATAGGGAGAACCAGTGCAGTGGCGCAAAGCATGCAAGTTTATCACCTGGTTTGCTAACAATATGCAGTGAGTTATGAACATCATCTCCCCAGGATAAAAGTGTCCATAATATGACAGGGCCCATTTTCATTCCGAGCGACCACATGCTACAAGGTCCTCAACCAACGGCGTTTCTCAGTCCAGCGTCTCCTTCTGACTATTCACCCCAGCTCACGTCATCCGTGATGAGTGGTGTTCAGCAGCTACCCCCCCTAAATCAGAGTTTCTCATCTCAGAACAGTAGTCCACTCTTAATGACGCCACAAACAGGCCTCAAAAGCACAACGTTGCAAACTGAAGCAGGAGCAGCTGTGACATATTCAAGACAAGCATTAGATTATACACTAACCCAGTCGCTTCCAGCAACTTTGGCCTCTCTACCATCAATCAAAGTCTACGTTCAGCCAATCCCAGCACAGGTAAACGAGGCGTTATCACAACCGACATCCCTCATCACCCAGACATGGATGCAAGGAGGCAATAGACTATCAACATATGAATCATCTCACCAGCTGCAGGTGAACACATCATCACCTGTGAGTATGACCCAAAGTGGCACCCCAGCATTCACTCTGTCTTCACATCAAACTCTGTCAGTTTACCCTGCAGGTTCTACTGCTCAGCCAGTTCCCAGTGTGCCTCCTGCTAGTCAACTCAGGACCTATGGAGCGACGCTGCCTGCACAACAGGCCACCACAACAGCTGCCCAGCCGCAGCCTAAGGTCCAGCCTTTCCTTGTTTCTACCGGGCAGCAAATATACCAGCTGCAGAACTACCAGCCATCACAACCAGCGCAAATGGTGAGCCAACCTCAGCCTTTTCTGTACGCCACAGCTGCACCTATTTACCGAGATCACCACCCCGTCACTGCCATTCCTGTGACTCAAACAGTGAACAATCAACCAGCTTACTCCTCACAACCAGAATGCCAGGCCGCTCAGCACATGATAGCTGTACCCCAAAGACATGAGCTCCTGTCACCCCCTATCAACCTGTCAGCTCAAGCTCCACAGGCAACGTACCAATCACAAACTCAACAATTTGCTCCCCAACCTGAGTTCCATTAGCCAGTCAACTACGGCCACCATGTAGTGTCCTCTGCACATAACATGAATTCACATCTCCCTGCAGTAGATCCGTATGCACAGCGAGAAAATTAGATGCTGAAAACTGAACTTTTAAAGATGAATGGATGGACAAATACATGTTTATTCTGCCTGCAGCCAGTTCTAAACCTTTGTGTCTCATATGCTGTGAAAATGTGGTGTTAATCAAAAGTGGCAACGTTGAGCGTCACTATGAGACCAAATACGGGTCGTTCGAGGAAATGTACCCGCAGAAGTCCGCAGTGAGGGCAAGTAAAATCATTCAATTGAAAGCACAGCATGACAGGTCTAATCGTGTCATCACGCATGCATTTACCAGGCAGCAACGTGCAAATGAGTGTTCGTTAAAGATCGAGTGGATTTTGGCACAACACAAGAAAGCATTCAGCGATGTGACAGTTGTAAAGGAGTGCTTAAATGCGTCTGCAGAAACTTTACTTGACGGTAAACTAAAAGATGACGTGTGAAAAAATAAAAAAAATCCCATTGTCAGCTACAACAACTAGAAAAACTGAACAGTTAGCAGAGGATGTACTGGCACAGCTTGATGCAGCTGTTCAGAACGCAGTATGCATATCCTTAGCCATTGATGAGTCCACAGATGTAACGGATAATGCCCAGGGGCCTCATTTATAAAACTTTGCGTAGGATTTGCGTAGGACATAGTACGTGGGTACGCACAGAAATATTCAGATTTATAAAACCGTGCGCACGCAAATCCCACGCACCTTTCCCTTAATAAATCACAACCAATTCTAAATGCAGCGCAGCTTTTGCGGCTTCATGACACGCCCAGACAACACCGGAGCTGACCCCTCTTGATGAGAGACTGGCGGCAATAATTGGGGAATCCCTTTTAAGTGGAGTGGTGACTTATGCGCAGGGAGAACACCGACGCGCCAGATGCACCGGGTGACACCCCCCCCAAAAGCCCGCAGAGGTCCAACAGGACGGCTCAAGGAAGTCGGAACCGGCTCATAAGCCACTCGTCCTCGTTTGCCTTGCTGTCTAAAGATGCGTTCTTCCATTTGCGACATCTTCTAAGAGCGCAAGATCAGCCATTTTGCGTCATTACGCATTGTGATGGGGCATTTTATTTCCCTCCAATTTAATTACATCTGACAAGCTACAGATGTCGGTAATAATCGACGTGGAAATGGGAAATTGATCAGCGTAAATGTAATTTATTGTTGCTTTCTGAATAGTTGAGACATATGCCATACATTGTTTTATCAAAAATAAAACAAACTAAAGGCATATGCATGAATACCATAATTCCGTAACTTATGAAGAAATGTTTTACTATGAAAACAACTTTCCCCAGTGGACAATTAATATGTCTGTCTGTCTGTCTGTCTAATTGCACCTATATCTGCTCCGCCAGACGGACACATTAACGAGAATATCAGTTTTGTACATTATTTCCTTCTGTTAACTATATTATTTATGAGGATGAATTGCACAACATGCCAATATTGCAGAACATATTTCACATTTCCTTCTGCAAATAAGTGTTCATTTGAATTTCTGTTGTAATTTTCGTTTGATTTTTTTGTTTGTTTCACTGCTGATCGATCAAACGGGTGTTCGTGTTGGCTGTTAATTGTAAGACTTGCTTTGTGAAGTCTTCATGTTATTTATGAGAGGTAGTATTGTCATTTTCACTTTCACGTGTTTCTTCCATCTGTCGACGGTGTCGCAGTTTCTCATTTTACCCGTTTTTGTGCGTACGCCTGGGTCAGAGCTTGCGTGAAGGACCGCACATTTTCCAGTAAAGTTTGCTTTTTATAAATCTCAATTATTGCGTAGAGAGTGGCGTACGCCTTCTTTTGTGCGTACGCAACGTTTATAAATGAGGCCCCAGCTTTTGGTGTATGTGAGATTTCCTCACAAAGAGAAGAGAGAGATGTGTGAGGACATGTTAGGTTCAACACCACTTGAGACACACACAAGAGGAGAGTATATATATGAGGGGATAAAGGAGATGCTCACAGAAAGAAAGATTAATCTGAAGCAAGTAGTGTCAGTCACCACAGATGGTGCACCTGCCATGGTTGGGAGAGAGAAGGGGGCTGTTGCGCGGATAAAACAAGACAACCCTGATCTCATAGCCTACCACTGTATCATACATCCGACTGTTCTCTGTGCCATTCTGTCTGAAGAATTTCCTGAAGTAATGAATACCATGATGAAACTTATAAACTTCCTTAGGGCATCCTCATCCCATCAGCATCGACTGCTGAGAGAATTTTTGAAGGAATTGGATGCAGATGCGAATGACCTACTACTCCACAACAACGTGAGATGGCTGAGTAAAGGCAATCACTGGAACGCTTCTGGTCCATCCGAAAGGAAATGATAAGATAAGCACAAGATGGATGTGGTGGCTTTTTTGGTGGACATCACATGACACCTTAATGAGCTCAATTTAAAGCTGCAGGGTCAGAAAAATTCTATCTGCGATTTGATGAAAACTGTCCGCTTATTCCAGATTAAGCTGGACATTTTCAAAGAAGATCTCCAACCAGATTGTGAGCATTTTCCACAAATGCGTGAACAAATTCAGGGTGGGAGAGACATTTCCCCTTATGTCGGCTTCATAGACAAGCTGATTGGAAACTTCTGTCAACGATTTGACTGCTTCAACCTTGGACACCAGCTCCTCCTGCTAATTGAGAATCCATTCCTTATCAGAGAAATCAGAGGATTTTCAAAGGAGGTGACACAGACCTTCAAGTGGGCACATACCTGGATCTTTACAGTTAGACCTCACTGATTTGCAAGCAGATGTTGCTCTAAGAAGGCATTTTGAAACAACTGACTCTGCTACTTTCTGGTTACAGACTGTGCCAGAAACGATGTTCCCTGGTCTAACCAAAGTAGCACTACACACCTTAACCATGTTTGGATCAACTTACAGCTGTAAGACAGCTTTCTCATCAAAGAACATTATTAAAACAAAGTACCATTCTAGGCTCACCAATGAGCATCTCCACATGAGCATGAGACTTGCACTAACCCCATTTAAGCCAAGATTCAAACTGCTGGCAGGACAGTTACATGCCCATTTCTCTCACTAGGAAAGAAATATTGAAAGGGAGTAAGGAAAGGTTGAAAGGAGAGATGAAAAAGGGAGCTGCTCAAAGTTCTGCACCTTTTTTATTCAGTAAATTCTGCCCTGTTCTATTTTACTTGAAAAGTTTCCTGGGTTATTTAATTTAAAATGTAGTTCATGTTTTAAAAAGGTGCCAGCTCAAATGTCTTGAGCTGCAAGAATGTCTTTTCTAGAAGATTAAAAGAACTTTTATTTTATTCAAAAGATTCTGAAAGTCTTACATTACTTGAAATAGGCCCTAAGTTGAGGCTGCTCAAAGCTGTGTTTGCACTTTTTATTTATTTTATTCAGAATAGTTTCCGTGTCTGTTACTTGACATGTAGTATAGACAACTACAGTATTGTTTTGCATTCAAGTGCCATACAAGTTCAGACTTTTCGGTATGTTAAAAGCATATTACTTTGAAAACACTTGAAATGTAACAATGAATTATATAGAAATGTATGTGCGTTATTGATTTTATTAACATGAGGGTACATTATGTTAAGTGACAACATAACATCCGGACCTTTGCTGGGAGAAAATTTTAGTAACTGGACCTTTTTGAATTTTAATTGAATACCCCTGACCTAAGAGATCTTTCAGACTCGCTCAAAGTTCAAGCTGAAGCCAAGAGGCTCTCAGCAAAGATGGTTCAGCTTCACCGTACTGAAGGGCATCCACCATTCAGAAAGGAGAAACAATCATTACCCATAAAACCTAGGAGCCAACTCATCTCAGTGTATCACGGGTCTGACAAAACATCGAGTGAAAACAGTGAGAAAAGGCAGATGTCACAATGGGGACCTTCTAAGCAACCAAAATCTAAGAAAATGTGTCTGTTTTGTAAAAATCCAGAACACTACTTATCTCAGTGTCCGCTCATCCCCCAGGGGTCACCAGAAGAAATAAAGACATGGCTAGATAAGGGCAAGCGATGCTACAACTGTGGCCAGACCAGTCACCAGGAGGGTTCCTGCACGCTAAAAAAGCCATGTGGCAAATGTTCAGACATCCATCTTACTGTCCTTCATGAGGTGAACCAAGTTAGTTCCAGAGTGTATCTCATCAAACCAAAAGACCAGGGGCCTCATTTATAAAACTCTGCGTAGGATTTGCGTTAGAAATGGCGTACGGATGAAACATAGGACGTGCGTACGCAAAGAAATATTCGGATTTATAAAACCGTGCGCACGCACATCCTACGCATCTTTCCTTTTATAAATCACAACCAATTCTAAATGCAGCGCAGCTTTTTGCGGCTTCATGACACGCCCATATTTGTCCATAAATAGTCCGTGAAACGCCCACAAATGAATATTCATTGATTGCGGAACCATGGCAAACACCGAGAGGAAATAAAAAAAACGTAACTTCACTCAATGTGAAGAAGAAGTTATCGTTGGCGAGGTGGAAAAGAGGAGAAAAGTGTTGTTTGGAGGGCACAGTGTGGGCATTACTAATGCCGAAAAGGCACGTGAGCGGCAAACGGTGGCAGACGCCGTAATGCTGTAGCCTCACATTACCATTCGAGGTTGTCAGCGCTCCATGGGGGGGGACCAGATGCATGCGCCGGGGGGACCGGAGCGCCAGATGCACCGACCGGGTGACACGCGTGGTTCCTCCGAGTGCTCCTCTGTAACGCCGGGCCCAAAAGCCCGCAGAGGTCCAAAAGGACGGCTGGAGGAGGTCGAAACCGGCACAGGAGTACACTCGATGTTGTTGCCCCCTTGAAACCTAAGTTAGTCAGACAAAACCGAGTAGCACCGTGGTTTAACGCTGAAACTCGTTCTCTTAAACAAGAAACCCGTAAGTTGGAAAGAGAATGGCGCCGCTCCGGTTCAGAGCAGTCTCTGGATATCTGGAAACATAGCCTATTAAATTATAAAAAAGCTCTGCGTAGAGCTAGAAGCCAGTACTATTCAACCTTAATATCAGAGAATGGAAACAATCCAAGATTTCTTTTTAGCACTATTGCTAAATTAACTCGCAGTCAGAGCTCAGTAGAACCACATGTTCCTGTTTCTCTCAGCTCTGATGATTTTCTTACATTTTTCGATAGTAAAATCTCAAATATTAGACATAAGTTAAATCAAGTTATTCCTACAATCAGCCCAGAACAGGCTGAAGCGGTAGAAATGGAGGCATCCATAGAAACTTCTGTAACATTGGACTGCTTTACTGCTGTGGATCAAGCGGAAATAACATCAATTATTACGTCCTCCAAATCCTCAACGTGTCTGTTAGACCCAATTCCCACTAGACTTTTTAAAGAAACTTTTCCCCTAATCAATGATCCCATATTAACAATGATAAATGCCTCTCTGGAAACGGGTTACGTGCCACAGTCTTTTAAATATGCAGTTGTTAAACCTCTTCTGAAAAAGCCCAGTTTGGATCCTAGCGTGTTGGCCAACTATAGACCGATATCAAACCTGCCCTTTATTTCTAAAATCCTAGAAAGAGTTGTAGTTAAGCAGCTTTACTGCCACCTACAGGACAACTGCCTCTTTGAAGACTTTCAGTCGGGGTTTAGACCCCACCACAGTACGGAAACTGCACTAGTTAGAGTCTCTAATGACTTGTTATTGGCCTCAGAAAAGGGTCTACTTTCTATTCTTGTCCTGTTGGACCTCAGTGCAGCCTTTGACACTATCGACCACAGTATTTTACTCCATAGACTAGAGCAGGACATAGGGATCAGAGGATCTGCTCTCCAGTGGTTTAAATCCTATCTGTCCGATAGGTATCAGTTCGTTAATGTAAATGGACATTCCTCTCAGTGCACTCGAGTCAACTATGGAGTCCCACAGGGCTCAGTCTTGGGACCGATCCTGTTTACGCTTTATATGCTACCCCTAGGAAACATAATCAGGAAACACAGCATTAATTTTCATTGTTATGCCGACGATACGCAGTTGTATTTATCCATGAAGCCTGACCAGAATGACCAGATAGAGAAACTGAACGCTTGCATCAGTGACATCAAGACCTGGATGACAATTAATTACCTCCTCTTGAACCCAGAAAAAACTGAGGTCATTATACTTGGACCTAAAAACCTCAGAGATGCTCTGTCTGCTCAGATAGTCTCCCTGGATGGCATAAGTATAGCCCCCAATTCCACAGTTAGAAACCTTGGGGTTTTATTTGACCAGGATTTATCATTCAAGGCTCATATATCTCAGGCGTGTAGAAATGCCTATTTTCATCTGCGGAATATTGCTAAGATCAGAAATATACTTTCTAAGAGTGATGCTGAAAAACTCATTCATGCATTTGTTACGTCGAGGCTGGATTACTGTAACTCCTTGTTAGCAGCGTGTCCTAAGAGTTCCTTAAGAAGTCTCCAGCTTGTCCAGAATGCAGCAGCTAGATTGTTAGCTGGAACTAGCAGAAGAGATCACATCACTCCTGTGTTAGTTTCGCTCCATTGGCTCCCAGTTGATTCCAGAATCAAGTTCAAGATCCTCCTGTTAACTTATAAGGCCTTACATGGAATGGCCCCGTCCTATATTAAGGACCTCATAGTCCCTTACCATCCAATGAGAACACTTCGCTCGCAAAATGCAGGACTGCTTGTGGTTCCTAGAATTAGCAAAAGTACGGCTGGAGGTAGAGCGTTCAGCCACCAAGCCCCTGTCTTATGGAATAAACTCCCAGCTCATGTAAGAGAGGCCGACTCAGTTTCTACATTTAAAGTTAGACTGAAAACATTCCTCTTTGGACAGGCTTATTGTCAGACTAGTTAGTATTCAGAGATTATTTAACTTAATGTTAATGTGTTTAAATTAAACTTAACTATTTCTTTTAAAAGGCTGCTAGAAGTTGAAGCTGGGGTAACTATGGTGCACTGGGGTTCTGTCTTCTTTTCTTTTCTTTTCTACTTCTACCCTTCCTCTCCTCCATTCCTGATCATAATTTATCATTTAGTTCTCCATGCCTCTGTCTGGTACAGTGCGATTCATGTATTGTCCCTCTTTTCCTCTCCCCTCTTGGGGAGTGGGAGTGCTTCCAGACTCCAATTGGCTCATCCGTGCTCCTGTTCCTGACCGTCTACCTCGCCTTTGCTCCCGCTCCTACACCTGGCTGTGGTTCCTGTCTCCGGCTCATCTCTGGCTCGTCTCTGCTCTGTACCTGACCGAGTACCTCGTCTCTGCTCCTGCTCCTGGCTGTGGTTCCTGTCTCCAGCTCGACTCGCGCCTTTGACTGTCCCCACAACCACGACTGGATGAAGCTCGTCTGCTGGACTTTATATATGTAGTTGTAGATTTAGATAAGTTAATTCTTCTCTAAGAGTTCTGGTACATCGCCTGTCCGTCCTGGGGGAGGATCCCTCCTTCATGTGGGCACCCCTGAGGTTTCTTCGTTTTTTCCGGAATCCGGTTTTTTTGGGAGTTTTTCCTTACCGCGAAGGGGGGTCTAAGGGCAGGGATGCCAGTATAGCTTAGTCAGTTTGTTAGTTCATTTTTGAATTTTCCTATTGAACTCTTTGTATTCATGATCCTTTTGAGTTCATGTTTTACTTCGAAGCCCATCGAGACGACTGTTGTTGTGATTTTGGGCTATACAAATAAAATTGAATTGAATTGAATTGACATAAGCCACTCGTCCTCATTTGCCAGCACGTCTTCTTGCTGTCTCTTCTAAGAGCGTAAGATCAGCCAATGTGCGTCATTACGCATTGTGATGGGGCATTTTATTTCCATCCATTTAATTCCATCTGACAAGCTACAGATGTCGGTAATAATCCACGTGGAAATGGGAAATTGTTCCGCGCAAATGTAATTTCTTGTTGCTTTCTGAATGGTTGAGACATACGCCATACATTGTTTTATCAAAAATAAAACAAACTAAAGGCATATGCATGAATACCATAATTCCGTAGCTTATGAAGAAATGTTTTAATATGAAAACAACTTTCCCCAGTGGACAATTAATACATCTGTCCGTCCGTCCGTCTGTCTGATTCGCACGCATCTGGCAGCGCGTGCACACGCAGCGGCTCCTCTCTCCCCTACCTTCAGTGTTTTTTTGTTTTTTTTTTGGCTTTATCTTTTTGGGTTTCAAGGATTTATTGTTTTTAAAAGAATGTATTTTAAAGTCGTAAGTCGTTTATTTATTATTTTATATGCTGCTTGCACTGTGGGGTGGGAGGAAAGCAATTTCATCTGTGCTGTATGTCTTACGGATGCAGCATATTTGACAATAAAGCTGACTTTGACTATATCTGCTCCACCAGACGGACACATTGACGAGAATATCAGTTTTGTACATTATTTAGTTCTGTTAACTATATTATTTATGAGGATGAATTGCACCCCATGCCAATATTGAAGAACATATTTCACTTTTCTTTTTGCAAATATGTGTTCATTTAAGTTTCTGTTGTAATTTTCGTTTGATCTTTTTGTTTGTTTCACTGCTGATCGATCAAACGGGTGTTCGTGTAGGCTGTTAGTTGTAAAACTTGCTTTGTGAAGTCTTCATGTTATTAATGAGAGGCAGTATTGTCATTTTCACTTTCACGTGTTTCTTCCATCTGCAGACGGTGTCGCCGTTTCTCATTTCACCCGTTTTTGTGCGTACGCCTGGGTCAGAGCTTGCGTGAAGGACCGCACATTTTCCCTGTCAAGTTTGCTTTTTATAAATCTCAACTATTGCGTAGAGAGTGGTGTACGCCTTCTTCTGTGCGTACGCAACGTTTATAAATGAGGCCCCAGGTTATCCTTGATAAACCCACGCAATGCAGTAAAGTCTACCTTAAGGTTTTGCCCATCATCATCACCCACAAGAAAAGATCTCTTCAGACCTACGCAATCCTGGATGATGGAGCTGAACGCACCATGCTGCTACCAGCAGCAACCAAAAGCCTTGGCCTTAGAGGTGAAAGCGAGTCATTATCCCTGCGTACCATCCGCTAGGACGTTGCCGGCCTAACTGGTGAGTAAGTCAACTTCCACGTATCACCACTGGAAAGGCCAACCAAGCGCTATCTGATTAAAGGTGCATACACAGCAAGTCAACTCACTCTGACCGAACAAAGTTATCCCACAGCAGTGCTACAGAAGCGCTATCGCCACTTGAAAGGACTGCCGCTGCCGAGTTTCAGTAAGGTTCAGCCACTTGTGCTTATTGGAGCCGACCACAGCCACCTCATCACTGCCAAAGAGGGTGCCAAAGAGAGCACAATTCGTACACAAAGTAATTCAAGGTGCTCAACCACATCCTGCTTCTTTACATCACTCAAAACACCTTCAGATCTGGTATAATTGTTACAGCTTAAAATAATAACTTATTCAAATCAGTGCTTGTATCCCCCACCTTTTCACCTCTTCCTTTTACACTCTTCCACCCTCCCCTCACATTCTCCCCTCTCCCTTCCCACACACACTAAATGTAACAAATAAATAAAAACTAAAACAACAAAAAGGGGTTTATACAAAGCTACACTCTAGTTTCTCGAAGCTATATAACCTCTGTTTGTGATAGTAAAACCTGTCCAACACAAAAAGCCTTCAGCTCTAATCTGTTTGCTAAGCTGTTGGACAGAACAAGTTAAAAAAGAAGAAAAAAAAAAAAAAAACACCTTCAGATAATGTTTACCAACATGTTGAACGCCTGTGGCAGCTAGATGTGCTTTCATTTAAGAACGAGCAACAAGCCATCCCATAAAGACTAGATCAACAAGCATTGAGCATTTTGAAGGAACGGACCCAGAGACTAAAGATTGGTGAAATACTTCGCTATGCCACACCACTAATCAGAGCAAAGAAGGTGCCAAAGCTAAAGACCTCATTTGAAACTGTTCTACCACTACTCTGCAACACGGAACGCCATCTAATGAGGCACCCTAAACTAGCCACAGAATATGAGGCAGAAATAAACAAGCTCATTGCTGGAGGGTGTGTCACAAAGCTCAGTGAAGAGGAAGTGAACACCTCTGAGGAATCCTGGTTCATTCCTCATCACTGCGTTAGACATAACAACAAGGCTCGCTTGGTCTTCAACTGTTCCTTCGTCTCCAACGGACTCTTTAAATGATCAGCTAGTGCCGGGTCCAACTCTGGGACCGTCCCTCATTGGGGTCCTTCTCCGTTTCCGATAAAATGCTGTCGCCATCAGTGGAGACATCAAGGCAATGTTCCACCAAGTTTGTCTACTCCCCGAAGATAGACCATTGCTGAGATTCATATGGAGGAACCTGAGACGAGAAGAACCACCTGATATCTACCAATGGCGTGTACTACCATTTGGTACCACCTGCAGTCCATGCTGCGCGATATTTGCCCTCCAGAAACATGGGAGAGAGCAAACTAAAGACGGCATAGACATCTTTCCATCTATTGAGAAGTCATTCTATGTGGATAATTGCCTACAAAGTCTCCCTACGGTTGAATCGGCTAAGAAGCTTGTAGGTGAAATGAGGAAGTGTCTGGCTTCAGGAGGGTTTGAGATCAGGCAGTGGGCAAGTAATATACGAGCGGTTGTCTCTCATCTGCCCTCCTCAGCTCGATCAGAAAACACTGAACTGTGGTTGTCTGAAGAACGCACAGACCCTCAAGAACCTGCATTGGGACTACAATGGCACTGTCCCACATACCACCTTTGCTACCGCACCAAGCCGAGTAAAGATGAGACTCCAACACTCCGTTACATATATAAAGTGCTAGCTCGCCAGTATGACCCTATTGGTGTCATCAGCCCATATACAACTCGAGCCAAGAAGAGGAGCTGGGACGATCCAAATCTTCCACCTGATGTGGCTGAGGCCTGGTCCAGCTGGGAGAGTGAATTCCCCAGTGTGGCTGACATAACCATACCAAGAACCTATGCACCACCGGAGGCAGCAACAGATTCGACCAAATACACACTTCATGTCTTCTGCGATGCTTCCGAGCAGGAATATGCATCTGTAGCATACTTCACTTCGCGATGTGATGACACCCCCCATGTCGCCTTCGTTATGGCAAGGTCCAGAGTGGCTCCAAAGCGCCAGCAGTCTGTGCCGCGACTAGAGTTATGCGCAGCCTTAACAGGTGCTCAGCTGTCTTCCCTGATCCACCGAGAACATACAGTTAAGATTATTCAGACTTTCCTCTGGACAGATTCCACCACAGTTCTGACTTACATCCGAATCATGTCGATTCAAAGTCTTCGTCGGGACCAGAGTCTCAGAAATCCAAGACTTGACAGCTGGCCACACCTGGCGCTATGTAGACACCCTTAATAATCCAACCGATGACCTCACAAGAGGAAGAACTCTGGCTGAGATAGCAGCTCCAAGTCGATGGATTGCCGGACCATCTTTTCTGTTCAGTCCAGAATATCAATGGCCAGTACGTCCAGCCTCCACCGCACCAGAGGACACCACAGAGATCAAGCAGCACGTATTCTGTGATCTTATCCAGGAAACCCAGAATCCACAAACACCAGAAATCACACAGTTTGACAACTGGATTGATTTAATCAACACCACTCAGCAATTACTTCACGGGGCGGCTGGAGATGGTGAGATCTGGTGAAGCAGAAAACCTGCTCCTGAGGACAAGCCAAATGGAGTGCTTCACTGAAGAAGTGAAATGCCCCAGAAATGGACCCCGAATCAGGTCTTATCCGTGTGGGAGGACGCCTTTAGATGGAGTGACTCCTCATGCATTGAAGAAATACATCCGGTTGTGTTGGATCCCAGTCATGATATAACCAAACTTATCATCAAAGATGCTGACGCACGCCTGCTCCACCCAGGAACTGATAGAGTGTTTGCATAAATCAGGCGTTACTATTTGATTCTGAGCAAAAGACAAGCCATCAGGAAGTTCCAAAGAACCTGTGCGGAATGCAGAAGATGGAAAGGAAAGTCAACTGTCCCAATAATGGCAGACCTTCCCCTTGCACGACTGCGACTCCTAAAACCTCCATTCTTCTCAACATGAGTGGACTGCTTTGGTCCGTTCACTGTAAAGATAGGCCGTCTCACAGAGAAGAGTTGGGGGATCATCTTTAAATGCCTAACTACCTGATGCGTTTACTTGGATCTATTGAATGGCCTCGATTCAGATGGATTCTTATTAGCAATGAGAAGGTTCATCGCATGCAGAGGAACCCTGTCAGAGATTCTCTCGGATCAAGCAACAAACTTTCGAGGTGCAGAAAGAGAACTGTTTGAAGCCTATGCAGCTATGATGCCAGAGATCCAAGACAGGCTTTCGCAGAAACAAATAAAGTTCCAGTTTAACCCACCTGCAGCTCCTCATTTTGGTTGCGCCTGGGAGCGTGAGATATTCTTTCTTCTTTAGCAGTCCGTCGATGTCGACGATGACGTGGGGAGGTGCTTGTGCCTATGGCGTATGTGGGAGGACATCCCAATTGCTGTCTTGAATGTCCTGTCGCAGGTGTCGGTCGCTTCAGCGGTCGCTTCAGTGGTCGCTTCAGCGGGTGGAGGTGCTGGTTCTAGTCTACGCTGCCTTCTTTTTGACGATAGCTGAACATTTCGTTCCCTGATAGCAGCAGCAGCGCCGGTAACCACCCTCCTCCATGTCACACGGTCTTCCGCTTTACCCTTCCAGTTGCCATAATAATTTATGTTCTTCAGGTGTCTCTTGAATACGTTTTTAAAGAGTAGTCGCGGGGCTCTAACTTTCCTTGATCCTTCTTTCAATTCTCCAAAGAAAACAGCTTTTGGTAGTCTGGTGTCTTCCATGCATGTAACATGCCCTGCCCACCTTAGTTGACATGTGGTGAGCATTTCTTCAACACTCGGCATTTCTGCCCTATTCAGTACCTCAAGGTTTGACACATTATCTTTCCATGAGATGTTCATTAGTTGTCGGAGATGTCTCTGCTGTACTTTATAAAGACTCTTAATATGGCGTTTGTCGGTGGTCCAAGTTTCAGAGCTGTACAGATGTGTTGGCATTGTGATGGCTCTGTAGACTTTCCTCTTGGTCTTCAGGTGAATTCCTCTCTGGTCCCACAGACGACTTCTCAGTTTTCCGAAGGCTGACGCTGCAGATTGAATTCTTTTTGATATTTCTGTGTCCATGCTTCCACTATTGGAGATAGTACTTCCCAGGTAAGAGAACTTGTCTACTTCAGCCAGTGGAGTACCATTCAGGAGCACTGTTCGTGGGTTCAGCTTTGCATTATGGGTGTCTTGGATTAGGACTTCTGTTTTCTTGATGTTGATTGTTAGTCCAAATCTTGTGGAAGCTTCAGCAAAGGCTGTCAGTAGCTCTTGCATGGCCTGAAGACTGTGAGTTACAAGCGCTGAATCATCTGCAAAGAGCAACTCCTGTATCAGTAGTTCCCGTGTCTTGTTCTTTGCTTTCAGGCGCCTAAGATTGAAAAGATCTCCATCACTTCTAGTTCTAATAAAGAGGTCACCAAGTTCTTCTGGCATGCTTTGTAGGACTGCAGTAAGGAAAATAGTGAATAAAGTTGGTGCAAGAACACATCCCTGCTTCACGCCATGTCCCATACTGAATGCGTCTGAACAACTATCACCACAGCAGATGCTAGCAGTCATACCATCATGAAGACTACGTAAGACTCTAATAAAGGTTTGTGGCCAACCGTAACGACTCAGTAGTTTCCAAAGGGTATCTCTGTGAACCGTGTCAAAAGCCTTGCTCAAATCCACAAAGGTGACAATTAGTGGATGGCGTTGTTCAGCACACTTTTCTTGCAGTTGTCATAGTGTGAATATCATATCATGAGTAGATATGTTGGCTCTGAAGCCACACTGACTCTCAGGAAGGATGTCTTCAGCAAGAGTCTGTAATCTAAATTGAAGAATTTTGGCAACTATCTTACCCGCTACTGAAAGAAGTGAAATTCCCCTGTGGTTTCCACATTCTGCACGGTCTCCTTTTCTTTTATAAATAGTCATGATGATCGCATCCTTGAAATCTTGAGGGACTTCTGCTGTTGTTGTTGATCATATGTTGCGGAATAACTGCAACAGGTGTTTTGTCAAAGCTGGTCCACCATATTTCCAGACCTCCGGTGGTATACCTTCTGGTCCTGCAGCTTTCCCACATTTTGTTCTCTTTTGGAGCTCAGATTTTACGGTCTTGTATTTGTTTTTTGTTGTTCTAGTACATCTAAGAGCTAGTGTCTTGTGGAACAGAATATTCTTCTTGTTGATAAGTTCCATAATTTCTTCGTTTGATTCATCAAACCAGTCTGCATGTTTCCTAGTAGGTTTGCCAAGCATGCCTGATGCCGCACTATACACTGTTTTCTTCAAGGCTTGCCACTGTTCTTCACAAGTACCAGTTGGTGGTGTTAAGAGATTTTCATTGATCACAGTTACAAGCTTGTCCTTCTCACCTTTTTTCTTAAACTTCACTACGTTCAGTTTCTTGGGGGGGGGGGGTTAATCCTTTCTTCTTCATAGGTGGAGGTTTTAGTTTGATGTTACATTTGGAGCGGATCATGAAATGATCAGTAGAGCACTCGGCTCCCCTCACAGCTCTGGTGCTACGAAAGTCCCTCATATCACACTTCCTTGTAATGATGTAATCCAGTAGAGTTGGGTAGAGCTGATCTTGGATGATTCCAGGAATGGTACCACTTTTCTGGGAAGTTAAAGAATGTATTTGTGATAGCCAGTTCATGTTCAGAACACTTTGTCAGGAGCATTTTGCCATTTGAATTCATTTTCCCTCTGCCAAATTTTACCAACGTTTGGGGCCATGCTTCATATTCCTTTCCTACTCTTGCATTAAAATCTCCTAATAGTATGAGCTTGTCTGCAGCAGGAGTCTCAGAGAGCAAGCTGTCTAGTGAGCAATAAAAGAGCTCTTTAGCTTCATTGTTATTGGTCATTGTTGGTGCATAGGCTGAGATCAGTGTGAGATATCTTCTTTGACCAATATGAATTCTTAATGATATCAAACGGTCGTTCTTTACAGTTGGTAGTTACTCAAGATTTTTTACAAGTCGATTTGAAATTGCAAAGCCAACCCCTGCTTCTCTTTTTTCACCTGATGGTTTGCCAGACCAGTAGAACGTATGAAACTTTTCTCTGAGTTCGCCCTGATTAGAGAAGCGAGTTTCTTGTAATGCTGCTATGTCAATCTTGTAGCGTTCCAGTTCACGTGAAATGAGAGCTGTTCTTCTTTCAGGTCGATCATGGTTGTCTAGTAGGGTTCTGACATTCCATGATGCCAGCACAAGATTAGTGGTTTTTGTACCGCTGTTGTGGATTCCCGCTGACCGCGGTTTGCCAGCCAGGATTGTATGAACGAGCAATTTTTAGTCCACCTTTTCTAGGACCTTCCCTGGACTAGGGCAGGCAGTGCATCCCTAAACAGGGCTGCCTTGTCATTGGCGCAGCTACTTTGCAATGCTGTCGTTCGTCAGCAAAAGCACGGCCATCACACTCCAACCGCCTGTGTGCAGATATCATGCTGCGGCTTCCAGTTCATCCGACCTGCCGGTGTGCCCTCACTCCATCGCCACAGGGCTTTTCCACTCCTCTTCTAGCTTGGGCACTTATAGGAACTAGTAGCTTGCCCAGTACTGCTGGTACCCTCTCCGTTGGTAGCAAAAGTACAGAGGCAAGGAAGAACCAAGACAGTCTCCACACATGCAGCCAACTGCATCCGATGGCTGGAGCAGACCCGGATAAGGTTCTGCAACACCCTTGGTGCGGTGCTGGCTCATCCGATGTCTAGCCGTTGGGAATTGTGTGGCTGGGTGGCTCAGTTGGTAAGGTGACAAGCTACCATGCAGGAATCCAGGGTTCGATTCCCGGAGGGGAATAAGCAATGGTACTGGGGGGCAATTACCATATCAATGGCGAGCAGTTAACATCACCCAGTGGGGGTCCTTAGGCAAGGCCCTTAACACTACTGCCTCCCGAGCGCGGTTCAGCTGCAGCTCACCGCTCCCCCAGGGGATGGGTCAAATGCGGAGAAGAATTTCCCCATTGAGGGATGAATACAGTATAATTTTTTTTAATTTTTTTTTATTTGCGAGATACAGTCAGTTAAAAAGGCCTTACAAGTAGTGTCGGGAAATCAACCTCTTGGCAAGGACGTTCTTCTGACACTACTTATAGAAGTAGAGGGAATCCTCAATGCTAAGCCCTTGGGATATGCGTCATCAGAGGTTGCTCATCCAGACCCAGTTACTCCCAATATGCTGCTGATGGGGCGGCGAAATGCCTCCCTACCACAATTCACCTACGCACCTGACACACTCACCAAGAGAAGGTGGCATCACTGTCAGATGATGGCTGACCACTTCTGGACACAATTCCTGAGGAATTACCTACCCTTTCTGCAAGCGCGTCACAAGTGGAAAAGGCCAACTAAAGATCTTCAGCTAAATTCAGTTGTGATGATCGTCGACCCGCAGCTCCCTAGAGCCCACTGGCCATATACGTTTAGCTGAGATCAGAGTACGTGACAAGACATATATACGACCTGTAGCAAGTCTTGTCCAGTTGCCAGCTGTTCTGAAAGCTGAGTAGATTGTCTAGAGAGTTTGTTCTGTTTGGTAAATTTACCTGTTTCATAATAGCCTGCTATTCTGGGGGCGGCTGTTGTAAATTCCCACTTCTTCAGATATTGTTCAGGCATGTATGTGGACGAGCGGGGTTCTAAGGAGAAACAGAGGGAGGGAGGGGAGCTGGCAGGCTACATGTGGCAAGGCTGTGAGGTCTGTAAGAAACTAAAACCTGAAGAAAACAGAAGAAAACAGAAGATAAAACGTTTAATCTTGTCCTGTGCTCTCTTATCGGAGTCCTGACGCGGATGTAGAAGTCCCATTCCGAGGAATATAGTGCCTCTTTTATTCAAAAATCCTGTTTCCGGGGCTGATTAAACTAATCTGAATATGTCAATGAAATGGTCGAACAATAGATGAGTTATGGGGTTAGCTGCCAGAAAAGCCTGCGCCCATTGCAAGGCTTTGCTTCGTAAAGAGTTTATGATTACCGTGATCTTACTGTGATCGGAATAGTAATAACGTGGAGCATTTTGAAAAAGCAGCTGGCATTGGAGGAGAAAACCCCTGCATGCTTCCATGTCCCCGTGGAAAGGTTCAGGCTGGAGACGAAAGTTCTCTGGCGTCATGGCGGCAGCGGAAGCTGGATTGTTGCCAGAAGTGGCGGCCGGAAATGTGGGAGTAGAAGCGGAGGTTTGACCAGTGACTTCTAATAATGCTTGAGACATACCGTCTAGTTGTCGAAAAGGTTTTTGTTGGGCCGATGGAATTTTGGAAAGCGCATCATTTTGACGTCCCAGGATTATCCCTTGCTGACTTATGGTGTAACGAAGACCATCTGGGTCAGCTGGGTCTGGATTTTGGCCAGTTCATTCTGTCATAGTTTTAAGGCGAGACAGAACCAGACGCTGTAACCTAGAATGATCACAAGAGTGAGTGGCTTGGTAAGTAGTTTCAATGACAGGGTTGTTTTCAGCGGCTTGGAGATCCAGACTAGAACGTGGCTCGTGGCTTGGCTGAGGGTATTACTGCAGCGGAACGGCTCTGAGAGAATGGCGAGAACGGCGAGGGTAAACACAGCAGCACATCCAGGCTGGACAAGCTAATTGGTCTGCACTGGACTGTCTGGTAATGGTGGCTGAGAAGAGGACCAGGGACAAACTGCTGGTGATCAATAAGAATGACAGTTCCCCCCTGCACACTGTCTTCTTCAACTTTTTGAGTGATAGACAGCTCCTCCCTAGATGGAGAGTAAACAGACTCAAGAACTCCTTTGTCCCACATGCCATCAAACGGTTCAACTCCTCACTTAGAGTCTAAAGGAAATAGAGTATGAAGTACTTTTTAATATTTCTCCATTGCTTTATTTGTAAAATGTGCCATATCTGCTGTCTGTATTTAACCTGATAATCCACAAGGGATCAATAAAGTCTATGTATTTATTTTCATTCATTAAATTGAAAATATTAAATCCTTTGTTACTGTTTTCATCTTTAAATTCTCAGATTTGTGTGCATTATGTATAGATTTGCAGGGCCCATGGTTTTAGTGTCTGTGTTTTACAGATAATATAAGCTCTTGTAAAACAGTGTTGTAAAACTGTAACCAGAAAAAAAAGAAATATTTTTAGTAAAATAAAAATAGACTTAGTTTTACTCTATAGAATAATTAAGAAACATATTAACTATGTGGTTTACTAAAATTAAAGTAAAAAGAAGGCAGAACATGATGAATAACAAAGTTACATTTTAGGAGTTATTTTTAGATGTATGAATTTCTTATATTTGAACACTCAAAGTATTTTATATATTTTATATATCTTAAGACAAAGTATTTTAGAAAAGCATTTTTCTTCTAGCAGAATACAATAATTCAAGTTTGACAAATCCTTACCAAGAGAACTCATAATCAACACTTGGAAGTTTTTTATGTAGGTTATTTATTGTATTCACCACCACCAATTTCTGGGGCAGATGTTGTGCAGAGGTAGAGTGATCAATCCATGACCAAAAAGTTGCAGGTTCAGTTCCTTACCTTGCCTGCCCATGCATCAGTATCCTTGGTTACATTTTTTCGATGATCTCTTACATCACTATATTTTATAGGAAAAATTGCCCATTTTCACTACATTGCACCATGTTTATCAATAATGTAATGTTAAAGAAAAATCAACTTACATATTTTTAAATCTTGTCACATTTTGAACTGATGACCAAATACTACTAATCCATGTCATGAACACACTTTTATATTGAACACATTTATTCAACATTTTAATTCAACTTTGCCATGGCACTGCCATGTTTCCACTGACAATATCTGGTATCTTTTTTGTTGTTAGGTTTAGCCCAAGTCTGTTTATGACTTCTCAGTACCTTTTTGCGACTTTGTCAAATGTGTCAGATGCAGAAACAATGTCTTTTGGCATCAACTGCACAAACTGAAAGTGCAGCACTTTTTCTCTGTAAGTCCACAGATAAAATGTTGTTTATGATTTTCACAACGGGAGTCGTTGTGTGCCCAAAGCCCGTCACTTTTGCACATAGTGTCTGCTGATGAATGATGCAGTGGTAATGCAGACATTTGGGGAAGTCTGGGCCAGCTTTACAGTGAGCGACGTTTTAACGTGCACGCGCGGCTGAATTTCCGTCACTGATCCTTACTCATCTAATAACCTTCTGAAACATTTCTGATACTTTGTAAAACGTTTATTAAAATTTAAAGAACATGTTATAGTTCAATACAGAGTTTTATTTATTTATTCAGAGCAATTTATAGCGATTCAGAAACCGCTGGAACCAGCTGTTGGAAGTCAACAAGCCAGCCTGCTTTTCATCTCCGCCCGCCCTGCTCTTTATCTCCGCCCGCCCTGCTCTTTATCTCCGCCCGCCCTGCTCTTCATCTCCGCCCCACTTTCTCAGAAATTTGCGCAGCATCTTAATCAGAGCATGTGAAACCACAAATATTGAAACAGGAATAAGTGGGGGAACACTGTATAATGAACATATTTTTAAGATATTGTCATTTTTTAATCTATACATAGTGTGTATACAAGTACGATTTAAAAATAATAGCAACATAATAATTTAGACACAACTCATTGGTGAGTTGTGCTGTTTTTAGAAAAGGCCTGTGGGTGACTTATGTGGCCACTGGGGGGCGACCTGGTGCCAATGGCAACTGTGTTGGTGACTCCTGGTCTATACCATGCAATTCTTAAGGCCGTTGTAGTAAACAATATCCATGCATATGATAATATGTTACCTTTGGCACACAAAAAAAGTCTTCTAAAATTTGAGTTGATTTCGTAGCTCATTTTCCGAAGTAAGTAAGAAGACTCCATTTCTTGGGCAACGGCTTTCGCTGCATGTGGGTGTCGCCCATTTCATGACATCTGGATCTGATCCCAAAAACAGACAACATCTAAACTTAATGAAGATGGATTTGAAAATTTGTGCAAATAAAAGGAAAGAGTCTTTGCCAAACACCACTAGCTCAGCAGAGAAGTAAGTGTTTGTGTTAGCCTGGGGGCGGTGCTGGCAGCGCAGACTCTACCTGGAAGGGGCTGTTCTCAGCGGCCTCTGTCAGATCGTGAGAACCCGCTTGTTCTAGTGGATTGGGAGGGACTGCTGCTAAGAGCTCAGGTTTTTAAATGAATACTCAGAAATGTGTGAATGGATCAAAGTATTGCGTTATTTTGCATAGATATTGCATAGATATTTTGCTTGCGGATGCTCACAAGAATCTCAACAGAGTAGAGGTCAAAGGACAATGGGGGCCATGCCGTCAGTTTATGCCTTTTTAAGCTCAAGGCAGCCAATGATGCAGAGATATTCCTAGCAGTGTGAGATGATGCATTATCATGCATGAAGATGGTTTTGTTATGGGTCAGTGGTCAATCAGAAACTCCACATATTTTCTAGAAGTAATTTTTCACAACTACAGGACCAGCTCTCTCCACATGATTCTTGCCCAAAATCTGATTCTGCCATTTGCTGACATCAAAACCGTGTTAAGACAGGGTGGTCAACCGCCAATCACCTTTTCCTCCATCCATCTGAACTAGGGTTGTGCCGATGGACGATGATATCGTCCATCGTGATGGGTGACTGACATCCCGATGGAGAGACCACCATCGTGATGCCACGCCCCCGCCACGTTGCAAGTCGACACCATAAGCCGCGGTTACATGTACAAAATATCTTGATGGTATCAATGGTCGGATTAGAATCCAACCGTGTTCATGGGCCCAGAAAAATGTTTTCAGAATATAAAAACGTTCACTAAGGTCACAATTTCGGTCAGAATAAATCATTCGCACATGCGCAGTAGGGTTTGAAAACCGGAAGTGGATACAACTTCCGCCGAGCGGCTTTTTTTCCAAACTTTATTGAATGTAACAATTCAATACAAAACACAATGTTAAACAGCACAGAGCAGCTATATACATTGTCATGTCAGCTCGGTAATATATGAAACGATCTTCTAAACGTGCTTTTAATAATGTTATAGCATATGAAACACCTGTTCGCCATCATTTGAATTTTGATCCGTGTGGTCAGTGCTTTTCTGAACGGAGCCAGATTAGCAGTATAACATATAAATAACATTAGTTGTGGGTCAACATGTAAGAATAACATCAGCCTCATTTAGTCGACACCACTGGAAACACAAATCCCAGGTTGTTTGAATGTTTCTACACCGTGAGCGACATTTGCTTTGAGCTCAAACCGGGCTCTGCTGACGATCCGAAGGCCTGACTTACACTTTTAGACCTGCCCTGAGTTCGTTTGTACCCCTAGAGCTGCGGACGGATCGCATCTAAATTCCCACACATACTATGTAATAACGACCCCCCCTTCCCATCAAACACAAAGCTAAATCACATTCCGGCCGGGTCCAAGAAGTTAAGGGAGCGGACTACACTTTTTTCTATTTGTTTGTTACTTTTGTTAAAGTCACTTCTCAGTTTATACTGGATCATCGCGATGACTCATTAGTTGGGGAAATAAAATGAAAAGCAAATTAATGAATAGCAGTTATATAAGAAATCCAAAATGTAAAAAAAAATTTCCAACACTTCTGACGATGTCATCGTCTCCATCCTGATGGTTGACAGCAAACATCACAATCGCCCAAAGATATATAGCGCCATCCGTGAACAAGACTGTTTGAAAAATTAGTCCTGCGTATTTCTGGGCCCATCATTATCAGTTAATGTTGTTTAGGGGTGGCCGAATAAAAGGTTAATGTATGCTAATAACTAATAACTGCAAGCCTCTGGAGGATCCTATACCTTGATGTTCGTGGAACTCCAGAGACATCAGCACATTCAAATATGGGTTTACTGCTTTGTGAAGTATTTGTCTGTCTGTCAAAAACCTTCCTCATTCTGCCTTTATGTGCCCAAACTCATGGGTGCCTGAATCAGCCTCAAATCTCTTAATACTATGATGATCACGTTTACGTTTCTTGAAATATCCAAGGTTTTTATACCATGTCCAAGGTATTTAACTATTTTACGCTGTTTGAGGAGAGAATCCTTTTTCTTTCCCATATTGTTTGAACATGTTGGTCTTCCTAACAATGTTAAATGTTCTTCTTTAGTAGGTTTTCCTTAAATGGAATGTGATGTTTTATAGTGCTTTCTAAATCAATGATTCTGTTGGTCATTATTTTTTAAGTTAATTTTTTTTAATGATATACATACTAGAACAGTGACCTTTTTAGTATTTTCATGTTGTTTACTTCTTAATATTACACTTGTAATGTGATATAGATTATCATCAGAAATATTATTATGTTTGTTGTGAAAAAAAAGAGCTGAGGATCCTAAAAAAAAAAATATGATGATGAAGTTGATCTTACTGATGCATCGTACACGTCCAGTCCATTGTCCATTCCTGCAGGTTAGTGGGTTCTCCTCCATTTTATAGTATCTTGGACAAACATATTCAGCTGTCTCACCCTCTTGGTATTCAGGTTCAGTTCTCATTATATCTCCATCTTCAATTGGGGGTGGAGGTGAACATAGACGTTCATCTACAAGAATGTGGGAAATTTATCAGTAATGTTTATCCGCTGTAAATAAAAATTCATACTTAATTTTGATGTTGGATTAATTCAAGGTTTCATTTCACAATCTAGTAGAAGGTTAAAATTCAAAAATAGTACTTGTGAGACACACATGTAAAGAATAGGGTTACAGTGCTGGGCGTATATAGACAAACAGGCATTAGTGTTTTTTTTGATTAGAAAACTTATGGGATGTTTTTTTTTAATTGAGAATTTTAACTTTTGTAAAAGTGGATTGACATAAAAAGAAACAAAGAAAACAACCTAGCTAAAAATGTCATTGAAAAAGAAATTGGTTTAATGTGAACGTCGGGGTCAGTAAATGTTTTTAAGAAACTATTTAATTGAAAGACAGAATACAGTATGAAAACACTAAAATTTGATATTTTATTTCTTGATGGTAAGTGTCTAGCACAAAGTAATTGGGCCCCACTTTTACTCTATGTTACAACCTGTTCTAAATCTTTCTGGAATTTTGCCAATCTATAGGCTGACAGAACTCTAGACAGCTGAGACAGCCTCCCTTTTTACCTTGTTCCATTTTAATCCAATTAACATTACATTGCCTGTTAAAAGTTGTAGTAAACAAGGAGCTCTTTTAGGAAAAATAAGTCGCATTAAACACATGAAAGTGCACGGAGAAGATAATTTACCTTCACAACTTGGAAGTTGATCACTCCAACCTCCACTTTCCAAACATTCAATCTCTGCATTCCCTTGAAGGAATTTTCCTTGTTGACTGCATTCAAACATTAACTTTTGACCCTTTCTAGCTCTTCCTCCCTCTACAGGTGTCATCAGGCGTAGCATTTGTGGTATGTTTGGCATCTCACAAGTTTCTGTAATAAAGAACACAAATTTATTGATTTTTAATGATATATATCAAGGAAATAGTAAAGCATTGTAAAAAGTGATGTGCCATTTTAAGTCATCAGAACTATGCAACCCAAATCGATTTTTTTTTATCTCCCACAACATTGAAACAAACATACTGGTGCATGTTGGGAAGGCTGAACTCAAAATCCTGTGTCTAAACATTCAATTTCATTAGCCCCTTCAAGTTCAAACTCAGAGTTGCAGTATAAACATATTTTCCTCCTGATTTCACTTTGGAGATGGTTGGAGAGATTCTTAGACCTGGGCCCAGTTTTGGAACATTACAAGGAGGACCTGCAGTGATTGAAAAAAATATATTTATAGAAAGAAAAGTATTTCAACCAGTCATTTAAAGATTCCACTATAAAGTTATTGTGTATTGTTTTGTAATGCTGATTTAAAATAATAGGCATTAACATGATCAACAGTCAAAATATGTGCATGGATAAATATAAAAAAATGCTTACCTGGACATTTAGTTTTATTCCCACTTGCCTTCATCAAGTTGCAGTACTGATTATCCTCATCGTAGCTGCACGTATAGTCAATAGTTTCTCCATTCGTGTAGCTTTCTTTTATTAATGACTGCTGGACATTCAAATTGTCATCCTTAAGCTCATCACAAAATGCTGCAGAAATATATTATAATCAGTTTCTGTTTTAAACATCCCTCTGATGAACTGAAGGCATTTAGGTTCAACATTTGTAAGCCAATTTAATAGTTGGCTTTGATGTAAACGTACGGGTGCAGGAAATTCTCTTCTCCTCCCATTGTCCATTGAGACATGTGATGCTCTTGTCTTGTCCCAACCTGTAATTGTCACGGCATTTGTAAATTCATTTAAAGAACCAGAGATTTTATTCCTCAGATAAGGTGTTTCAATGACTGCATTCTGAACTTTTGGTGGTGGCTCACAAGGTTCAGAAATGCCTGTAAAAAAACAATAAAATGTCAAAGAATTATAAAATATTTTACCCAAGAAAAAGAAAACCCCAATATTAGAAACTCACGTGTACAAATGTTTGTATAGTTCCTTTCATCCAGATCCCATTCTCCATTGTCACAAGTAATTTCATGAACTTCTGTCTGATATCCTTCCTTGCAATTAATTGTTGCACGTTGGTTGTCTTTAGATTCCACTCTCCCATTAGAAATATCAGGAGTTTCTCCACATTCAGTCATTTCTAAATGAGAAAATGAAAATGAAGCAACTATTTAAATAAACAACAAGATAATATTTCTCCACAACTAAACAGTTCTGAATGAAAAACAATCAAGGATAGAGAAACATAGTAAAAACTAAAATACCAGGGATTGAAAATTCAATTTCTCATTCAAAATGACAATTAATTTTTAAACATTGTACAAGAAATTTCTGCAAGAAAGCTGTCTTTACTCTGAAAACAACCAATGAGAAGAAAATATAAACTCTTTACCTATACATTTTTGAAGTTCTGACCACACCCCCTTATTACATTTGGCCACACCCCACCAGGCTTTAGAGAAAAGCTTGTAGTTTTGATTGCAGGAGTAGTACACTGTGTTGTCATATGGCCCAACAGCAAATCCATTGGGAATTACTGGCTTTACACAGGCCAAATCTGCAATAAAAAACCAAAATGTTTAGACAGCACCAGCTTGTTGGATCTTTTATTTACTTAAAAACACTGCAATTCACCCCCCACACACACACATACAGTGTATATGTATGTGTATGGAGGTGTACTTAATATACTAATCTTTTAGACAAATTAACCAAGTACAAAGAAACATTTTTTAAAATTGAAACTCTCATAGAATTGTTTTAGCTCAACGTTAAAGAACAAGAGGTCAGTCAAGGATTAATACATTTTGTTTTACAAAGCATACAACTTTAAACTTATACAAATGTTGTGTATTCTTACCCAAACAGCTTTTAATTCCACTCCAAGAACCTCGATCACAAGTTATAGTAACTGAGATTCTATCATTTGGATAAACGCATTCATATGTGAGTCTATCTCCATTGCTGTAAGAAGTCCTCTCTCTTTGATATTTTTTTCACCGTGTTCAAAATCAGGTCTACTGCATGTTGTTCCTAGAGGATAGAAATGAAACATTTATTTACAGATGTGACATAAATTTTAAAATTTCCTTCTACTATTTAATATAAAAAAGGTAGAAAAAACATAAATTAAAAAAGGACTTCAAAAAGGAAGCCTTTTGTGGGTTGGTCTCCTGTAAAAATAAAATGAATTCAATTACAGGTGTCCCTGGTTTATCGGGGGTGTAACGTTCTAAAGATAACATGTGATAGGTGAAATCTGTAAAGTACGATTACAGATGTTTCAAGGCTGTAAAACCCCTCACTACACACTTTTCTCAGATAGACATCAACATTTTCACTCTTTCTTTCTTGTTTAATCTCTCAAAGTCCTAACAGTCGTAGAAAAATAAATCCTGTATCACACAATGACAAAAAAAGATCTGCTCGTAATAAAATATTTATGCAAAATTTGAAAGCTGAACTCATTCTATACATAAAACAGCATAGAGGAGGTCAACAGACAATCAGGATGCGGAACATAGTGCACTGTAAAAACAAAACAAAAACAAAGCAAAAAATAAACAAACAAACAAACAAAAAAAAAGAAAAAGAAATTAAATGAAACAGTGCGAGGGACCACTGTATATACACTCTAAAAAGAGTATTTGGGCTATAGTTGGAAAGATGTACTTTTTTACGTTGTTCTAACTTAACTATTTAGTTTGGTGAAACAAAACCATTTTTTGAGTTCATTCAACTTAAAAACAACAATAGTTGTCTGACATAGTTATTTTACTTTCAATCAACTTAATTCAATTAAGTTGGTGTAACTTTGGCGTAAAGCTGTTAATGCATAATGATGTAATAACGTAAGGCAGAGCAAGGAATTATGGAATATCATTTTCTTTACCTATCTGGGCAGATTGTGGTTTAAGTGTGAGTTTTTGTCAATGGGATTTGTTGTCCAGCTGTTTTACTCTGTTTGAACTTGAATATTTAAATGTTATGTTATTTTTTTTTTTTTGCACCATGAGTTAGAGTTTGATAGAGGATGATGACCAACCCTCATGTGCAGTGTAACACCTGGTCCCACATAGATAAAATAGGGTTTGAGACATGTGAGCTCTTGTCTTTTAATGCGAGACATTACTGGGTCATTCATGGCTTTGATATGAAAATTGCCAGGTCCAGTGGTGGAAACTTTGGAATGTGTCAATTAAAGTTGAATAATTTCTTAAAGTTAAATAAACATTTCAAATTAAGTTGTAAAGCCATAATAACTTAAGTTGAATAAACTTAATTCAATTAGGTGTTACCAATTGAAGGGATTCAATTAAGTTAGGATCAACATATCACATTGAGTTGGATAGACAAAAAATTTTAAGTTGAATAAACTTAATTTAATTAGGTGTTACCAATTGAAGTGATTCAATTAGGTTGTATCAACTTCTTTCTTTTTAGAGTGTAATTATTCAGATCCATTTGAAAAATTACTTTTAAGCATAAATATGTATAAAATGAGTACATAAAAAAGGTAATAAATGCACATAAACTATAGTTCCGTATTAACTGTAATGGATTTACTTCATGTAGCAAAACATAAATTGGAATTTAAATTAAAATAAAGCTGCATGGTTGTTATATGGAACACTTAGCAAGAAGACACTGGTTCAAGTCCTGACTGTGACCTTTTGTGTGAGTTATTGAATGTGTCTTCCTAAAACTCATTAGGTTTGTTGAAAGTCAATATTTCTTTCTCCAGTAAGGTTTTATGTTTTTATGTTGCCATCTGTGTTTGGGAGGATTGTTAATATTGTTTGCCTGAATATTGTGTAAAAACATAATGTAATCTGAATAATCAATCAGCACCCATAAACCATGTTGCCTTTACCTATTTAGACAACAAAATGTTGATGCTGTTAAAATTACAGCTCTTTGTTTGACTTTTGTGTTACAGTGCTGCATGAATAAAGGTGTTACAATATAATGAAACTAGTTAATTATTTATATAGATTTTTCTTTTATTTTACGTTATTCATTATTAAAACTCTATGGTGGCACAGTGGTAAAACTTGGGATTACTTTTTTCTGTCAGTCTATTTTGAGAAACTTGCCATTATGACTGCAGTAACTGAACCATAAGAAAATGGTTCTATCAGTCAGACGTCATTCATTGTTGCTCATAGTTAGACTTATGATTGACGGAAATTTGTAAACATAGCAATGTCAGTAAGAAACAAGCTCCTTAAATACTGTTGCGACATACAAATGTCTAAAACCAACAGCATTTGCTTTGTGATCTTCTAAGTTTATAAACTTGTTTCATTTTTCATTAAATAAAGAGTCCTATTATATTATATTTTATTATAGTGCTATTTTATTTTACTCTTTTTTTACATTAGTAAAGGCAAATTTCTATAAAAACGGCTACTTAAAAGTAAATGATTTATTGCCACACTTTCACATAGTCGGCCAGGCATCCATCCATTTCGGTACATATAGTATGAGAACACCATCGTGGTTTCTGCCAGCCACGCCCGCAAGAATAAGTTATAGCGGCCACTTGGTTTTCCCCTTCTTCCCATTGAGGATAAATATCGGTCTTGGGCCGGGTCTTCATGACATCTAACATCTAGAATCAGAGAATGCAATAATCAGGTAAACATTTTTTATCTGTTGTTTGAAGTTCAATAATTTCCTTTTTTCTTCACCTTTGCATTCCGGTGTGATGTCCCAGTCTCCATTACCCTTGCAGGTAACAACTGTTCTGGTTGTTTTCATGTCTACAATCCAGCGATCCCCCTCACATGTGACTGTTAACGTGTCACCAGGTGAGAACATGTTTCTGTCATAACGGCTAAATGTTGTTCCCTGGATTGGTGTCAAATTCACTTTACATTGTATAACTGGATTTCATAAATAAAAAATAAAAACAAAAACAGAGCAGATTATTTGTTAGATTGTTGGAAATAGACAGAACTTAGTTACAAATCTCAAATTTGTTAAATAAGTTTACACTTACGTAAACATTGAGGTGTGGGGCTCCACACTGCTTCAGACCCAACTTTTAAGCACCTTGAACGTCTTTCATCAGCAGCTTTGTAGTTTTTGTCACAAACAAAAGTCAGATAATTCCTCTTCTTTGTACACTTTAGGACAATCAGTTACATGGCCGTGAGCAATCTGAGGGGTGTCACATGTCACCTCTGTAGAAAGGACACATCAGTACTAATTTTCTTTTCTTTTTTAAAGCAGCAGAGCCGCTTCAAAATCAGAACATTTTAATTTAAGCGTGAGCAGATATTGCATTAATAGCAGCATGTTATAATAAAAAAATCAACTATTGTAACATGTGTTCACAAAATATCTTACAGTATTTTTATGGTCTATTATTCTAATTGTGGACATTTTAACAATATACAAATACCTTTTCTTTTTCCTACAAAACTTTTTTCTGCTTTTGGAAATATTTTATTTCAGAAGGCACTTATAATAGTTAAAATATATATATAAGGGGATGATTTCAGGGTGTAATAAAAAAAAAGACATAATTAAAGTGTTTGGGAGAAGGCGTCTGGGAAACCTCATAATGCAAAGCACTTTTTGAAGTCTTTACTCCAGACTGAAGTGAAAGGTAATGGTTGCATTGATTTTAATTATTCTTTCGACCACATACCTCTATACTCAAACAAATTTATATTCGATTACCTTTAACATCCCACTATTCTGTATTTAACATTGGAAAAAATGTGAAGTCTGTCTACAAAAATAAAATACAGTTAGAGTTTAAAGATATACAGTATATAAAGGCACCAATCCATTTTTCAACAAGTGATTGTTTTTTGAACAGAGCACTTCATTTTTTTCAGTTATTCTTTTTTCATATTTTGTCTTTGTATTTGATAACCGACCAGTTTTACAATCAATTAAAAAAAAATAATAATATCTAGGTATTTATTTTTCCCCCAAAATATCAGAACTGGTACAACCACATTAACTCTATTACTGAAAACACACAGGATCTATCTAACACTGGACCAACCTGCCTCTGTCCCTTATGGGTAAGGTAGCCACGGTAAAATGAAAATCTTACCCAAAAGTTAATTATCTCTTCTCAATGATTCTACACAAACTGCCATTAAAATGGTTCAAAAACATTAGACTCATCCATATCAAGCTTTCTATGTGGAACAATAAAACTACAAGAATTAGTCTAAAATTTAAAATCTGCAAAAAAGCTGTGGAGGATTAGAATTACCTAACTCCACACCATTTTGCAAATAGATTAACACATCTAAATGGTTAAAATAATCCAGAAACCAACCTAAGGTTAATTCTAACAGGCATTATGTGAAAGATCAACCTGTCAGATCTTCCATTTATCAGCCAAATAGTTAAAAGACAGGATTGTTTCAAAGTACTAATATAAATGCTACTTTAATAGCCTTGCGGGGAATTTCTCAAATATCAAAATCATCAATTCAAATCTGATGCAAATGACACCCATCAGGTCAAACTCGGTGACATTCTCACAAAAAAAATTATCCACTTCCCAGCTTGGCAAGTAAATACAAAAACAACTAGAGCACATAATTATTGATAGCGATTCATAACTCCCAGGAACTTCAAGACAAACATGGAATAAATAACTTCTGGAATATCAGCAACTTAAATCAATTATTACTAAAAGTTTAAAATACAGGACAACGATTTAAAGTTACCAGATGTACTACCACTTGATCAATTTCAATGAATAAAGCTTCTCCAAAATATACAAACTTTATGTACTTAGATAACAATATTTCATTCGGCTAACAAAATGGATGGATTTGAGCATCAGCACAGATGAAAGTTTTTTGGTCAGAACTTTTGTCTAAACACCTTGTAAATGAGAAAAAGTCCAAATCTGCAGTTAATCCATTTCAAAACTCTCTACGTGAATTTACTACACTGGACAGAGGATGTTCAAGATGTAACTTTAGTAACCTGACATTTGTCAGCACTGTGACAGTAATCTACCCACAATTACATGCATGCACCATGAGTTCCCAGCACGCCTGTCCAGGCTCTCTGGCAGCAGGTATAAAAGCCGATCTAACATCTGGCTTAAGGTTTTAACTGCCAGCTTCACCAATTTCTAGGTACTAAGACATGAGTGCCATCGACAAAAAAAAGGATCAGGGCTCTATCATTTTCATGACTTCTTGTATTGCTAAAAACTATTTTTAATAAATTGGAAAAGAAGAAAAGTATAAATATAAGTCAACACAGAAATTCACGTTTGATCAAATCAGCTTGGAAAAAAAATGTCAGCCCAAGGTCTGGCAACTTTTGAAAGAATTCAGTCTTCTGGTCTCCCAGCTAACTCCATGACTCTAGGGGGGTGGGGGCCTGGTCACCATGCTCCTTGCTCCTTCTGTCGTGGGCCGTGGGGTCGGGGCCTCCGGTGCTTGGCGGGGTGGTGGGGCTCTGTTATCGGGGTCGGTCCCGCGCTTGCGGGGCGGCTGGGGCGCCGTGGTCCCTGGCTTGGGTGTGGGGGTGGGGTGGTGGTCTGGCTTGGCTTGGGGGGTGGTCCCTCTGCCTGTGCTGGGGGTTACGGGGGCGCTGTTCAGGGGAGGGGGGCTCAGCGTGCTGGATGGGTTTCATCTACACCTGCTGATCGGCCCTTTCCCGGCTCTGTATGGACGGACAATCCTCTGGGGGCCCTGGTCGCTTGGTGTCCATGGCTGCGGGGTCTGGGGGTGGGGTCTTGTCGGTCTTGTCCTGTGGGGGCATTCTTAACACCATTGGTAATGGGCAGGGTTGATTTGTCGGGCTTCGCGATGAGGACATCGGCGTTTCCTCAAGCCTGCCGGGGTTCTCGGGTCCCGCCGAGGCCTGACCAGAGCTTTTCTAGGGCCGGTGCTTGGGGGGTGGGGGGGCCTGGCCTGTTCCGGGGGCAAACGCTTATCTTGACTACAGTTGGGAGAGCTGAGGCCTCTAAGTTGACATATTTTTACTTTAACAAGAGGGGAAGAGCACCAGACAAAAACTAAAGGTATGTCTGAATAAACCCCTTTTGTAATTGAGGCCAAACTTTATTAATTTCAAACATGTCTGAAAATCTTTGGTGTTGGACCGGACGAAAGGAAAAAGGGGTATAATAAAGAGTAAACACACTTGTGAATAATTCATGTAATAACAGCAGCTTAAACTAGTGTGAAGTCATGCACCTCACTGGCCAGGGCCTCAAGACGCCCACAGCCCTGCAGACGAGCACCCCACCAGCACCCAGGAGCCACGGGCATCCTCGCCCCAACTCCCAGGCACGAGCCAGGACCTCAGGAGACCTGCTCAAGACTCCAGGCAAGCATCCGCCTGCCCACGAAGCTGGTCCAGGGAGGAGCGAGAGAGGTCTGCCGCCTGGAGGGGGAAACCCCGGGGAAAAAAGAGGGCCCAATTAGGTGTTAGGGCCATGGGTCTGACCAGGTTCGGCCACATTTGAAAAAAATTAAGGGGCCCAGCACTCAGGAGTTAGTGACCAGAACCACCCCCAGGGACATGAACACCTTAGGATGTGAACCCCCACTGCGGAGAGCACCAGCCGGGAAGGGTGACCCCGGGACACGGTCACAAGGTAAAGGGGCCCGCATTCCCACCAGGGAAGAGGCAGGGACAGATGGTCCCAGGTCCCACCTTCCTGTAAAATGCAGGTTTTGAGATGTGGTGTGTATGTGGTGTGTGTTTATTTTGGGATGTATATATTGAGGGGGGGAGGTGTATGTGACTCCTGGGTGGTGGTGGGTGCCTGCCTGGGACTGTGGGATGCTGCCCTCCAGTGGGGCCCTAAGTGAGCCTCCCGGCGGGCGGGGGCCTTGCTGGGCTGGGGCGGCGCCTCCCTCCGAGGCCTCCCTCTGCCTCTGGCCTCCTGGCCTTATGGCGCCCTGCTGGCCCTGTTCAAGTGGCTTGGCCGCCTGGCGGCGGTTGCCCTCACGTTCCCAGTATGCTGGGGATTCCAAGGCCGCTGTTGCTGCGGGGGGTCTTGGGGGTGGGGATGGCTGGGGCACCTCCCTCCTTCTTTCAATGCTCCAATCATCCATTTTAGAAGAACATAAACACTCACCTGGAGCATTGTGTGTTAGCTCACCTGTACCAACAGTTCGGTGATGACTGGAATGACAGAAATATTTCACACTAGTTGTTTTTTAAGGCATAAGTATGCGCAGAACACTATCTGTTTTGTGTACATGCTCTACAGGTGACATTTTTGTTAGCAGGTAGCCACATTTGAGTGTGTGTGGACAGGCTCACTTTTGTACCACATTTGAACCTTACTATAATGATTAACAACCAGCAAACTTGTTGTTTTATGCTGCTCTGTCTTATCCTTCCCTCCTATTATCACTCCCCGACCCCCCTCTTCTATCGTCCCTTCTAATTTCCTTTTCCTTTTCCACCGTCCAAACACCAAAGATTTTCAGGACATGATTGAAATTAATAAAGCTTATTCTCAATTATGTGTTAGTTTACTCAGACATACCTTTGGTTTGTCTGAAGATTAATAACCCCTCTTGAGTTAAAGTAAAATTGTCCAACACAAGAGCCCCTCAGCTCTCATCTGTCTGCCCAGCTGTTGGACAGGACAAGTTAAAGGGAGAAAAAAAAAAAAACAACAATAAAATGGTATGATTTATCCCTTGTGCTCTCTTAGATGACCCCACCCTTGCATTGACGTGTTCTCCCTACCATGACAAAGGTGGATAAAGGTGGAAAGATTTAATGTTATCCATGGACACCAGTGAAGATCACAAATCATTGAAGAAAAAAGGTTCAGCGCACTGTCTAGTGGGTCTAGATGACCCAACTCCCAATGTTAAAGTACCTAGGATAGCACTAGTACAGCTCAGTTAAAAAGGAATTGCCATTCCATTACAGTAATCAGAACTATGCAACCCAAATCCATTTTTTAAATCTCCTGCAGCATTGAAACCAACATACTGGTGCATGTTGGGAAGGCTGAAGTCCTGTATCTAAACATTCACTTGCAATTGCAACACAGTTTGAAGCCACAACTTACATTGCAAAAACACTACTTTGCGCTTAGTAGGTTACATTTCCAGATATGTATGTGTATATATATACAGCGGAAAATAAGACAACACGTAGCCAACATTCCTTCAAAAACATATTTAATCGAGCTATTGACATGAAATTTTCAATGATGCCGCATCAACCCAAGTAATGCACACATAGAAGAAATCCAAACATTTATGCACATGTCGAAGTTATGTGTACAAAGTGAATGGCACAGGAATAAGTATTGAACACGCCTTAGTGTAATTTATTTAACATTTGGTGCAAAAATCTTTGTTGGTGATTAAGCAGCCTCAAGATTTCCTGTATGGAGAAACCAGACGCATAAGCCTAGTGTTACTTTGGCCTCATTCATCCACAATAAATCCGCTTCAAATCAAGGTTCCGGGGTCTTTCTAGAACCTGACTTCAGTTCTTCCAAAGATTTTCTAATTGATTCAAGTCTGGTAGATTGATCGGGGCCATTCGTAGCAGCTTTATTATTTTCTTTTTCTTCAACCAGTTGGAGTTTTTACCCATGTGCTTTGGGATCGTTGTCTTGCTGAAAGATCCACCTCTTTCATCTTCAGCAGCCTGGCAGATGACAGCAGGATACTGATCAAGAATGTCTCGACATTCTTTTCTCCAGTCATTATTCCTTCACGATATCAAGGCCCAATTAGTACCACATGCTGAAAAAAACAGCTCCCACGCCATGATGCTCCCACCTCCAAATCTCTAATTGGTTGGTATGGTGTCGTGACTATGTGCCATTTTTCCTCCTAGACATGTTGTGTCTGCACATCCAAAGAGTTCTGTGTCATCTGACCAGAGTATCTCTCTCCCAGAATGTCATGGGCTTATCCTAAGAAATGTTGTAAAGGCCGCAACCCAAACGAGCTTCAACATGAGTCTTATGTGGTGTGTGTGCATGAGGCCATGTATGTGTTGAGTGGCATTACGATGCTAAAAGGCATCAATTTTAGACTATACTTAGCTGATATTACTTTTAACTCCATTAGGGGTTAATCCTCTGAATACTGACAATTTGTCATGGCTTGCTGCACCTATTTACCCTCCTCATGTACCCACACTTATTCCCTGTGCCATTTCTTAATTTTATTACACATAACTTCATTTATGGACAGAAATGTTTGGATTTCTTTCTATGTGTGCATTACTTGCGTTGATGCTTAGCATCTGATATATATATATATATATATATATATATATATATATATATATATATATATATATATATAATTCCTTTTCTTTCTTTTTTCATCGGTTAATTCTACCTCTTTCGGCGCCTCACAGGGTCGCCATTGAAGCATCAAGTCGATGGAAAACTTGGTACGTTTTACGCTGGATGCCCTTCCTGACGCAACCTTCAAAGCAACCGGGCTTGGGACTGGCACAGAAGCAGAGAAGGGAATAGGGAGCAGCCCGGATTCAAACCCTGCCCACGGGTTGAAGGGCGCCAAACCAGCACGAGCCAAACGGCAGCCTGCTGGTAAGGTGCAGACTGTCATGCAGGGAACCCCGCCCGATTCCCCAGGGCAGAATGAACAATTAATGGTAGGAAATGGTACGTGGGGGCAATTAACATGGAAATGGGGGTAATTACTATAACAATGACGGCACCAACATTCTACCCAGTGAGGGTCCTTAAGAAGACCCTTAACGCTTTATGCCTAATTCACAACATGAGAGACAATGTACCATTATGCCGCGCCGGCTCAGCTTGAGGTCAGGTTGAGGACCAGAGCACCCCTGATGAAAGTGGGTTACTGGAACAAGACGAAAAATTGATGAGAACAAGGTTCTCATAGAATGCTACTACTCGAGTAATCCCACCCAGAGGGGTTACATGCAGAGAATAGGAATGAATGGATGTCGTTAACCCACAATCATGCTAACTGCCAAACAACTGTAGCCCAGCGTTTAACATCCACAAACGGCAACCTTGTCAAGCAACTTGAGATTGTGCTTTATACAATACAATGCTACGGAGAGCCGGAATAACAGGTCATAGAGGAGGTTATACCACACTCCCACCCTGAGATTGGGTACACAGCCTTCAGCTCTTCAAACTGAGCCACTGCATCCTGACTCGCCCAGTAGCTTTTTTCTTGAAGCTCATGTGTGGAAGCGTTGAAAATAGCTGTTGTCGCTTCTTTTTCTATGTAGAGAAAGTCTTAAATTAAAAGAGAATCTCTGTACATACGAATGTAAATTCTGGCAAGCTGTTTTACGTATCGTACATATTAAACTGCAACGTTATTGACGCTACAGGTAGAGAAGAAGCGGAGTGACTTTTTAGCCAATCAGAATGCAGAACTCAGTACCCATAAATCTGTGAAGCAGCTTAAACCGGTGAAAAGCAAAACCGTAATAACGATCACTGTACATGATTTTTTATAAAATATAATCTGTATATATTTTAGATAACTGATCTGCATTTGCCATGTAGATTTCTAAAATAGTTATTTTTAACATAATAAAGTTAATTATTTTTTTCATGTGCTTTATTAATACCTAAGGATTTTTAATTCTGTCTGATAAAAGTTAGGAACCTGATAATGAACAGGTAGAACAGGGTTGAGGTTATAAGTTTGCTTCCTTCCACTCCCTTTCAAGCAATATTTAATTTTTTGTTTAATTATCCTAAGTGTGATATGTCATTGTATGAATGTATAACTGATGATTGTGATGTTTTAATATTCTGCTTGATTGCTTGAAATAAATCATTTAAAATAAACATTTTTTTATCAGGTTTAACAGTAAAATGTTAAACCTAATAATAATATGGGCACAATATTGACAACTAGGTCCAGGTTTGACTGAGCTTTACAGAAGCAATGGTCCAGCTTTAAATAAATGATGTGGTATCACATCAGTTTCATATGTGTTCCTAAGGAAGAATGAATCAAACTAGAACAAAATGATGTTTTTTCTGAGTTTTGGTTGACTCTCTCGTCTGTCTAAATGTTAAGTTCAACTGCGCTTTTTAAATTGTTTTTATGATTAAAGAGAAGGACATTGTTCAAATACATCTCATGCTCTCATAATTGTTGCTGTTCTTGCTTAGAAAATTAGATTAAGATGATTTCAAATCAGTTGTACTCTAGTCTGTATTTACCTTCACAAGAGGGTACTGGTTTATTCCACTGTCCGTCTCTGTCACAGATCAACACTGAACTGCCATTTGGACGTTTGTCAGGATCATCACAGCCGAATAGTAGGACATGACCAGGAGGTATTGCACTGTTGTTTTCTGGTAAGCCGTTAATTCTGAGCCCTCCATGAGCAGAAGGGTGCTCACAGCTGGCTGTGGATGCTGATAACACAGTATTGATTAAGCAGTTATGAATTTTAAATACAATGCATGTTTATCTCTGAGACTTTTTTATTTTTTAAATTTTTAAATTATAAAAGAATTAGTGTACAATAAATACAAACTTGAAATGATCTTGATTGTGGATGTGCCTGCTGAACATCTTTGATCGAGTTTTTTAAATGATAATCCTGATTAACTTTTTCATCAAATAGTACATAGAACAATGAAAATATATTTCACTCACGGTAGCAACATTCCTGACGGAGAGTCACCCAGCCTTCACTGCTGCACACATATTTAATAGGCAGGTCTGATATGAAACCAGTGTCACATGTGAAGAGTATGGTCTCTCCTAGCTGATACACATCTTTTCTGGTCTGTTCTGACACATGTGCATTGAGCACACCAGGGAGCCGTGAACATGCTAAAAGATAACACAAGAAAAGAAAAGAAAAATACACACACAATGTTTTCATATTTAACAGGAATATCCTGTACAAATGAGTATTTCAATACCCTGTGATTTTGCAAGTTCTCCCACTGAGACATCATAGAGAGGTCAGACATTTTCCAATTTTTTTGAATTTTGCCCAGTGTGAGAGACACAATTTCAAAAAAATAATCTATAAATCACATTGCATGGTTTTCTTAAATATTTTTTTATATGCTACAGGTACAAATATGTATTTGAACACCTGCCTATCATACACTTAAAGACCTGTTAGTCTGCCTTTAAATAGTCCAACTCCACTCCACTTATCATCCGAGATTAGAAGCAACTGCTTGAGGTCATTAGCTGCATGAAGACACCTGTCCACCCTATAGAATCAGTAAGGCCGCATTTACACTGCAGGTCTTGATGCCCATATCCGATTTTCTGACTATATCCGATTTTTTTGACGACCCGCTTACATCATCTTTTAAAAGTGACCTGTATCTGGTTTTTGCATTTACACTATACAATGGTGAAACTATCAAACGTGGACGTTCTGAGGACTATGTAGCAGTATTTCCGAATTCCGCGGACCTCTTTCGGACTTTTGTGTGACTGCGGTTGTCATGGAAGCAAGGCGGCGACGGAAGGAGGCGTTGCCTTGGGCGCTCCAGAGGGGATGCACGGGGGAGTAAAAAGGGGGGGTGCTCGGCCGTCTTATGTGCTCTCTCTGAGTTTTGAATGAGGAAGTGTTTGCAGACGTGCTGTACTAACTGTCATGGTGCCTCTGTCAGACTCCTCCCCCTCCCCGTTGTGCTTGGCTCCAGATGCGACACAGCTGCGACCACTTACCTCATCACCTGCCTGCCTACTTAAGGAGCTCCAGGATCAGCATTCCTCGCCAGTTATATCATAGAGGCTGGTTGCATTCGTCCTGATCCCTCCAAAATAGAGGCCGTCACTAACTGGGAGCCGCCTGAAAACTGTAAGAAACTTACAATTAAGTTAAGCAATTTCTCGGTTTTGCAAATTTCTACAGACGATTCATCCGAAACTACAGCAGTATAGCCGCCTCACTCACACGTCTCACCTCCGTCAATCATCCTTTTACGTGGACCACTGAAGCACAACAGGCTTTTGATAAACTCAAGGGACTTTTTGTGTCAGCACCCATTCTGATCCAACCGGACCCATCAAGACAATTCATTGTTGAAGTGGACGCCTCAGACTCAGGGGTGGGAGCAGTGTTGTCTCAGAAGGAGGAAAGTACTGGCAAATTAAAACCCTGTGCCTTCTTTTCCCGCAAGCTCTCACCCGCGGAACAGAATTATGACGTCGGCAACCGTGAGCTCCTTGCCATCAAACTAGCTCTGGAGGAGTGGCGTCACTGCTTGGACGGAGCCGAACTGCCGTTCACCGTTTGGACCGACCATAAAAACCTGGCATATCTCAGATCCGCCAAGAGACTCAATTCCAGGCAAGCTCGTTGGTGTCTCTTTTTTGATCGATTTCAGTTCACTATCACCTACAGACCCGGTTCTCGTAATGTCAAGCCAGACGCTCTCTCTCGGAAATACAGTCCCACTGAACAAACCACCTCCATCATTCTGCCGTCCACCTGCATCATAGGGAACCTCACCTGGGTTGTGGAAACCAAAGTTCTTCAAGCTCAAGGTGAGGAGCCTGACCATCCCCCAGTTCCCAGGGGTACTCTGTTCGTCCCATCTTCCCTCCGTTCCGACGTTGTCTCCTGGGGACACTCCTCCCGTGTGGCGTGCCATGGTGGGGTGCACCGGACCATTAGTCTCATCCGGAGGAGGTTTTTCTGGCCATCCATGGACAAAGATATCCGAGAATACATCTCGGCCTGCACTACCTGTGCCCGCACCAAGACTTCGTCTTATGCTCCTGCTGGTTTGCTCCATCCGCTCTCTACCCCCAATCGCCCTTGGTCCCACCTGGCCATAGACTTCGTTACGGGTTTGCCTCCCTCCAGAGGTAATACCGTTATCCTCACCGTTATCGACCGCTTCTCTAAGATGGCTCACTTCATCCCACTACCTCAACTACCCACAGCCACTCAGACTGCTAACATCATGGTTGACCATGTTTTCCGTCACCATGGTATCCCTGCTGACATTGTTTCTGACCGTGGCCCCCAGTTCATTTCCCAGGTCTGGAAGGCGTTTTGTACGGCCTTGGGGGCCACGGTCAGCCTCACCTCCGGTTATCATCCACAGTCCAACGGCCAAGCAGAGAGAGCGAACCAGGAACCTGAGGCAGCTCTTCGCTGTCTGGCGGCACAGAACCAACAGGACTGGTCCCTCTTCCTAGTCTGGATCGAGTATGCCCATAATACTCATCCCTCCTCAGCTACCGGAATCTCTCCTTTTGAAGCCGCCCTCGGGTACTCACCACCTCTGTTTCCGTCGCAGGAACTGGATTTGGCAGTGCCTTCAGTCCAACATCATCTCCAGCTTTGCAAACTCGGTGGAATCAGACTAAGGCTGCTCTCCTCCGCACCAAAGAGAGCAACTGTCGCCTCGCCAATCGCCGCAGGGTGGTGGGACCCGATTATCAACCTGGTCAAAGGGTCTGGCTCTCTACTCGTAACATCCCCATCAAAGCATCCTCCAAGAAACTGGCTCCACGATTCATTGGACCTTGCGTCATTGAGAAAGTCATCAACCCCTCCTGCGTTCGTCTCCGTCTGCCCAAGGCTCTCAAGGTACATCCATCTTTCCATGTCTCACAGGTCAAGCCAGTTCAGGACAGTCCTCTGTGCCCACCGTCCGCTTCCCCACCACCCGCCCGGGTCATCAACGGCGCTCCGGCCTATGACGTCAGCCGCATTCTGGATGTCCATTGTAGGGGTCGGGGATTCCAGTTCCTGGTTGACTGGGTGGGCTACGGTCCGGAGGAGCGCTCCTGGATTCCCCGCTCGTTCATTTTGGACCCCTCGCTCATTGAGGATTTCTACCGGGCCCACCCAGATCGCCGCCCATGACCGCCTGGAGGCGGTCGTTGAGGGGGGGGGGGTACTGTCATGGTGCCTCTGTCAGACTCCTCCACCTCCCCTCTCTGCTTGGCTCCTGATGCGACTCAGCTGCGACCACTTACCTCATCACCTGCCTGCCTACTTAAGGAGCTCCAGGATCAGCATTCCTCGACAGTCCGTTGCCCCTGATGGTGGTTAGCATTATCGTCACGTTCTTTGCCCTTGTTTCAAGCCTGTGCCTAAAATCATACTCTTACCTGTCTCCAGGAATTCATTGCCACGAGTGGTCGCCTGCGTCAGCAGCCTTTCCGGAACACAGCCTTGTCATTGCCTCCTGTCAAGCCACGAGCCTCTGCCATTCCTTCAATCCACCACGAGCCTCTGTCGAGCCTTCAGCCCATCATAAGCGGTGGTCACAACAACCAGTGGCGTCACGAGCGGACGTAAACCCTCCATCTTCGTCGTGGGTCCTCCCCGAAGTCTGCCGCTTCACTAAAGAAAACCCTCTAACCAAGTCCTGAATATTAAACCTTTCCAAACCATTACAGTATTCACCTGCATCTTCTTCTGGGTTCCAGCGTCTGGGTCCGTTTAGTTCTGTTAGCCATGACAGTTTGATCCAAGTGTTGAACCTTTCCTGCACAATGACTTCTCTTTTCCGACCGTAGTCAGAAACACACAGGAGATTTCCTCGGGGTCCACTTTTCCGTTCTGAACCCTCAGCCTCCAGAGTGGGCTAAGAAAGACTCCAAAACTTTTGGGGGGACACCATATTTTTAATTTACGGTTCTCCGACAGTCCCCCGCTCCGCGCTCACACCCCCCCTCTCTCCTTACACACACACGCAAGTATGCGCGCGCACGCTCACACACACACAGTCCCCATCATACACGCCCCCCAAAGAAATAAACGGCTTCTAGCCTTTTCCATAGCAACGGTGTCCCGCTTCATTAGTTACCGTTTGCGTCCGGACCGGACATAACAGCGGTTTCCAACTACGGTCTGAAGCCTGAGGCTGAAAGGTAACACGCTGACAGCAAAATCAGCGCACAAAAAGCACCTTAATAAGTCATGTGATCTCAGTTGGTGGTGTCCTGAATTTACGTCACTGAGGTACGACTGGCATTTACTGGGGAATATCCGATTTGTCTGCTTACATGGCACACTCAAATGCACGTATCCGATTCGTTTCCGATTTATTTCCACATATGAGAGAGGCCTGTATCCGATCTGAGAAAAACGGAATCCATGCGCTTTTGTCCTGCTTACACATTCACCGATCATATCTGATCTGTGCCACGTGAGAGGAAAAAATCGGAATTGGGTCACTTGAACCACGCAGTGTAAAGGCGGCCTTAGACTCCAACGGCTAACATGGCCAAGACCTAGGGGCTGCCCAAAGGTACCTCCAGAAGGCTGGAAAGCGCAACAGGGCAAATGCCAAACAGCTTGGTGAAAAAAAGGTCCAGTGTTGAACCAATTATTAGAAAATGAAAGAAGCTAAACATGACTATAAATCTCCCTCTGACTGGAATGCTATGCAAGATCTCACCTTGTTAGGTCTCAATGATCTTAGCCCTTGTGCTATCGTAGGCACTTTAACATTGGGAGTTGGGTCATCTAGACCCACTAGACAGTGCACTGAACCTTTTTTCTTCAATGATTTGTGATCTTCACTGGTGTCCATGGATTACATGAAATCTTTCCACCTTGATCAACTTTTGTCATGGAAGGTAGAACACGCCAGTGTAAGGGTGGGGTCATCTAAGATAGCACAAGGGTTAGATGCAGATGACCCCATTCCCTATGTTAAAGTGCCTAGGATAGCACAAGGGTTATAAAGAGCTGGGACTACTGTTTCCAAGGTTACTGTTCCCATGAGTCTTAGGGGCTAAAGGCGGGGCCAACGCCCGGCTCGCCACACTGTTGTAGGTGTTTAAGAATGAGCAAGTAGCAGCAGTGCATGGAGGAGTGAACGGGAACAGCTTTCCTTCCGCTTGTGTCGCAGCAGCGTTATGGGAGTAACAGGGCTGGTTAAAAAAACACACCAGTGAAACAAAGCAGCGGCGACTAAAAAGCGTGCGCCTCAGCGCGATACCAGCGCCTCAGCGAGGCGCGTGCGTCAGAAGTTTCCTTCCACAACAAACACTGTTGCTCCGCGGATGTCTGCGCTCCACGCTCGCCCCGCGCGCTCCTTGCCTCCCCTTCTCCGACACCTCTGGCCAGGGCGGCTCCAGGGAGGAGCAAATCGTGCCTGTGCAGAGCAATCGGACTTAATACTGTACGTTTTGTAGATGAGGGGTGGATGCGTTGTTACGTGTGGGAGCCTTCAGACTGCCATCGGCCCTGCAGCTCTATGTGATCGAGCAGCAGGATTACATGTCTACGGATCAACGCTAGGCTACTTTCCCCTGCTTCAGTCTGCTGAAATTTCGTAAACGACTGAAGTTACAGTAGTCGAAAGAATGTAAAATTATGAGCTAAAGTTCCAGTGTTAAAAGGTTAATTAGGTTGAATGTGTTTCAACTATGCAGTATGCAGTACATCACACACACTAGTCTGAAGTTATTGTTTTTTCTTTTCTTTTGACTGTACCATTAGTCTGCTCTTGCACCCAGATTCTTCTAGTACACAAGCAGTTTTCCAACTCATTCAATGTTTTGATTTAGATCTGATAATTCCAAGTAGATTTTTACCACTAAAGCTTGCTTTATGAGATCTACTATGCTTTTTACTGATGATTACCTGTAAACACCTTGGACAGCTGCAAAAAGTGCTAGAAAAAAAGACTGTGGCTTATTATGGTTATCAACGATAGCAAATGTTAAGCAAAAAAACCCAAAACAAATAAACAAAAAAAAAACTGTGGTGTTCAGAAAGTTGATAAGAGATCAGTCGATTTTCTTACCATTTTGTGAAAAAGAGACCTGCAGAAGATTCAGAAGCCGAAAAGTCAAAAGAGTCAGCCACAGTTTCATGGTGTCAGAGATCTGAGAGTGCTGCTGTTTATGGGACAGTTCAGGAGGTTTTCTTCACTATGGATCCCACTGCACATCACATGGACTGCCCACTGAAATTGCATGATGCATGGCACTGAAATACACCCACAAGGTAATTATACTCCAAATATTGACTGCTGCAGGGAACTTTGCTCACAAATAAGTCTTTTGAAACTTGCTATCTTTTTGTGCAAGGCTGGATGAATGTTTGTGACCTGAAAAAAATTATGCTGTAATCAAAGTTCTTGAACAGTGTTTTATTTCTGGATAATCAACTCACATTAAGAGTCTCTTGAGTTATACAGTTGTCCTCAGAGGGCGAGCTATTTTATCAGTACTGTGTAAATGTAATCACATTTAAAATGACAAAAATCTGCTCAGGTTTTAGATAAGAACCTTTTTAAATCATATTTACTGAAATGAAGAGACATTCTGAACAAGCTACAATGAGGATCAGATGTGGTTTTTTAAGATTTTATTGTGTGTCTAACATGTAAACTCCCTTTTGATAACAGTGAACTGAATCTAAAAGTTGTATGTCTTCACTTGAATAAAAAGAACTATATATTTCTGTGGTCCTATTTATTTTAGAAATTTTGTTTGATGTAATTTGTGTGTATAACCATGATGGTGGTCTTCTTCTTTAGTAGAATGTTTTTTAATTCCCAATGAACTGACCATTGGTGGCTGAAAGAGTTTACAGGAAATAATGCATAATAACATCATTAGAGGATGACAGTGCATCCTTAAAAATGTGGTTCGAAAGAGATAAATGGAAACATCAACATTATGGCTGCACACATAAACACATTGAAGCATTTGAAGCAAACTGCTATGATGCTAAGAGGAGGACATGGGACAAACTGCTGGACATCACTGAGCATGACAGTTCCCCTCTGCGCACCATTTTCTTCAACTTGTTCAGTGATAGACAGCTCCTCCCCAGATGGAGAACAAACATATTCAAGAATTTCTTTGTTCCACATGCCATCAAATGTTACAACTCCTCACTTAGAGTCAAAAGAAAATAGAGTATGAAGTACTTCTTAATAATTCTCCATTTCTTGATTTGTAAAATGTGCCATTTCTGCTGTCTGTATTTAACCAATAAAGTCTATGTATTTATTTTCATTCATTAAATAGAAAATATTAAATCCTTTGTTATTGTTTTCATCTTTAAATTCTCAGATTTGTGTCAATGTTAAATATAATTTTGCTTTATGTATAGATTTGCGGGGCCCATGGTTTAGTATATGTGTGTTACAGATAATATAAGCTCTTGTAAAACAGTGTTGTTGGACAATATTTTCAGTAAAAAAAAAAATAGACTTAGTTTTACTCTATAGAGTAATAAAGAAACGTATTGACTCTGAGGTTTACTGAAATTAAAGTAAAAATAAATAACTAAATGAAAAAAAAGAATAATTGATTTAGGCAGAACTTGATGAATAACAAAGTTAAATTTTAGGACTTATTTTTAGATGTATGAATTTCTTATATTTTAACACTCAAAGTATTTTATATATTTTATATATTTTAAGACAAAAAAGATTTTAGAAAAACATTTATCTTCTAGCAGAATACAATAATTCAAGTCTGACAAATCCTTACCAAGAGAACCAAGAGAACTCATAATCAACACTTGAAAATGTTTTATAGAGGTTATTTATTGTATTCACAACTAAACATTTCTGGGGCAGATGTGGTGCAGACGTAGAGTGATCAAACCATGACCAAAAAGTTGCAGGTTCAGTTCCTCACCTTGCCTGCCCATGTGTCAGTATCCTTGGGCAGGTCATTTAGCCTACATTTTTTCTGGTGGTTACACGTTGGTGCAAGTGTTAGTGGAACCGCCGTCAGTGTGTGAATGTGTTTGTTGTAGAATGAGACTGTAAAGGGCATTGGGCCTTCAAGGAAGGTAGGAAAGCATCATATAAGAACACCATCTACCAATTATACAAACTGACAACACATATAGGATACAGTGAAAACACAGACTCATACACAATGATGAAGAGGAGCATTTTTTAGCATTTAACTACATAGAGCCCATAACAAGTCACAAGCACATTATTGTGTTCTTGGAGAAAGACCTAAAAGGAGACTTCATTATCATCTAATACCAGCCGATTATTTTCAACTTATTTTGTTGTATGTGAGTGTTAATATCTTTTCAAAACTGTCTTCTAGCAATGCAGCAAAGGCATATACAGGCACATTTCTTTTCTCTCTCTCTGTGTTTTTAGATATCTCTGCATGATGCCTGTTCAAACTCTTCCCGATGTTTGTGATATATTCAGAAAACACTTGGTACATTATATATTTTTTTTAGTTTTCACAGATAGAAAATGAAACTATCAAAGTGTTTTATGCAAAACACCAATACTGCTCATGTCCAGAAAAAGATAAAGATTTCATGTATTTCTAAAGACAGAATCCTGCTATATTTGAGTTCGAACCGGTTATAAGTTTTTAAAGGGCCTATGTCAGGGGTCACCAACCTTTTTGAAACTGAGAGCTACTTCATGGGTACTTAGTCATACGAAGGGCTACCAGTTTGATAAGCTCTCCTGAAATAACTAATTTGCTCGGTGTCCCTTTAGTAATTCACTAACAATGATTAATGTGACTCATAAATGTGAAAAGGTGAATCACTTTAATAATCTCTCACAATAATTATCAATAATGATCATAAGGCAGGAAACAAATATTATTATTCAGCCCTTTATTAAAATCAGTAATTGTTATATTTTCCGATGATAACTTACATCACTACATTTCATAGGAAAACTGTTCAATTTTCACTACATTGCACCATGTTTATCAATAATGTAATGTTAAAGAAAAATCAACTTACATATTTTCAAATCTTTTCACTTTTTGAATTGAAGAGCAACTACTACTGTCATGAACACACTTTTATATTGAACACATTTCTTCAACATTTTAATTCCATGCCATGTTTCCACTGACAACATCTGGTATCTTTTGTTGTTAGTTTTAGCCCAAGTCTGTTTATGACATCTCTGTACCTTTCAACGACTTTGTCAAATGTCTCAGATGTGGAAGCAATGTCTTTTGATGATGCAGTGGTAATGAAGACATTTGGGGAAGTCTGGGTCAGCTTTGACGAGTGAGCGATGTTTTAACGTGGACACGCGGCTGAATGTCCGTCACTGATCCTTACTCATCTAAAAACCTTCTGAAAAATGTCTGATACTTTGTAAAACATTTATTAAAATTTAAAGAACATGTTATAATTCAACACAGAGTTTTACTTATTTATTCAGAGCAATTGACCGAACCACTCTCATTCGTCATTCATTCATTTGAATGATGGTTATTGCCAGTATCTTCTTTGTCCTATCAGGATATTTTCCAGTTGCTTCTAAATCAGCTGATGTCATTTCTCTGTGCAGGGACCCAAACTACAGTTACAGCGATTCAGGAAACGCTGGAACCAGCTGTTGGAAGTCGACATGCCGGCCTAATCATCTCCGCCCACCTTTCTCAGAAATTTGTGCACCATCTCAATCAAAGCATGTGAAACCACAAATATTGAAACAGGAATAAGTGGGGGGAACACTGTATAATGAACATATTTTTAAGATACTGTCATTTTTTAATCTATACATAGGGTGTATAAAAGTATGATTTAAAAATAATAGCAACATAATAATTTAGACTCAGCTCATTGGTGAGTTGTGCTGTTTTTAGAAAAGGCCTGCAGGTGACTTATGTGGCCACTGGGGGGCTACCTGGTGCCAATGGCAACTGTGTTGGTGACCCCTGGTCTATACCATGCAATTCTTAAGCCCGTTGTAGTAAACAATATCCATGCATATGATAATATATTATCTCGGGAACAAAAATAGAGCGACTTTTAAAATGAAATTTGAGTTGATTTCGTAGCTCATTTTTCGAAGTAAGTAAGACGACTCCATTTCTTGGGCACCGGCTTTTGCTCCATGTGGGTGCCGCCCATTTCATGACATCTGGATCTCGCCCACAAAAACAGACAACATCTAAACTTTGTGAAGATGGATTTGAATATTGTGGAAATAAAAGGAAAGAGTTTTTGCCAATCACCACTAGCTCAGCAGAGAAAGTAAGTGTTTGTGTTAGCCTGGGGGCGGTGCTGGCAGGACAGACTCTACCTGGAAGGGGCTGTTCTTAGCGGCCTATGTCAGATCGTGAGAACCCGCTTGTTTTAGTGGAATGGGAGGGGCTGCTGCTAAGAGCGCAGGTTTTTAAAGGAATACTCAGAAATGTGTGAATGGATCAAAGTATTGCTTCTATTTGTGAGGAATGAAGAGGAATGAACCTTGGGGCGACAGTGGCTCAGGCGGTTGAGCAAGTCGTCCAATGATCAAAGGGTTGGCGGTTCGATCCCCGCCCCCACCAGCCAAATGTCATTGTGTCCTTGGGCAAGACACTTCACCCCCCTTGCCTGCACTGTGGCCTCCACTGGTGTGTGAATGTGTATGAATTATCCCGGTGATGGTCAGAGGGACCGTAGGCGCGAAATGGCAGCCACACCTCTGTCAGTCTGCCCCAGGGCAGCTGTGGCTACAACAGTAGCTTACCATCACCAAGTATGAATGAGGAGTGAATGAATAATGGACACAATGTAAGCACTTTGAGCGTCTGCAAAAGCGCAGAAAAATCCAATCCATTATTATTATTACAATACACTTAAAAGCTCAAAGAAAAAAATTTTACATGGTAGAGGCCCTAAAAAAGATTGTTTCTTTAAATATTTGACATCTACTAAATGATTTGCGCACAAAATAGACAATACATTTGAGAACATGTATATTTTAATTCTGTGTATAGGACATTAGAAAAGACCAGGACATTTGTTGATACAAGACAGTTTGATCTTCAATGAGAAAAATGACAATCAAAAACAATTTAAAATGTGTTGAAAAGCTTTTCGAATAATTTGATTTTCAATCTGAAAGGAATTAATCTGCCTACAAAAGTTTAATATTAATGTCTCATAGCATATTATGAGGTTGTCAGGCTGGATTAATCATACCAAACTCTTTGAAAGCCTTTTACACACAGGTGGGTAACTTAATCTCACCCTCAATGCACTGCTGGCGCATAGCAACCCTACCATCATGTCTTTTTCCAGATTTACATTTGAATGTAAGGTGATCGTTATGTTCTGAATATATTTTGTCCAGCCAATCTTTTTGAAGCACAAGATTATTTCTGTCCATCTCTTCTTGAGTCATGGTGCACGGTTCTGAAAAATAAATAAATTGTGTTTTACTATAGTAAAAGATACTTAAAAAACAACAACAAACAAACAAAAAAACACACACACACAACACCAAACATATGTATACATACATTACTGACACCATTTTTTTTGTAATTAAGATTGCACTCCTTAATTAAATTTTGAGAAATATATACATCTAATACACAATGCGTTGAAAATTGTTTTGCAAGTAATTTTTTTTAATGATTCTTTTCAATACTCAGTGCACAGTCAGCATCATTTTCAGGTTAAAAACCTTTAGAGTATACATTACATGTTATTGAGCAAACTTCATAACAGTAATTTTTTTCAAAAAGAAAAAAAGTCCACAGGAAACTAAAAATTATCGTTTGTTGAATTTGGTCATATTTACTGAAATCAAAAGCTATTCTAATCAAAAACATCTTAAAAACAGGTTATATTTTAACATAGGACTCCTACTTTTGGAGCAGCTTCACAATTCAATTGAACTTGTAAGTTTTTGGAGAGTCTGCTTAAATCTCTTTGCATGATGTCAGAATAGCAGAGATCCGGTTGGGTTGTGAACTGTCTCCCACCCTCATAGATATTTTGCTTGCGGATGCTCCAAAGAATCTCAAAAGGGTAGAGGTCAAAGGACGATGGGGGCCATGCAGTCAGTTTATGCCTTTTAATGCTTAAAGCAGCCAGTGATGCAGAGATATTCCTAAGAGCGTGAGATGGTGCATTATCATGCATGAAGATGGTTTTGTTATCAGTGGTCAATCAGAAACTCCACATACTTTCTAGAAGTGATTTTTCACACCTACAGGACCAGCTCTCTCCACATGATTCTGGCCCAAAATATGACTCTGCCATTTGCTGACATCAAAACCCTGTTAGGACAGGGTGACCAGCCGCCAATCACCTTTTCCTCCATCCATCTGGACTATCCAAAGATATGTGGCACTCATCCGTGAACAAGACTGTTTGAAAATTAGTCCTTATGTCTTTCTTGGCCCACTGCCGTCGTTTCTGTTGTGAATGTTGTTTAAGGGTGGCCAAATAGAAGGTTATGTATGCTAATTACTAATAATAACTGCAAGCCTCTGGAGGATCCTACACCTTGATGTGCGTGACTCCAGAGACATCAGCACATTCAAATATGGGTTTGCTGATTTGTAATGGTATTTTAGCAGCTGAACTCTTGTGTGCCAGAATCAGCCTAAAATCTCCTAATACTATGAAGATCACGTTTAAGTTTCTTGAAATATGGTTTTTATACCATGTCCAAGGTATTTAACTATTTTACGCTGTTTGGCAGCAAAGAGATCCTTTTTCTTTCCCATATTGCTTGAACATGTTGGTCTTCCTAACAATGTTAAATGTCATCCTTTAGTAGGTTTTCCTTAAATGGAATGTGATGTTTTATAGTGCTTTCTAAATTAATGAATTTTTTCAGTTAATTTTTTTAATAATGTACATTTTTGTTACCACTAGAACAGTGACGTTTTTAGCATTTTCATGTTGTTTACTCCTTTATAATACACTTGTAATGTGAATTTGATCATCATTAGAAATATTATTATGCTTGTTTTGAAAAACAAGAGCTGAGGATCCCAAAAAAAAAAGATTATGAAGTTGAACTTACTGATGCATCTTACACGTCCAGTCCATTGTCCATTCCTGCAGGTTAGTGGCCCTCCTTCCTTTATATAGTATCTTGGACAAACATATTCAGCTGTCTCACCCTCTTGGTATTCAGGTTTAGTTCTCATTATATCTCCATCTTCAATTGGGGGTGGAGGTGAACATAGATGTTTATCTACAAGAATGTGGGACATTTAAAAAGATTTTTCAGTAATGTTTATCAGCTGTAAATAAAAATTCATACTTAATTTTGATGTTTGGACTAATTCAAGGTTTCATTTCACAATCTAGGAGAAGGCTACAAGTTAAAAAGAGTACGGTACTCGTGAGACACACATGTAAAGATTAGGGTTAGTTACAGTGCTGGGTGTATATAGACAAACAGGCATTAGTGTTTGTTTGATAAGATAAATCCCGTGGATGTTTTTTTCTTCAAATTCAGAATTTTGACTTTTGTAAAAATGGATTTACATAAAAGAAACAAATAAAACCAACCTAGCTAAAAAGTCATTGAAAAACAAATTGGTTTCATGTGAAAATCTGGGTAAGTAAATGTTTTTAAGAAACGATTTAATTGAAAGACAGAATACAGTATGAAAACACTAAAATTTGATATTTTATTTCTTGATGGTAAGTGTCTAGCACAAAGTAATTGGGCCCCACTTTTACTCTATGTTATGACCTGCTCTAAATCGTTCTTGCAATTTACCAATCTATAGGCTGACAGAACTCTAGACAGCTGAGATGTTTTCTCCTTTTTTGGCCTGTTCATTTTAACTCATTCACATTACATTGCCTGTTAAAAGTTGTAGTAAACAAGGAGCTCTTTTATGAAAAATAAATCACATTAAACACATGAAAGTGCACAGAGAAGATCATTTACCTCCACATGTTGGAAGTTGATCACTCCAATCTCCACTTTCCAAACATTCAATCTCTGCATTCCCTTGAAGGAATTTTCCTCGTTGACTGCATTCAAACCTTAACTTTTGACCCTTCTTAGCTCTTCCTCCCTCTACAGGTGTCATCAGGCGTAGGATTTGCGGTATGTTTGGCATCTCACAAGTTTCTGTAATAAAGAACACACATTTATTGATTTTTAATGATATATATCAAGGAAATAGTAAAGCATTGTAAAAAGTGATTTGCCATTCTAAGTCATCAGAACTATGCAACCCAAATCCATTTTTTCTCACAACATTGAAACAAACATACTGGTGCATGTTGGGAAGGCTGAACTCCAAAGTCCTGTGTCTAAACATTCGATTTCATTAGCCCCTTCAAGTTCAAACTCAGAGAGGCAGTATAAACTTAATTTTCTTCCTGATTTCACTTTGAAGGTGGTTGGAGAGCTTCTTAGACCTGGGCCCAGTTTTGGAACGTTACAAGGAGGACCTGCAGTGATTGAAAAAAATAAATAAAAAAAGAAAAGAATTCCAACCATTCAATTAAAAATGTCACTTTACAGTTATTGTTTATTGTTTTGTAATGCTGCCATAAAATAATAGGTATTAACATGATCAACAGTGCTACAGTCCAAATGTGTGTATGGATAAATATAATAAAAATGCTTACCTGGACATTGAATCGTTTTATTCCACTTGCCTTCATCACAAGTTGCAATGCCCTGATTATCCTCATCGTAACTGCACGTATAGTCAATAGTTTCTCCATTCGTGTAGCTTTCTTTTATTAATGACTGCTGGACATTCAAATTGTCATCCTTAAGCTCATCACAAAATGCTGCAGAAATATGTTATAATCAGTTACTGTTTTAAACATCCCTCTGATGAACTGAAGGCATTTAAGTTCAACATTTGTAAGCCAATTTAATAGTTGGCTTTGATGTAAACGTACGGGTGCAGGAAATTCTCTTCTCCTCCCATTGTCCATTGAGACATGTGATGCTCTTGTCTTGTCCCAACCTGTAATTGTCACGGCATTTGTAAATTACTTGTGAACCAGAGACGTATTCCCTCAGATAAGGTGTTTCAATGACTGCATTCTGAACTTTTGGTGGTGGCTCACAAGGTTCAGAAATGCCTGTAAAAAAACAATAAAATGTCAAAGAATTATAAAATATTTCACCCAAGAAAAAAGAAAACCCTAATAGGAGGAACTCACGTGAACAAATGTTTGTATAGTTCCTTTCATCCAGATCCCATTCTCCATTGTCACAGGTAATCTCATGAACTTCTGTCTGATATCCTTCGTTGCAATTAATTGTTGCACGTTGGTTGTCTTTAGATTCCACTCTCCCATTAGAAATATCAGGAGTTTCTCCACATTCAGTCATTTCTAAATGAGAAAATGAAAATGAAGCAACCATTTAAATAAACTATAAGATAATCTTTCTCCACAACAAAACAGTTCTGAATGAAAAACAATCAAGAATAGAGAAACAGATTAAAAACAAAAATACCAGGCACTGAAAATGTTCAATTTCGTTCAAAATGAAAATTAATTTTTAAATATTGTACAAGAAATTTCTGAAAGAAAACTTTCTTTACTCTGAAAACAATAAATGAGAAGACAATATAAACTCTTTACCTATACATTTTTGGAGTTCTGACCACACCCCCTTATTACATTTGGCCACACCCCACCAAGCTTTAGAGAAAAGCTTGAAGTTTTGATTGCAGGAGTAGTACACTGTGTTGTCATATGGCCCAACAGAAAATCCATTTGGAATAACTGGCTTTACACAGCCTATTTCTGCAAAAAAACACAAAATAGTTTAAACGGCACCAGCTTGTTGGATCTTTTATTTACAGTACTTCAAAACACTGCAATTCACCCCACACACACAGACACACACACACACCCATACAGTATACATGTATGTGTATGGAGGTGGAGCAAATATACAAATCTTTTAGACAAATTAACCAAGTACAAAGAATTTTCTTTTTAAATTGCTACGTATTACTAGTTTAGATGTTAGTCAATAATCCGTACAGTTAAAATAAAATATAAACAAAATCTCTCAGAATGGTTTTAGCTTAACGTTAAAGAACAAGAGGTCAGTCAAGGATTAATAAATTTTGTTTTACAAAGCATACAACTTTAAAGTTAAACAAATGTTGTGTATTCTTACCCAAACAGCTTTTAATTCCACTCCAAGAACCTCGTTCACAAGTTATAGTAACTGAGATTCTATCATTTGGAGGAACGCATTCATATGTGAGTCTATCTCCATTGCTGTAAGAAGTCTTCTTTATTGAAGTTGTTTTTTCACCGTGTTTAAAATCAGGACTACTGCATGTTGTTCCTAGAGGATAGAAATGAAATATTTATTTACAGATTTGACATAAATTAAAAAATTCCCTTCTACTATTAAATTTAAAATAGGGGGAAAAAACGTAGATTAAAAAATAAATTTAAAAAATAAGTCTTTTGTGGGTTGGTCTCCTGTAAAAATAAAAAAAACTCAATTACAGGTGTCCCTGGATTATCGCGGGAGTAACTTTCTAACCTGTGATAGGTTAAATCTGTGAAGCACGGTTACAGATGTTTCCAGGCTGTAAAACCCCTCACTACACACTTTTCTCAGAAAGACATCAACATTTTCACTCTTTCTTTCTTGTTTAAACTCTCAAAGTTCTAACAGTCGTAGAAAAATAAATGCTGTATCACACAATGACAAAAAAAGATCTGCTCGCAATCAAATATTTATGCAAAATTTGAAGCTGAACTCATTCTGTACAAAAAACAGCTAGAGGAGGTCAACAGCCAATCAGGACGCGGAACATAGTGCACTGTAAAAAAACAAAACAAAAAACAAAGCAAAAAATAAACAAACAAACAAAAAAAGAAAAAGAAATTACAGTTTATGGACTTTGTTCAGCATGTGAATGTGCCCACCCACAACAGAGGTCACACTCTGGATCTTATCATTACTCACGGCCTGAAGGCCACAGTGACCTCTGTTGTGGATGTGGGCATTTCAGACCATTCATGTCTTTTTTTTAAGGTGCATGACTGCATAATTGAGAAGCTCCCTGAGAGAACCATTAGATGGCGTCGTCTACACCCTGAAGGGGCTGCAAACTTCATCTCACATTTGGAAAATCAGCAACCAACTCTTTCATATCCATCTATAGACTCATCAATTCAACATTTTAATAATAAACTTGCCACAATTCTGGACATAGTTGCCCCATTAAAGTTGCATACAGTTAAGGAGAAAGCTCCACCTCCTTGGAGAACAGAAGATATTAGAAAACTCAAAAGAATGACAAAAAAAAAACTCACCATACATCACCAAATCTTTAGAAACACCTTAATGCATAACACTAATTCCATTAAAAAGGCAGGGCGAGACTATTTCTCAAAGTTCATCGCAGAAAATCAGTTAAAGCCAAAAATCCTCTTTGCCACAATAGACAAAATAATAAACCCAGCCTCTGGCCCACCATCCACCTTTGACAGTAAAACCTGTGAGGAGTTTGCAGTCCACTTCACTACTAAGATAGATGGCATCAGATCATCCAGCATACAGGGGAGGAATCAACATCCCCCTGTTGACCTTTCCACTGTATGTCCTCCTACCAGTGAGAAAACGCTCAACAGTTTTGTCTTGATTGACGCTGCAGCACTCAGAAAAATGATGTCCCAAATGAAAACAAAAACGTGTTCTCTTGATCCCATCCCCACCTCGCTTTTTAAGTCAGTTTTTACATCATATGAGGAAGAGTTACTAAACATTTTGAACTGCTCTCTTCAGACTGGAGTCTTCCCTGCATCCCTAAAGACTGCTTTGGTGAGGCCCAGTCTGAAGAAGAGTGGTTTAGATGTGTCCAATTTAAATAACTACCGGCCGGTATCCAACCTGTAATTTTTAAGTAAAATTTTAGAAAAGCTTATTTTTACTCAGCTGAATTATTTTATTAATGAAAATAACATTTAAAAAAAGTTTCAGTCTGGTTTTAGATCTCATCACTCAACAGAGATGGCACTTGTCAGGGTCTTAAATGATCTCAGGTCCAATGCCGACATGAAGAAAATATCTGTTTTAGTTTTACTGGAAGGTGTAGGAGTTCAGCCTTTGACACAGTTGACCATTCAATCCTTTTAAACAGACTTCATGACATTTTACTTTTAGTTGGTTTAAATCTTACCTCACAAACAGAGATTTTATTATTAATCTAAATTTTTCATCTGAAAGGCAAACACTGACATGTGGGGTGCCCCAAGGCTCCATCCTGGGTCCCACACTTTTTAATCTTTACATGCTTCCACTTGGTGATGTCATCGGGAGACACGGCATTAACTTTCATGGCTATGCTGATGACACTCAATTATATGTAGCTGTGTCTCCTGATGACACTGGACCCCTGGATAGCCTTTTAAGTTGTATTTTACACATTAAAATGTGGATGGGAGATAACTTTTTGCAGCTCAGTCAGGACAAGACTGAAGTCTTGGTAATCGGTTCTGAGGCTGAGAGAGATAGGGTCCAATCTTATCTGTCAACCAATTCTATGACTACACGTGACACAGTAAGGAACCTCGGTGTGATTTTAGATGCAGATCTTAGCTTTGACCAACATGTGAATCAACTAACTAAATCTGCATTTTACCATCTAAGGAATATTGCCCGAGTGAGACCCTTTCTCTCTAGAGCCAGTGCAGAAATCTTAATCCATGCTTTTATAACATCAAGGATAGATTACTGTAATGCCCTCCTTTCTGGTGTAAAGAAAACCACTCTCAATCGCATGCAGCTAGTCCAGAACTCTGCTCCACGCCTTTTAACGAGAACTAGGAAGAGGGAGCACATTACACCAGTCTTAAAGTGTGGGTGACATGGTCTATTTTAATAAGCCAAAATATAGTAAATAGTCTCTATTTCATGTTGCGATTGTTTTTAATATTTTTCGAAAAAGAATAAATAGCGAAAAACGCAATATAAACAACGAGGACGGCCGCCGGCTTCACGCATTCCGCCGAATTCTCGCCCCCCTGTTTGTGACGTAACAAAAGGAAGACAAGGCAGACAACATGGCTAGCACCGATAGCGAGGAAGGAGGATATAGCAGAAAGTAGTAGGTCTAGTGATGCCGATGACGATAGCCAGCATGAAGATTCGGCTAGACTCCAGTAAGTCTAAAAAATGTATAAAATTAAATTACTCCACTTACCCCAAAATATACTCAAAATGTCCCCTTTTGGCCTAATCTAAACAAAGGTAAACACTGGTTTTCAACCCAATTTACAAAATAAATGTCACAAAATAAAAGTTTCCCAGATATTACTACTCTTTAGTTAACAAAGTCACTGTATACCATTAACAACTGCAGAACATTAACAGTTTTACCTGTTTGAACCAGTTTGAAACCTTTTCTCGTGCGCGCGCGCTCACACACACACACAGTTCAGTTTACTCACGGTACCGGCACCTCAAAAGCAAAAGAAAAAAAACGTTGCAGAACTGTTGCTTCTCTTGCAAAACATTGAGTGCGTTGAAATACTCCAGTTGGATCCAAGGACAACAGAAAACACGACTACTTCGCCTCAATGTGATCCATCGTGATGCACACACTAGCCTAGCTTAGCAGCCTCCGCTCCCGACCGACTCCAGCGCCGTCCTATCCGACCCAGAAAACGGCTCGCTCGCTTCCAGCTCACCCGCCTTTCCTCGACTCAGAAGCCAAGATCCTCCTCCCAACTCTCCGTTCAAAATTCTTCGTTTGTGTCCCGGTTTTTGTCCCTTCGAAAACGCAGACTTCTCTCCTGCAGATCTGGAGGGAAAAATCCTTCGCCGTCCACCTTCTTAAATTTTCCCCTTTTCAGCAGCGTTTCTTGTTTTGGGAATTTTATACACAGATACACTTTCACTAGATGTATTGCTACATCCAGCTGCCACACAACGACTTGGCATGTTGATGATTAACAGATTTAAACACGAGAGAAACGAAGACTACCTGTTTTGTTTACATGCTGTCCTAAGCAACTGCGAAAGGCAACTCCCTTTCGTTACGTCACAGGTCATATCGGGTTCAATTCCAGCCTGCGCTCTAGCGGCAGATCCAAATCTCTGATTCCTTCGAAAGATGTCTATTTTTCATATGCTTCGGATTTTTTTCGACGCAAACTATTGGTATCAATAGAATCAGCGTTTAAAGGGCTTTTTTATTTGACAAAGTTGTTCAAAGCATGGCATCCACACTTTAAAATCTCTGCACTGGCTCCCCGTCAGCTTCAGGGTTGATTTTAAGATTCTTTTAATACTTTTTAAGAGTGTACATGGTGTTGGTCCTTCTTTTATATCTGACTTGCTTTTAACGTACGAACCTCCTAGAGGCCTTAGGTCCTCAGGTGCAGGCCTGCTGAAGGTCCCCCGGGTCAGGACAAAAAACCACGTCAAGGCCTCGTTTAGAAACTACGGGCCTCGTCTGTGGAATAGTCTGCCTGAACTGTGAGGGCTTCATCAACTGTGGAGGTTTTTAAAAAGAAACTAAAGACACACCTTTTTAAATTAGCTTTTAATTAGATTTTATGCCTTTTTATGTTTTATGATGTTTTATTACATCATTTTTAACATTTTACTTGTTTAATTTACTTTTTCTATTCCTATATTTTATGATATTTTATCACTTATATATTTATTCTTCATTTTTTTTACGTTTTATGATGTTTTATCACATCATTTTATTTGCTTAATCAAGATTTTTTTATTTTTATTTATTTTTTATTTATTGTTATATACTTTTATGATATTTTACCACATATTCTTTTTAATTCAAATTAGACTGTTTACGAGTGTTTTCTCACCCTCGGCTGGGGTGTTTGGGTCTATACTGACACCCCTGCCAATAGGAGGACAGGGCAGACGGCGCCTTCTGGTTTCTCTTTATTCTGGTTTCTCTTTATTTTATTTATTTATTTATTTTCCACTGGTGTTTTTCTTTGTGTATTTTATTGCGCAGGGCTAATTGAATGTATTTTATTGTATTTTATTGCATTTGTTTTTGTTTATATGTACAGCACCTTGAGCTGTCTTCTCATCATGAAAGGTGCTATATAAATAAAATTAATTTGAATTTGAATTTATTATGTTGCCATTTGTGTTTGGGAGGATTTTTAATGTTGTTTGCCTAAATATTGTGTAAAAACATCATGAAATCTGAATAATCAATCAGCACCCCTTAAACCATGGTGCCTCTACCTATTTAGACAACAAATTGTCGTGCTGTTATAATTACAGCTCTTTGTTTGACTTTTGTGTTACAGTGCTGCATGAATACAGGTGTTACAATATTATGAAATAAGTTAATTATTTATATAGATTTTTCTTTTTTTACGTTATTCATTATTAAAATTTGGAATTACTTTTTTCTCTTAGTCTATTTTGAGAAACTTGCCATTATGACTGCAGTAACTGAACCAAAAGAAAATGGTTCTGTCAGTCAGACGTCATTCATTGTTGCTCATTGTTAGACTTTTGATTGACTCAAATTTCTAAACATAGCAATGTCAGCAAGAAACAAGCCCCTTAATAATTATTATTATTTTGTGTTAGTATTTCATTTTACATTATGTTTGCAAAATGATCAAGCTATCCATTTTCTTTTCTGGTCATGCAAGCAAGATTTTAAAAACAAGAATTTAAGCTCTTTAGGACTTAAACATTTTTGTTTACTTTTCGGCTTTTCCCTTTAGGGGTCGCCACAGCGAATCAGCTGTCACTGATTTTAGCAGGTGGTTTAAAGGATGATAAGATCTTGTAGTAAAAAGTTTTAACAACAGTGTTGGTCTTTTCACCTTTGCGTGTGCATTTGTAGAAAAACATTTGTACATATTTGTGTTATAATGACCTAAAAAACATTTCTGAAGACACAAACTATCTGTGCAAGTTTGCAAAAATATCTGACAGACGAGTTTTTTTAACCCATGCAAAAAAGTTTTGCAGCCACAAATCTATTTTACAAAAGAATGGAATAAAAAAATATGCAATATGCAAAAAAAAAACTTTTCTGCAGTCATACATCGTCTTTTCCCAGATAAAAAGTATACTTTTCTGACATAGAAATATCTAAAACCAACAGCATTTGCTTGTAATCTTTTAAATTTATAAACTTGTTTAATTCTTCAGTAAACAAAGAGTCCAATCAGTGCTATTTTATTGTACTCTTTTTTTCCAAATCAGTTAAGGCCAATTTCTCTAAAAACAGCTACTTAAAAGTAACATCGTGGCTGTCACAATACCTTCACATAGTCGCTCAGGCATCCATCCATTTCTGGTACATATAGCATGAGTAACACCATCTGGTTTCTCATAGCCAGAATTGCATTCATAATTTGCACGGCCATTTATTTTCCTTTGTCCCCTTGGAACATAAAAGGAATACAGATATCGGTCTCGCCGGTTTTCATCACATGTAATATCTAGAATAAGAGAATGCAATAATCAGCAAAACTTTATTTTTCTGTCGTTTGAAGTTGAATAATTTCCTTTTTTTTTACCTTGGCATTCCGGTGTGATGTCCCATTCTCCATTACCCTTGCAGGTAAGAAGTGTTCTGGTTGTTTTCGTGTCTACAATCCAGCGATCCCCCTCACATGTGACTGTTAACGTGTCACCAGGTGAGAACACGTTTCTGTCATAACGGTTAAATGTTGTTCCCGGGATTGGTGGCAAATTCACTTTACATTGTATAACTGGATTTGATAAATAAAAAATAAAAAACAAAAAACAGAGCCGATTATTTGTTAGATTGTTGGAACTAGACAGAACTTATCAGTTACAAACCTCAAATTTGATGAATAAGATTACACTTACGTAAACATTGAGGTGTGGGGCTCCACACTGCTTCAGACCCAACTTTTATGCATCTTGAACGTCTTTCATCAGCAGCTTTGTAGTTTTTGTCACAAACAAAAGTCAGATATTCGTCTTCTTTGTACACTTTAGGACGATCAGTAACACGGCCGTGAGCAATCTGAGGCGGGTCACATGTCACCTCTGTAGAAAGGACGCACCAGCATTTATTTTCTTTTCTTACAGCATACTCACCGGACATGTCACCCATTGAGCATGTTTGAGATGCTCTGGATCAGCGTATATGACATTGTGTTCCAGTTCCTGCCAATATCCGGCAACTTCGCACAACCATTGAAGAAGAGTGGACCAACATTCCACAGGCCACAATAGACAACCTGATCAACTCTATGTGAAAGAGATGTGTTGCATTTCATGATTCAAATGGTGGTAACACCAGATACTGACTGGTTGTCTGAATCCCCTGACCCCCCTCAATAAAACAAAACTGAAGATTTCAGAGTGGCCTTTTCTTGTGGCCAGTCTAAGACACACCTGTGCAATAATCATGCTGTCTATTCAGCATCTTGATATGGCACACCTGTGAGGTGGGATGGATTGTCTTGGCAAAGGAGAAGTGCTCCCTATCACAGATTTAGACAGATTTGTGAACAATATTTCAGAGAACTGGTTATTTTGTGTATGTGGAAAATGTTTCACATCTTTGAGTTCATACCATAAAAAATTGGAGCAACAAAAGTGTTGCGTTTATATTTTTGGTGGGTATATAATCATTAAAATATATATACAGCATAAGGGGATGATTTTAGGGTGTATAAAACAAATTTAAAAAATACATAATTAAAGTGTTTAAAAGAAGGCAACTCTGGCAACCCTCATAATGTGCCACTTTTGCAGTCTTGACCCCAGACTGAAGTGAAAGATAATGGTTGTATTGATTTTAATTATTCTTTTGACCACATACTCTATTCTCATACAAATTTATATTCGATTACCTTTAACATCCCACTATTCTGTATCTTATATTGGAAAAAAATTGAAGTCTGTCTTACAAAAACAAAATACAGTTAGGGTTTAAAGATATACAGTATTTAAAGGCACCAATCTATTTTTCATTTTTATTATTTTTTCATATTTTATCTTTGTATTCTGTAACTTATTAACTAATGTTGTTTTTAGTTTATTTTTTAGTAGAACACAGATATATCAAATATGTAATTTCTTTTTTTAATTTCACCATAAATATGTCAAAATTATTTGCAGAGATGACTCGATTCTTTGCAGTAACAGCATTACTGTACCTGTGCATTCAGGGACTTCTCCACTCCATTCACCCGACTCATCACAATAGATCTCAGTCAGTCCTTTTAAAATCTCTTTGCGGGATTTGCAGTTGAATCGAATAACGTTGCCATACGTTCCATCCTCTGGATCTCCAGTCACCAAGATTTTGTCGTTTATCGTGAGCGATTGGCATTTCACAGCTGAAAAAAACAAGAACAGTGAAACTTTGAAATGAATGCTCAAAAAATAAATAAATAAATAAATTAGGACAGAAGAAAATTACAGAGTAAAGCTATACACTTATAAAACACTAACATTATCAATTATATTTCAACTCACTTTTAAAATAACCTGAAAAAAAATAAACCGAGTTCCAGCCAGGGTTAAACACTGTTATTGACTAGAACAGGAGTTTGCAACTTTTAACGCTAAAGAGCCATTTGTTTATTTATTTATTTATCCGTTTATTTAACAGGGACAGTGCACATTAAAAGCAGCACTGCAATGCGCCAGAATCAGCCCAAAGGCTATTTTTCATCCGTAGTCCCCGGACAGGTGTTAAAAATTGTCAACCGAAAAACCTAAAATTAACTTAAAAATATACATTTACAATTAAATTATCATCTAAAATACATATACTAATAAAAACATGCACATAGTGAAAACATAAAAAACAAGGAAGGGCAGGTGTTAATCCAGTTCAATGTGCACATGTTTGCTGTGATATGAGCCAGTTTTTTAGGTTCTTTTTAAACAGAGTGTAGGTGGTGATGTGTCTTATGATGTGAGGGACAGAGTTCCATTCTTGTGCTGCTGTTAAGAAGGCGCTCTGGCTGAAGGCACTTCTCCTCAGAGGAACTATACAGTCCTGTTGACCCGACCCTCGAGTCACTCTTTGGGAGGATCTTATTTTAACAAACTGACTGAGTGGAAGGGATGACAGACCGTTAATGATATTATAGAATATGCATAGTTATGTATACTTGATGAAATTCTCCCAGCTTAACAGTTTGTGTTTTTGTAAAATGTCACAGTGATGATGTCTTATTGGTTTTCTATCCAGTACTTTAATTGTTTGTTTGTAAAGTGACTCCAGAGGTTTTAATGCTGATTTGTTTGCCTGTGACCATGTAGTGAGAAAGTATGTCATGTGTGATAAAATCATTGCATGCATGAACATTGTGGCAGCTCGCAGTGACAAATTTGCCCTAATAAATCTAAAATTGGACAGGTTAGACCTCACACGGTTACAAACTTTTTGAATTTGTGATTTAAAATTGAATGTTGCATCAATTAAAATCCCAAGGTATTCAAACTTTTCAACAATGTCTATTTTCTTTCCTGCCAGAAAAACATCAGCCAGAATATTTTTACGGTTTGTTTTGGAAAAGAACATTGCAACTGTTTTGTTTACATTGAGACATAGACTTGACTGCTCCAACCATTCTGCAACATGTCCCATCGTTTCAGTCAGCTTCTCTCCACCTCAGATGTGTTATTGCCATGTGAATAAATGACAGTATCATCAGCATACATCTGAGTGAAGACATTTGAACAAACAGAGGGCAGATCATTGATGTAGAATGATTGATGTAGAGTGAGTGTTCCAGTTCTCTACTGACCAGAACCAAGCGAGAGCCACACAATTACACTTCACTGTTTAGAAAAATGATGCTTGTGAGACTGTTAAGCCATTCATTTGTAAAACCTAACTTTTAAGCATTGAATTGTGACAAGTCTTAAAACTTTCTATAGATAACAACTTGAACTTCTACCTTTGACAGCAGCACATTCACATTACTTTCAAAATAAAATAACCCTGTGTTATATAAGCTCCTCCTGCTGCAACAAAATTAGCTTGCAATTATTTACTTTTAAGAATTTTGCCAATAAACAAGAAAAGACTATTGCGCCGTTGTAGACAAGAATATGGGCTTTAAACATATTCTAACAACAAAAAGTTCTGACATTATACTATACCTTAAACTGTCATTTTACTTAATTATGAAACTTGCATTTTGGAGGTGTGGTAAAGCACACAAGGCCTCTTAATTTAGTGTAATGTCAGCGGTGGGTAAGGTTTAAAATGGGATGATATTTACTAATTGCAGTAAACTGCGGGAGAACCACAATTGCTATTCAAGGATTTTGGAACTTCTCACTGCTGTATGGAGCTGCAGTGAGGGGTTAGGGTTAGTCATATGCAGTAAAAAATGATCACGTACCAAAGTTTTCCTGTTCTCATTAATGAAAATCTACAAATATTAGTGATACATTTGACATGGTTGAACAGGCATTGCCTTATATAGCATAAATACCCTGGTTCAAATCCTAGGACCTTTCTGTGTGGAGTTTGCATTTTCTCTCCTTGCTTGTCTGGGTTTACTCTGGGCACTCCAGCTTTCTCCCACAGTCCAAGAAAAAATGCTTCATCGGTTCATTTGTGTCTCTAAATTGCCTCTAGGTGTGCATGTGTAAGTGTGAAAATGGGGCCCTGCAAAAGATAGGCAACCTGTTTAGGGTGTGGCCCTTAAAGAGCTGCTGTGTTCCCTCCAGCAGCTCTGTGAACCCGAAAGGGATTTCATTGGGTTCTGAAGATGGATAAATGGATGGATGGGAATCTGAAAATTTAATAATACCACAATAAAATGGTAGTACTTTTACTTCTGGGTAAACTGACAAGTGACTTCCTTTCACACCTTCACACGTTGGGATATGACCGTCCCAACCGTCTGCCATGCAACGGCGCCGGTTTGATCGACTGACCATCCGATAACTGAAATGAGAAAATGAGAACATACATTTTTAAACAATTTCAAATGAGAAATTTGGAGAAAAAAATGATTGCATAGCTTATACATGGCTTGTGATATAAATGTAGAGGTGATGGTAAAAAGTATAATGTATAAAGGTAAAATCTTATTTTTACTATTACATTTTTTTCCTCTTTTGTAAATTATCAGTATTTAAGAATTTGGCAAGTCAAAGAAATGTTGACACCACGGTTGTGTGTGTGTATGCTTTGGCTTAAGAGGAAAGAAAATTAAAGAACAAAGTTCTAAGTTCAAAGTTCAATTTCAGAAAATAGTTGGTGCAGACTCCTTTTTTTTTACTTTGATCAACACAATGCAGCACAATAAAGAAAGTATGGATATTTGATGGTTCTAACTGCTGCTATTTTGTTACATCTTGGTTAAATCCTAACATGTCAGAAATTTATAAAAAAGTATCAGCAGTCTTGAAAGTGTTAAACATGCAGTTAATATTTCTGGTGACTGTAAAAAGGAAATGTAATGTTTTAACATTAAATTGTTGATATTTAAACCATTTTTAAACATTCTGGAATTAGAAAAGTGTGTATAAATAGATACAAATATGAATAGAATAAGGGAAGAAACTTTTAATAACATAAGACCTTAAATTGTTTTAAAATGACCTTAAACTGAGCTTTGGCATACCCTTTGTGGCAGGTGTAAACCACTGTTGATCCAAAAACAAAGTCATCTCCAGTCTCAAGTTGAAAATCTGCATACTGGGCATCGCCAGGATGACCACAGGATTTTGCTTGAAAAATACGTTCACAAGGCAAAATTAATAAATAGTCTTTAAGTGCATTTTTCCTTTTTTTTTTAACACTGATTTATAAGTAAGATTTTCAGGGCAATTCATTTAAAATAAATGTAATTTAAAAAATTGGGTTACAGATGATTTCTTCTTTAAAATGCTGAATCAAAAAGGTACCTTGGCATGGTGAGCCTGCAGTTTTCCATCCAGTTTCAGTACAAGTCAGCTTGAAAAATCCAGCATAGCCAATACTGCATGGCACCCGGACTTGTCTTTTAAGCGGATATGTTGCCTCCAAGACACTTGTGTCAAAATGTCTGTCATAGTCTGAACTTTCTACGAACTGCTGCCGTGTACACTCTGTGACTACTAAGAAAAGAAAAAAAAATGCATTTAGATTTTCCTTTTAGGTTGGTGTATCCAAGCAATAAATCACAAAAGAAAAAAAGTTAAGTGCAAATAGAAAAAGAAATGCTGCATTTTTTTAATTGGAAAACATAAAAAAGCAAATTACAGAGAAAATACTTTAAACAGTTTTTGTATTATTTGAACATACCTTGGCATTTTACAGAGGTCAGGGCCTGCAGTGATAAAACAATGATGCAGATTGTAGTTATCCTGTGCATTTTTTCTTCCTAACCCCAAACAACCAAACAGAAGAAAAAGGGAGAGACTGACACAGTTATACAAAAAAGAAGCTTTAGCAATAGAAAAAAAAGATTGCTCAACAATTGCACAAGTCTTTGAATCCACCAATCCCAGGCTAGATCAGCAATAGCAGAACAAAATGGAGGAAAAAATAGGTGGACACCATATCTAATTCATTTTATAAAAAAACCCTCCTCAAATAGCATCAATGTTTATCACATAAAATATATTTTAATTTTACTTTGTTGTAATATATAAAACCAAATCATCTTAACAAAAATTTTTCTAATGTTGATGTTTTATTAAGCAACCGTTCCTGTAAAATTGTATTTGTGTGTTATACTTCCTGGTAATCATTTGCAGAAATCAATTAAACAAACAAACCGCATTGCATTACTGCAAGCGAGCTCCAGTTGCTCTGATTTGGGGTAAAAAGCAATAAAACAAGAACATTCAGTCATATCCAATGCTGATTTTGAAATAAACTAATCACGGTAAACTACATTACAGCAAAAATATAGATGCTTGTTGTTTGGAAGCTGTTGCCAAAAAACAGGTAAACAGTGTGAGAAACAATCTTGCCTGTTAGGCAATGCTGGATTTGCCTTCATTTCCTAATACCTAATGCCAATGTCCTCAGTCTGAACAAATGCTTTATGTCTACACAGTTGGAGTACCACCCACACAAACATGTTCCCAAGGTCATCTTACACAGTTTTTAAAGGAATCTGGAATTCAGCTGAGGAATCTAGACAGGATTCTTAAAAAAAAGAGAGAAAAAAAGTAAAGAACAGGCTGAATGTCATTTTTTCACACTTGCATCCACAAACAAAAAAATCTAACAGAAACTGTTTTTATTTTGTGATTCATAAGTTTTGCTTGGCACTTTGGAGTTTCCTTCTTCTTTTCATTGTAGGAGAGCTTTACGCTTTGCAACACAACCCTCAGTTGCAGCCTGCTCAAAAAAGATAAACAGTGTGTGTGTTAATGTTTGACTAATGCTGATTTGTGAAGCAGAAAACTTGTTTACGCTAAGCTCAATTTCACAAAAATCCGATTTTTTTGTTGGAATTTATTGGGAAAATAGGCCTTAATATTACAAAAATCAATCAATCTTTTCGGGGTTTAAATAAAAATGAATTGTCATATATAAAATCATATCTAAAAAAGTTGCAACTCTGGAGCTTCACATACTACATGTCAGATATGCAACAAAAAAAATAAAGATTTAAGTTAATATTAAAGCATATTCATGTCGTAATGGTATACTTTACACGTTTTTTTTCAATGGCAAGTTTGTACATGTCTTTTTTTTTGCATTACTTATTTTCGATGTCTACAGATTTTAAGTATCAGAGTAATAAAAAGTATTTTCTGTGATTTATTCCAATGAAAGAAATGTTGGGGCAGAGGAGGTCATAATGCTGCCTTTGCCACTGTTGCTTTCACCAGAGTGATTCTTTAGGCCAGGGGTCTGCAACCTGAGGCTCTGGAGGCTCATGTGACTCCTATATCCCCCTATTGTGGCTCTTTGGCTTTAAAGAAAAATGCTTCCATTTTCAATGAATAATCAAGTTTGGTCATTTATGTTTATAAGTTTGAACTGAGATGATCTTATATCAGTAAAATACATTAGTAATTTATTCTTTTCCTACCACTGCTGACATATCGCTGATATCGAGAGGTCATGTGATTTTCCACTCCTCAAAAATTCAAACATGTCAGATAACTGAGCAAAATCATGGTAACAATGTTTACTGTCAGAGCTGTTCATTATTGGAAAAAAAAAAGAAATATTTAAATATAAAGCACAACAGTATCTCCTTGCTGCTCAGAGGCGAATATTGAAAATAAATAAATGCATTTATTGATTTTTTTATTTCATTGGATTCTACACCAATGTTACCATGACTACATTCAATATTAAAAGGAGAATAAAGTTATAATCATAGAAAACACCATGTTTAACATGACTGTTTTCTTAATTCAAGTAAATCTGCTGCAGGGACTATTTTATTTTGAAAGGAACTTATATGCCGTCTTAATTGAAATAAATTAAATTTGTTTTATGCAGAAAAATATAACACTTCAGATTTCAGATATTCTAAATATTTGAAAGCTAGATTTTAGAAATCCATCCATCCATCCATCCATCCATCCATCCATCCATCCATCCATTTTTTAAAACCTGCACTCCCTTTCGGGGTCCCGGTTATTGTTGGGTGAAGGCAGCGTACACTCTGGACAGGTTGCTTGTCAGTTGCAGAGTATATTTCATAGAGGAATGGCTTAATTGCTACAAAAACATAAATAAAGTTGGACTTTGGAGCTCTCTCTGAGTTTTCGTCAGTAAGAAACTGGACCAAATTGCTTTTTTGCCGTCAAAGGTTGCAGACCGCTGCTTTAGGCCAAGTTCCTCTGAGGTAAACCGAAAAGTTAAAGATAATGACGTCACTGTCAAAAGCATGCATGCGCTCATTTAAAATTAACAAAACTTTACACTGTTCAGAGAACAAAAAAAAGGAGCTTGTAATAATAAATTCTGTTACAAGACGTAATTTAGGGCTACCATGCACTTTGTTAACCACTGAACTTGGGATCAGATAACAAATGCTATGTGTCAATAGTTTCAGACAGCTGCAAAGGGGAAGAAAATGGTTGCCTCGTCTTGTGTTTTTTTTTTTTCCTGGGATTGTTTTAGAACTGCTGTGGAGGTCAAAAGTGGATTCTTGTGCAATTGTTTTGTGCTGATGTTAAAAAGTGGAATCTAACCTTCCTCAATAGTAGTCATGGTTAGTCTGGTTATTAGATTGTATTTATTTATTTACTTTTTTACTAGCTGCCTTTTTCAGAAATTTTGCCAGATTAACCTACCATGCATATTTTGACACAATCTAAATAAAACACATAGATTGATATAATTTGAGCAATAATAATGCACATTACTACCTGTGAAGACAAGTAAAATGATGTTTGTACAGTTAAACGTCTGTTTATATGCTACTAAATGTAAAAATGAAAACCAAATGGACGTGCCATCAGGAAAGCAAACAGCAAAATCTTGCAAGAGGAAGTCAGCTATACCAACAGAATGGAACAAAGCTTTATGATAAAGGCAAACACATAAAGCCAAAAGGTAACAAAACCCTTATTTTATTTTACTGAAGTCATAAGAATTCCTAAACTTGAACAGTAACTTTATAAGAAAAATAAAAAACACTGACCATTGCAGTCCTTGCTTTTTTTAAAGTCTCCAGCAGATCTTTCCACTCCACCAACAGGAGTAATTCATTATTCACAGAATAAAGGATGATGAAATTACGGGTAGTGCAGATTTCAGCCCTTTAGTACTTGAAGAGAAAGTTTCATCCATCAATGCTCTAAAAATCAATGAAAACCTGAGAAAACTTTCAGATATGGATTTGAGCCAGATATTATTAAATTCCATTGAAAAATAATATAAATAGCCATGGCTTTGGCTTGTACAGTGCTGAAGGTAAGTTTCTTTTCTTATAGTACATTTGCACAGACTGGCAAAAAACAAAATCCTTATACTTTATGTTTAAAGTTCAACTCAATGTTTCCATAATTACTGGGTTTAATTTATTTTCCAAAAAACAAATTATTAGACTTTTTGGTTTTGTAAAACAATCTCCTCTTAATAATATCTTTCTAACAAGTGTTGTAAAAAAGAAAGATGCAAGAAATTGAACAACTTTTTGAGAACGTAACTTTAGCTAATTCTGCACTAACACTTAATATTGGTATAAGATTGCACAGTTAAATAAAAGGTTAATGAGCGATTTTGCAATGTTATTGAGGCCAATGCAGTGAATAATTAACTGTCCAAGATCTATCAATGTATTCATTCCCCCTATTTAATAAGTAGAAAGAAAAACATGATAAGTAATAAAATGAAACTAGAGGTAGAAACATAAGAAGTGATGAAAAACTTAAGGTCTTTAAGAGCAGTAAAAAAAACAACTGATTTAAAAAAAAAAAAAAATTTATATATATTTTTTGTGGTGTCATCGAAATAGGGTCACGTATCAATTATCCAGTCTTAAACATTTTAAATAATCATTAACTGTGCCATAAATGTACACTAGTATAATCTTTGAGAATTCACTGCATATAATGTTTGGGTGCTGGTCTTGCAAAATTATCAGACCCAGTAATGATTAAACTGTTCCACTTCTTTGGCAAGTTTTGGTTAAACATTAACCAAGATGTTATGCTGCATATAAACAAAAGCTACCTTGTTTTCTTTTCTTGTACGTTGTATTGGTTCTTCTTACAGGAGCTCTTTTTAATATTTTCAAGGCTGTAGTCTGCCATCATGAGGTTAGTTGTGTTATGTTGCAGTTAGTGCTGGGTAACACAACCCAAAAAAGAAACTGTGGGACCAGTGCAAATATATCTGCAATCAACATTCAAATCTTTCATGATCAGAAAAGAAACACCACAAGTAACGCACCAGCATGCAAACATTTTGGCCTTATTTGCTTGTGGACATTTAAGCATACTAGGGATCAGTAAAACCTAAAAGTTTAACAAATTGTTTGCTGTAGCTTGTTAATGATTGGCATGTTCAGGCAAACAGACCTGTCCCTTCCAGTCAGAATAGGCTTCCACTGCCAAATGGGAAGGACACCAAGAAACTCTGAAACTGTTCATCCTCCTCAACCTGCATGTGACCTAAAGTCTGTTACATAGAGAAACGTGGAGAAGTCCAACAAAAATCAAAAGAGGTTAACATTTTGGCAAATTAACCACTGGGATAGTATTTCAAACAAACAAACAAACAGAATAAAAAAACGTTTTTGATTTTCTAAACCTGCTTAATTCTTTTCAGCTGCCGGACCCTATTCCAGCTGGGGTACTCCCTGCATGGGTCACCAGCTTGAAGCAGGGCATGGAAATACAATTTAGAAATGAAATTATAATTTTTGCAGATGCAGCCTTTAATTGCTTCTCCTGGGTTTCTTGCCACAACATATCACAGTTGTCAACAAATTAGAGCCATAAACCTAATAAAATGTTGGTATTTTTGTTTTCATTTCCATTTTTTTTATTGCTCAACCTTCTGCTGAGTTCTAGGCCATTATTCTTTTTCTGAGTAGAACCAATTAAAATGTTTCTACTCATTTGTAAATTTTGGACCAGCCCTAGTATTCAATTACTGTATTGCAGGTCTTCAGATGAACACAGGAGGCTGGTTACAGAAGGGAAGACATTTCAATTAATTAAAAGTCAAAGTTTTGGTAACATTTTATGAAAAGCCTGGTGTCAAACGTGCTTGATTTTTTTTTTTGTAAAGTGGTTTGAACAGCTCCAGAGCTCAAAGCCTGAGAAGAGCTTTTTATAAATAAAGTTGGATTTCACTGCAAAACCTTTTTCTCTCCTCTAAATAAGTGGGCTTTTTTAATTGTTTATAGCTGAAACTTCTGCATTGTGTGTTGTTTTTTTGTTTTTCTTTTTTTTTGTTTGTTTAGATGGGTGATGGACCAAAGGTTGGATCTAAAAAAAACTCACTTAACTACATTTTTCACAATCTGTCATTTTCTGAATGTTGTTGAGATGAGCAAATTATATTTAATATACAGTAAGTGCAAATTTAAATTAAAACATTTATTTATTTACTTACTTATTTATTTATTAAGTAAAGGATGAATACAAAATGATCAAATATGGGATGATTTGAAAAAATGTAAGTGTGTTTAGCAGGAGTAAAATTGTATGTATTGTAATGTATTGAAACAATATATTTTGGTTTTAAAAACACATTTTGGTCACACTTTAGATGAGGTGCTGCAAAACATTCAATAAACTGCTAACAAAGTTAGTTAATACATTAGTTAAGCTTGTAAGCAGTTTAGTGATATGGACTTTGAAGACATTACATGTTAATAAATCTTATTAACACTATCACATATTTGCAAGATATCTTAAATGCTAATAAATGTCTTAATAGCATCTTACACATTAATAATGGCTATTAATTTGTGAAGTTAGTTAATTAAACCTATTACCGGTAAGCATATTAACCCTTAGGCTTGTGTGAGACATCTATTATGCTAAATGTCTTACTATTGAACCCCAAACAATAATAATACTTCTTAATTTGTTAACCAAGATTTGTTAATAAATCTTATTAGGCTTATTAACACTGACAAATTTTCTAGGTATCTATAATACCAAGAAATGTATCATTAGCATCTTATAATTATCCTAATAATTCTTATAAATGTGTTAACTGAGTAATTTAACAAACCTTATTAGACTTATTATAATAATAAATAATAGGACTAACATCCTATAAATTCATTTATAATACTTGATAATGCGTTAAAAAGCCTGTTAAGGAATCCTTATATAAAGTGTTACCCACATTTTAAGTGAGTTAACAGGCTAAAAGGTCTTCACTGCATCATACTGTATTACAACTTCATACAATTAGTCACATATTACCCAATATTTGTATTTCAGAAATGTATTTGAAATGATCCAGTCGTAGCACTGTTTAAGGTAAAACACTAAATAATCAAATGCTGTAAAAGAAAGAAAAGTTCATTTTATTTTGTAGTTTTATGATGTTATTCCAATAGTTGTGATTTGATAATGTGACTGTATTTTGAATAGATTAAAAATATGATAAAACAGTTGTGTTTTGGTAAAAAAAGGCTGTTTGAGTCAAGGTATTACCTGTATTTTGCTCTTTTTTTCTCTCAGTTCAGTGCATTCAGATTGTTGCTTCTTCCACTGTGTCCTTGCCTCGTCTTCCTCCTTCAAAAACTTGGTTGCTGTTGTTATTCATTAGCTGCATCTTTTTAAAATATTAGTACCCACTGTCAGACATGATAGTAGATATTCTACAACACTTTTAAATGCACATATTCCCAAGTTAAAAAGAAAACAAAACTATAGGAATGTTTTGGAAGATATTAGGTCAAAGTGCAGAGATGTTGTGCTAAAAGTCTTTTTCTATGCCTTTACAACAACAGGTTTATTCAAAAAATATTTTTTGAATGGATAAAACACTTGGCTCACAAACATGAATGAGCAGCTTCATTGTTTTGTGTTGTCACCTTTAGTCCACTAGAGGGCAGAAGCGTTATTTAAGAATAACAAAGGCACATCTCCCCAGAAAAAAAAAAAAAAAAAAAAAAAAAAGAAAAACAGATCAAAGGTTTATATTTATGCATTATTTTTCTCCAAATAGGCATAAATTTAGTTAAGTGAAAATGTAAATTGACCATTTTATTACCATTACTCACCTTTTTTTCTGACCAAAAGGCTCTTATTTCACTACAGGATGCCCAACAAGGCAAGAAAGCAACACATACAGTGGGAGACCAGCTTTTGCAGAGTCTTAGGGCTTCACATTTTCTCAATCCCAAACTTAGGCATTTAAATTAATTAGGTGTGAAAATTAATTTATTCATGAGTACATGACTAAGCATGATGTGTCAACGAACCCCCAAGGACTCTGTAATAAGACTGGACATTTATACAAAAGGCCTTTGAAATAAACCACCAACCAGAAAAACCAACAGCTAACAAGAAGAAGAAATAGAAATGAGGTGTTGAGCCATGGGGCAAACACAATAAGCTTCATATGAATGAGGCCAAAATTTGAAACTTAACCTATATAGATTTTTATTTTAGCCTATAAAAGTACTCTAAAGCAACAGTTGCAAAATTACTTGAGCAAGAGAACATGTTAGATATAATTATAAAACAATAATTTAGGACCAGAGAGGGGGCCATCTGAACTGTTCTTAAAATGCAGCTAACAACTTAACATAAAATGGAACTGGCCTGGTTGTAGCTGATGATCACCCCAAACATGGAAAAGACAAAGAAGTTGAAGCACAATACCACACATGTGCATAATGAACTCCACCATCCGCCAGCTGTCCGGTTCCTCCTGGCTCATGGCCCTCTTGCATGCAAACATTCACATTTACCACCTTGCGTGCTGTCACCTCCCACCGTCAGGAAAGAACGGAAAGCCCCTCTGCAGGCACAGATATTCTCTCACATTCAAAGTCTGAATAACTGACATGGGAAACTTCAATGGAAAAAGACAAAGCGTGACTGTGTGAAACTAAACTAATTGCAGCAATAGTAAAGACAAAGATCTACTGTAGTCTTGTGTGTACCACAAGTAGCCAAATGCCGCAAAGTGAATACTGCTTGGAACACCAACTTCAAATACCCTAGAGCAGTTTGCAGCAGTGATATCACTGTAATATTTGTGGGAAAGGCCCCTTTTTCAGCCGGCTGTGGACTAATCATAATATTAAGCGGCTGGCCAGATCTGCATGCCACAGAAACATGACAATAAATCACCAGTAATCCATTACCAAAAACTATGGGGACTAGATTCTGTATTCCAGGGATGCACGAATAACAGCCCACATGTAGCCCAGAAGTAACTTCTGAGTGCACTTGAGTAACTTCTCAAGCACTAAAATCTCTGGTTGAACCAGTATTGATGAAGGCCATTTATTGATCATTCGCTAGTTGTGGTGATACTCAACCAGAATCCGGTGTGGTCTTATGTTTTAAACTAGTAAAAAACAACTATGTATTATCAATCTTTATTGGAAAAGATAGTGTACCGGCCAACATTTACCATTTAGTTTACAAACTTTTTGAGGCATCAATGTTTTCTAGCATTAAAACTTAAACAGCGACAAAAATGAATCTGCTTCTTTCCAAAACTAGGTCATTAATTTTAAGAATACAGGTCTAAAATGTTATCCCTAAATTTTTATTCCTGATTTTTGAGCCACCTCCACAATGGAGGAATTTTACAAATTAAAAAATGGAAGTTTAATAAATCAAGTTGAAACTTTAGAAAAAAACAGACACCAAAGCATAGACAGAATAAACACATGACCCATTTCACCAATTTGTTTCTATTTTTTTAGTTATTTTTTTACAAACAGACATAATGTTTTTGATTAACAACCAATATAGAAAATAAATGTCGAAACATATGTGGAACCAAAATATTATAGCCTTTAACCAGCTTTTTATATAATTTGGGTGTGATGAAATGGAAATTAAGAGTACAGTTCCAGCCCTTCTCACACAAAGACCAAGCATAACTCACCTGACAATGTTGCGAGAAATGAGCCAGATGTCACTGAATACATTCTTAATGTAAAACCTCACACTCATCCCACTGGTAGTCTATGGAAACACATTCTATACAAGACCTTCACTATTATCAACATGCAGGTCTTTCAGTCATTTCTTAATAGCAAGACATTTTTCTCTGCAAGATGACAATGGAGCATCAATCTTTGAGCTGTAATGACATTGATTATTACAGGTCTGTAATGACAAGATTACGCCTTTGAGCGTAATACCAAGATAAAGCACAAACAAAAGCTAAAGCTGTAAGTAATTTTAAAGCAGGGGTCACTTGTTCTTAAGCATGCAAATATGAGATTAAAAAGTAAGTCAGAAAGCACACTGAATTGCTTCTGGAACTAAACTAATCCCCGGTGCAGTCAATTAACTTTTTTTTTCTCCATCAGGAAGGCTGTAGTTGTAATTTCTTGTGGTCAATTAACCACATTAATGTCCCTGGATCAATTTGGGCAGGAGGAACCAGCCCACCTCCACTACAGTTCCTAACCCCAGATACACTAACAGGTAGTGTTATATCAGTTTGGCCACATAATGGCAATTTGGGAAAAATTAATCACGCCAATAAACACTGTTTTGTAACCAGAGTCAGTTAACAGAAAATGCTATTAAAATTGGTATAAAAAAAACAGCATAAATTGTGTGATTGATTGAAATCATCCCAACAAAAAGAAATCATGACAAAAAAGGAACATTTTTGATATAACTCAAAATTCTTTATTTTGAATTTCAATGTGTCAGAAAGTATATGCTGTCTATTTAATACACTTTTTGTTTTATTAAGGCCATGGTTCTTGTCATATGCCTAGCAACTCCAAAAGTAGACAAAGGATTGCAATCCTTGATTGATCTGCAGGGCTTGCCAGCTTCGGTTATCAAGAGTCACAACCCTCCCTGTTTTCCAGCTCACTTTGAATAGCTTGCTGCTGATTAGCTGAGTCAAGAGATTTTACATCCTGATTGACAGAACACACCTGATTTAAGGTAGTCAGCATCAAGCAGTCCAGGAAGACGTGGAAGACTAGCAGGGTTGTGGCTCCTGAGGACCAGGGTTAGCCCTGCTTCAGAGGATGTCAAAATTGGTGTTGATTATCAATTTGATGTCTTAAAATTGAGTCATGGAATCTATACTGATGGTCCGTTCACACCGCCCTCAGCAATGCAGGTTCAAGGGGCCATTTCCAAAAAAAATCTGTGTAAACACATGTAAATGCAGGTTTTGGGCTGCATAGTAATGCAAGTTTCTACATCTGTTTTAGGGCTCTATGTAAAAAACGCACAGCCATTAAAGATGCGTTGAAAGTTAAACCATACTTATTTGGGCGACAAAAAGGCAATACAAATGCTTAAGTGAGCAAAACAACACAAAGCATTGAATTTGTATTTTGATATTGCATGACTGGTGTTAAAATGATCTTTGAGTGAACCACTACATGTTTAATACTGTGACAATTTGAAATGAGCTCTTTTCAGAAATTACAAATATACACTTTTCTTGGTTTTTTGTGTCTGAATTCAGTCGGTTGACTGTAGTGTACAGATTTAGCCTTGATGCTATGAAGTGTGTACATATGTATCCAGTTGTCTTTTTTTCTGTGTATGAATAATTGATCTGATGCTTTTAAGAGATCCCCAGGCCTACATTTGACGGCGTGGTTTGGCACAGCACCCCTACAGCTAACGCTGGCATTTTATCTTCTGACCTTTGATGTTCTTTTTTTTTCTTCTGATGTTCTTTCTTAAAACTCAAAAAAGTAAACCACCCCAAGGGTTTGTTACTGTCAGCTAAACCCAACCTGTGCTATCTCAGAGTCTTTGTTGTCACTCATCATCTGCTTTCGCGCTGCTGGTGATCAGTGGAGTAGGGTTAAGCAAGTCTCTGCCAGATCAAATTTGCTGAACCTGCAAGGCACTAAAAGGCACAGAGGACTATGGAAAAATACACAGTTCTCCTGTTTTTCAGGGTTTTACATACTATTATGCTACAAACACAGATATTATACCATAAATCTAGATTTGTATGTGGTGTTTATTTTATGAACTACTTTTTTCTGTTTGCTTCAAATGTAGAATAATCTGTATGAAATAATAATGCCTTGTCCTGTCATCTTCTGGTTTGTTCAACCTTTTTGGATGGCTTAATGTGCAACTTGGTCTAATGAACGTGGCACTTTTTATTAATGAAGAGGATTTTATTTCAAAGAGACAAGAGATGGACTTTATAGTTGTGTCGCTCATCAACTACATTGTCTTTGCAGGAGCTTTGATCTCATTTTTACCTGACAACCCCAGCAGAAAGTGAGCCTCACTCTTCATCTGCAGCTTGTTCTGGGTGCCAGCAATCTGGTAAAACCACCTACTGTTTGCAAGACCTTGCTCTACTTTCCTGCTTCTTCTTTCTGGCTCTTCCTGTGTCTGTCTTTGAGCTCTTTAACAATTAACCTGAGATTATTTAAACATTTAACCTCCTAATCTTGGGTTGGGGTCATTTTGGGTTTGTCTATAACTATAATAATATTTCATAGTTAACAAGGACTTCAAGTCTCCCATGTGTGGAAATCTCAGGTTTAGCTTTGACCAATATTTTTTTGGGTGATTTAGTTTGAAGCTGGTTCGTAAAGAGCTTAAGGTGCACTTACCTCATACGGAAGAGATACTCTGTGCTTTTTCCTTAAGAATCCTTAGGATTTCAGCTAGTTTCTTTACCAATTGATAATCTTTCCCCACTGATTTTTTAATATCTGGACACAGTAGATGTTTTGGACACATTACTGTTTTTACAAAACCCCAGTATTTCATAATTTCTTTACATCACTCTCCCTTTCCTTAAACTTTGAAAATGGCACATACAGTGTGTTAACAAGTTTCCATGAGGCCCAGTGGAAGAAGAAACGACTGAACTCATCTCTCTAGAACTTAAACAAGAGTTTATGTTTTTTTTCTCTGTTGATTCCTAAAGAAGTTTATCAAAGCCTGTGGAGTCTGACACCAACATATTGGCTCAGTTGTTAAGTTCTTTAAAGATTTCTTTGGCTGCTGACAGGGTTTTATCAAGATGGCACAATAGCATGTGTTTTATCCAGGATTACCTAATCAGATCAAAAAGGAGCTGGCTACAGTGGAAGTTGAATGGATTGATTTACTTGATAACATCTAACACATGGCAAAAATTTTGGACTTTAGAGACATTATACATTCATTTGCGTGACTTCAAATTAGTCCAGAAATGAACACAAATGAACACAGAAATTGTAGTATACTAACATCTCTAACACTATTTAAGACTTAACAAAAAAAACATATTTGACTTCCCACACACCGCTAGAAGGAAATTGCTTCTAACAAGATGTACAAGGAAATGAATTACAATTTACTGTTATTTAATTAATGTTTTTATTTCGGGGTCTATTTTAGGTTTGTTTCAACCTTAACCTCCCCTGGATTTGACATGTAGCTTTGTTTTTGATTTTTTAGGGAATAAATCCAATTGCACTGCAAAATAGACAAGTAAATGTGCCTCTGTCATTGACTTTAGTTTGCTATTATGCCAGTATTATCCAATTTTCCTTTGAATTTTCATTTTAATTGTGTGTTCAGCCCCATCAGAAGGTTAGGATAAAGATATCATATACAGGTATGGAAGCTCCTATTGTTCTCATTGGAATTTTTTCTAATAATCTGCTTTATTCTTGTTCTTGTCCTGTGGTAAATTTTCTATTCTAAAGGGTTTCTTTTCTTTGTCTTTTTTCTTTTCTTGCTTTTTTCAGTCAATTTTATTTCAGTTTATTTCTGGTTTGTATCATTGCACCTGGTCTTGATCTTGGACAACCAAAACACTCATATGATTGCTTACAAAACAAAACAAAACAAATGTCTAGAATTTTTAACATTTTAAAATGCTTTATTTTCTATTTCAGTGATATAATTCAGATCTGGTCGCTTGAAATGGATATCTCTCCCTTCAGCTCTATATTTCAAAATTTGATCCTGACATCTTTAAACCGATTTTCTTAGAAAGATAAATACAAAAATCTGTTCTCTTTTTTTTTTTAAAGACAAGAAATCTGTGCATTAAATAGAGATCAGAAGAAAAACTTAAAATGCTGGGTAGTTGAAAAGAAACCTTGCAGGTAATCCGAGGCCCTTGAAGCTTGAAGTTATATTCACAGTCAGGCCTCGAAGAATTGTTATTAAAATGAAAGTAGTAAAAGTCACCCACTTTAAAAGAGGAAGTGGGGGTTGAGGTACGGCAGAAAGACGGAGTGCTGGACCGGTCCTAGAGGGTTGGGTTTCATTGGGAGGGAATGAAAGGGCTTAGTTTTAGAATAGATGAGCTTCGTTGTGATCAAGACTAGCATCAGTTTTATTTTTTTTCACTTCATTATCAGCATCTCCTTTTTTCTTTTTGCAAAAGAGATGAAGAACAATGAAGACTTGTTGAGATGGTATTCAATTTGTTTTCAGGGCTACAAACATCTGAGGGGCAATTTAATTTTCATTAGAGGCCCTGATGCTCATCAAAAAATCCAATATGTTTGTGGAGTTTTGCTGGGATCCAATGGATCTCACTGGCACCTTTCAAAATAAACCACAAGTGTTTGTTTCACAGTCATCTCTGATTAAAATAACCTTCATTCGTTGCTTGTTGATTAAAATCTCAACATCATTAGCATTTGACTTTTAATAAGGCTACATGGCTTTAGGGACAAAAAAAAAAAACTAAAACAAAAAAACTGAAGGCTACAGGTAGTTTTTGTCATCAAAAGGAAAAATATTACACACTTCTACTTCAGAGAGAGAAATTTCTGCATTTCTTCCGCTACGGTTCTTGATGATCTCAGTAGCAGGATCTGAGAAAAGAGATAGAAAGAAATTAGGTTGAAATAAAGAGAAAATTATAAAACATAATGGAGAAGTCGAACTGTGGCTTTTGGAGCAATATCTGCTAATTAACATTCTGGTTTGGGGCCAGAACCCGATTTGTTGTTTTGCAACTCATTTCTTGAAATAAAAAAAATAAAAAAAACTTGTTTTAAAAAAAAAAGGGCTTTTTCAAAAGAAATGTGTTGAATTCAGGCTACAAATCCCCTGTGTAATTCGACACTGTTGGTGAATATAACTCCGGTTATTTGAAAATAAATTAAATTGCATACATTTTACCCTGACAAGAAAAAAGTTCCAATGAAAAAAAAATACTGATTTAAATCATAACTCCCTTACCAAACCGATCAGGTGGAGTGTCGCTACAGATACCAGCGCATGTACTCAGAGTTGGAAGAAACTACCTATACTATAGTATTGGTAGTTGGAAGAAGCTTGGTGTGGAATGTTAACGTGGTGCAAATCTTTCAAATCTTGCTTCAGGCTTTTTCTTTCACAGCTCTATTTTGATAGATACAAGATTTGGTGTCATATCAGTCCAGCCGGGCACAATTATAAATTTCTTCTTCATGGTCAATTTTCAGACAGTTGGTTTTTGCGTGTTTTGAAAAGGATGGTACCTATACGTCACTACCGCATCTGAGTCCCTGATTGGTGGTTGCACTTTTTACACTTAGAGCCCAAACCAGACTTAAAAATGTGCAAGGCAAGGCAAGGCAAGTTTATTTGTATAGCACAATTCGTACACAAATTAATTCAAGGTGCTTCACAAAAAAGAAAAATGCATTAAAATCACAATACATCATAGAAATAATCAACGTAAAATTTACTTTAAAAGAAAAGAAAAAAATTGAAAATTGATTTAAAAATAAAGGAAGGAAAGGAAAGAAAACTGCAGATAGGACCTTTCAGTCATATACACGGCTAAACAGAAATGTTTTAAGTCTAGATTTGAACATGAACACAGAAGAGGCCTGTCTTACGACTTCAGGGAGGCTGTTCCAGATTTTAGCTGCAGAATATTGAAACGCTGATTCCCCTTGTTTAGTTCTGACTCTGGGTATCAACAGGAGGCCGGTCCCTGAGGTCCTCAGAGTACGAGATGGTTCATATGGCACTAACATGTCATAGATGTACTTTGGTGCTCGGCCATGGACAGACTTGTACACAAGCAAAGCTGCTTTGAAGTTTATTCTTTGAGGTACAGGGAGCCAGTGCAGAGACCTGAGCACAGGACTAATGCGATCATACTTCCTGGTTCTGGTCAGGACTCGAGCAGCAGCATTCTGGATGTACTGAAGCTGTTTTAAAGCTCGTTTGGAGAGGCCGGTGAGCAGAACGTTACAGTAGTCTAACCTACTGGAGACAAATGCATGAATAAGTATCTCCAGGTCTGGCTTTGACACTATGTTTTTGATTTTGGCAATGTTTTTCAGATGGTAAAATGCAGCTGATGTTACTGACTTGATATGGCTGTTAAAGTTCAGGTCAGAGTCCATGATTACCCCTAGATTTCTGACTTGATTTGAGGGTTTAAGAGACAGAGAATGAAGGTAGCTGCTGACACTTTCTCTTTGTTTCTGTGGACCAAAAATAATAACTTCGGTCTTGTTTGAGTTTAGCTGGAGAAAGTTCTGCATCCACGCACTGATCTGTTGGAGGCAGTGGCTGAGTGAATCCACCGGCCCATATTCACCTGTTGTCAGTGACACATAGATCTGAGTATCATCTGCATAGTTGTAATATGATATGTTATTACTGCGCATTAACTGCCCTAGTGGTAGAATGTAGATGTTGAACAGAAGGGGTCCCAGGATCGATCCCTGGGGCACACCACAAGTCAAGGCCATGTAGTCTGAGACACAACTCCCAATTTCAACAAAATATTTCCTGTCTTCTAGATAAGATTTGAGCCAACTTAGGGCAGATCCAGAGATGCCAACCCAGTCTTGGAGTCTGTGCAAAAGGATCCCATGATCAACAGTATCAAAGGCAGCGCTCAGGTCTAGCAGGATTAAGACAGAGACTTTGCCATCATCAGTGTTCAGGCGGATGTCGTTGGTTACATTGATAAGAGCAGTTTCTGTGCTATGATGGGGTCTAAAACCTGACTGGAAAACATCAAATGAATTGTTTAATAAGAGAAAATCAGTGAGCTGTTGGTAAACAACTTTTTCAAGGACCTTTCCTAAAAATGGCAGATCAGAGATAGGTCTGTAATTATTCAGTACAGTGGGATCAAGACCACTTTTCTTCAGGAGAGGTTTAATGACTGCAGTTTTTAAGGCCTCGGGAAATATTCCAGATTGAAGAGACATGTTAACTATTTGAGTAATTGATGGCAACACACTGTTCAGGACAGACTTTAGAAATCTAGTGGGTAACACATCAAGGCAGCATGTAGACGAGCTCAGACGGGTGATGGTCTCTTGGACAGTTTGGTCAGTGACAGGTACAAAGTGAGTCAGCTTAGAGTGAGTAGGTGGCCGTTGGATAGTTATATGTGTTGTGGAGTTAATGGCTTTTTTAATGCCCTGAACCTTGTCATTAAAAAATACAATAAACTCATTACATTTAGGTGTGCAAACCAGTTCTATTGGTAGCTGGGTTGGAGGGTTAGTTAATCTGTTTACTGTTGTGAACAGGACACGAGAGTTGCTGCTGCAACTTCCAATGATTTCAGAGAAGTACCTTTCCCTTGTTCTGCATAAGATATTATACATTCCATAATGAACCTGGAGTTTTGACTTGCCCCACTTTCGCTCAGCTCTGTGGCACTGTTGTTTCTATGCCCTGACTAGATCATCGTTCCTCCAGGGAGCTTTCTGTCTATGTTTTCTCAATTTAACCTTCATAGGGGCAATGGCATCCAGAACATTCAAGATGCTAGAAGTAACAGAATTCAGCATTTCATCAATATTGGCACCAGAGGCGTTTTCAGGTTTTATCATTTCTAAAAACTGTGCCCTAGTGCTCTCATTTATTTGTCTCCTTTGGAGAACATGGCCAGGCGGTGGTTTGGGAGCAACAGACAGGTCAAAGAATACACAAAAATGATCAGAGAGGGCGACATCAACCACACTGACATTGTAAATATCAACCCCCTTTGTGATGAGCAGGTCTAGAGTGTGCCCTCTGCTGTGGGTGGGGCAACTCACATGCTGAATTAGATCAAAGTTTTCAAGGACAGCATTGAGCTCTTTTGCATTTCTGTCATTGACATTATCAACATGAACATTAAAATCACCTGTAATGACTAAACCATCAAAGTCTGTGCACACAACTGAGAGCATTTCAGTGAAATCATCAATGAAACTTTGGCTGTGCTGAGGAGGTTTGTACATGACTATGCAGAGTAAGGGAGGAGTTTGTTTTAACTCAATCTTAAAGGACACATACTCAAATGATGAAAACGCACCAAATGATAGTCTGTGGGTTGCAATATTTTCTCGTATTTCCGATTCATGTTTGTAGTTGGGGGGAGTTGATTCGACTAGAACTATGTTTCCTTTTTGTCAAGCCATGTTTCAGTTAATAACATAAAATCAAGATTAAAAGAAGAGATAAGATTATTGATTAAAAATGATTTGTTGCATAAAGATCTGACATTGAGTGCAGCAAGTTTGAGATTAGTTTCCTTGGGACTGGTCAAAACCTTCTTGCAGGGGATATGAACTAGATTTCTTTGATTGGACAGTCTCACTGCCCTTTTTTGCATTCTACGTGGTGCAACTACAGGTATAGCACCAGAAGGAAGCTGTTCATCACAGGGCCCCAGTTTGACATAACCTTTCCTAGGACACTGGGGGCCCGTTTCATCCTAGCTCTGGGGGATAGCACGTCTAGAGGAGCGCAGGGGAGGTCGAGTTGAGGGTAGTTTGGGTGATGGACCAGGAGGAGCGGGAGCTGGACGGGATTTGGGTGAACAACGGAGGGGGCGTGTTGGAGGGGCTTTGGATGAAGGACGTGTTGGAGGGACTTTGGGTGAAGGATAAGGAGGGGGCGCTGGAGGGGTAGGAGAGCTCCTGTGTGGTGTGAGGCTCACAGGTGTTAGGGGAGCCATCTTAATTCCTGACTTAATGAGGCTATCAAAATGGCTAGGTAGGGCCATGGGTGAAAGTGGGGGGGACGAAAAGGAAAGTGAGTCTTCACTGGGAGTAGATGTAGCAGGGGGCGCCCACAGCTGGTCAGATAGTGGTATTTCTGGGGCCAAATCTGGTGGTTGTTGTTGTGGTTCTGCAGTTGGGTCCTTAGCTGGCGGTGGTTGTTGTGATGCTGGTGCAGCTGAGTCCTTAGATGGAGGTGGTTGTGGTGCTGGTGCTGCTAAGTCCTTAGATGGAGGTGGTTGTGGTGCTGGTGCTGCTAAGTCCTTAGATGGAGGTGGTTGTGGTGCTGGTGCTGCTGGATCCAAGTTATTGACCGGTGGTGGTGGAGGTAGACGTTGTTGCCGCCGTTGTGCTGTGGTTCCTGGGACACTGGCTCGGTCCTTTGCATAGCAACACAAGAACGCCAAAGTTGAATGTACAACCTGAAGATCAGTAAAGCATTTTTCCAAATTTAAGGAAAACCTTTACACATGTATAACAAACTCAGCTTTTGAATACAACAATCCCATCTCTTGCATTATGACTCAAGGGCCTGATCATAACACTGCAGTCAGTAACAATGAAATAGATTGAATGGGTCATTCATACATGGCCTTATATGTATGCACTAAGCAATTTATTCAACAAAACAGGTAGAACAACAAGAAACAGGTTTTGTCCACCTCTTATTGCAATTAAGATCCTTTCCATGTTGAGGTTTATTAAGTTTTTTATGACCATTAAAACAAAGATAATATACACCAGTTATGGCTTCTTTTCATTCTTTTGAAATGTTGAGTAAGAAGTAGTTTCAGACCAGCTGATTGGAACAACAGTCTGAAGATGTGTAGTGATTAATCACAGTAAGACACGCATATGCAGTAAACTGCAGCCTGTGTTATTGATTGCGAGTGGGAAGTATATTTAAGCCAATTAAACACATCTTTCTATCAGGAAAACTGATGCAAATATTATGCTGGAAGGAACCAATTTGAAAGAGAAAAAAATATGTATTTTAGATCCACAGATCAAAATGCATCAATATCAATGCTGAGGGAGTGGAGGCTTCTATGCCCTGCAGGGATTTGAAGAGACTCTATAAGTGGAAAAAACAAACATCTTTTCCAAAGAAGGTGGTGCATCATATGCTAAAAACCAATGTCATTATTTTACTGCATGAATGAAAAAGAAATGTGCCCAAATACTTCCATGATACTATAAAATAAGTTGAAACTATTTTTGAATAAGCAAATGGCAAGAAATTTGGCAAGATATTGGCTGCAGATTTTGGAGTCTAAGAAAGCGACCTGCACATAATCCAACAATAAAACTAAAGGAATCACTCCAAAATATCTTGTGTAACATACCAATACAGCTTTCATGTAGTAATGAAATTCTGTCAATCTTAACTGTTGACAAATATATTGATATGTTGTTTTTTTCTGCTAGTCTATACAGCAAAAAATCTTTTACTGCTGGAAAGCCCAACTTTTCTTTCTTAAATAGTGCCTTTTGGATGAGTAGCAAAGCTGATTGTGTCAATAAATAATTTGCCAATTCTCTCTGCCAGAGAAACATTTTATTTTGCTGTTCATTCTTATTTTGGTAGCCAAAGGCATCTGTGTGTACTGGCCTTGCACTAACAGTACCAGCAGGTTTCTGTTTCAAAAATGGGCATGCTCAAACACTTTGTTTGGGTATACAATAATTGTGATTAGATTTTTCAGTCATTTTTCCACAATCTTGTTGTTCATCTAAATGTAAAATACTTTTGCTACATGGTGGTTTAGTAGTTAGCAATTTCACATCACAGCACAACACTCTGGTTATAATCCCAGCTGGTTCCTTTCTGAGTGGAGTTTTTGTGTTCTCCCCGTGCATGCGTGGGTTTTCTCTGAGCACTCCGGCTTCCTCCCACAGTCCAAAGACATGCTTTATTGGTTCATTGGTGATTCTGAATTTTGGGTGACTGTGTGGTTGTTTGTATCTGTGTGGGCCTGTGGCAGACTGAAGAGAAGTCCAGGGAGTACACATTCGCCTAAAACGAGCTGGGTAGGTGTTGACCTCAAAGTGAAAATAGCGGATATAGAAGTTTTGGTTTGATTTGTTTGCAATTCTTTTTTCTAGCGTTACAATAATGGAATAATTCAAAAAAAAAAAAAAAAAACTAAAAACAAAAAAGATATGTCAAACCCATTTCAGACATCAAGTAGAAAACAAAGAAAAATTTCCGAAGCTGTCAAAGGTGATGCTATTTTCTTGACAGTTAATCACTTATAATCATAAATAGATATTGTTTCAGCAACATATACAGTACACACAACATTTACATTAGATTATTTAACTGTAATCTTCTTTCTCTTTCGGCTTATTCCCATCAGGGGTCGCCACAGTGAAACAACCTCTCAGTCGAGGATGAGTCGCATGGTTAACTTGGCAATGTTTTACGCCGGATGCCCTTCCTGACGCAACCCTCTCAATTTATCCGGGCTTGGGACCGGCACAGAAGCAGAGAAGGGAATAGGGAGCAGCCCGGATTCAAACCTTGGTTTCACGGAAGGAAGGCGCCGCAGACCAGCACGAGCCTATTTAAATGTAATCATTATCAAATATAGTCAAGTAGACTTTGATTTTTCACTTGAAAGGGGGAGGTAGGAAGCTAATTTATATAATCCACCCCTGAACTTTAATTTGGTTCTTCAGTGGTGTTGTCGGTCATCTGCCAACTTTATGTTAATCATTCACAGCTGTTTTCAGTTCTGTTAATTGTCCTGCGCCTATATAAATGTGTGGTTTTGAGTTGGGCATTGTCAGGTCAACTGCTTTGTCACCTTACTGTTAGAACATGAACAGAACCAGGAACTATAATTGACAAATCCGGAAGCACAATCCTCACAGGTTATATCAGATCAAGTGCAGTTTTTGTCTGGATGGATGGATGGATGGATGGATGGATGGATGGATGGATGTTTCAATTCTGCAGCTGTTACGAAGAAAAGTAACTTAAATATAACTTAATATAGGAGTAATGTTATGAGGTGTAATTCAAGGACAGCAATGTTGCAAGCAATGGGCTTACTTTTAAATTAGCAATGTTGTGTTGTGTTTTACTTTTTGGAACTTGCACAACACTGCACAACAGTTGTGGACAGGGGAGTGGCCATGCCAATTATTAATGGACTAAAACCAAAAATGTTTTTATTTTTTAATGGTAAGTGGCGTAAACTATCTTGTTAGATGGTCCAGAGTCCTTTACAGTCACAGTCCCATTCACCCACACACATTCACACACACTGCAGCCTATGACACTGGCACTAACCTAGAACCACCAGTAGCACCAGTGTCTAGTCCAAGGATACTTTGACATATAGGCAGGCAGGGTGGCAACCAAACCTTCAGTCTTGCAATCAGAGGTTGACAATACCTCCAGAAGCTTGTTGTGATAAGAATGGGATGGTCTGCCAGGAGCCCCGACCTCAAACTAAGTGAATGTATGAGAGGTGTGAATGGGTTCGGTTTTACACACTAATCAGGTTTTTAAGTGTTACATAAAAGCAGCTAACCTACCAAAATATTGTGTTTCTCTAAAATGAAATAGTCCAAAACATCAAACAAGAGACAGTCGCAGAATGGGATACAGGGAAATAATCTTCCAAACACTGATTTCTTTTCTTTTGGTGCTCAGTTTTTAGCATTAAGACTTGTTAAGATGCATCATAAGGTTTTTATTTGCCATAATGTCATATCAACATGCAATGCAAATATAAGCTTTTAGCAGGCAACATCTTAGATTTGTGTATTCAGGTTTCTGCTCTTCCTAACAGGCAAACGGCTTCTGTCTGACAGAATAAAAAACAAAATCCTCACAGACTGATAAACTCTACTAAAGCACAGTGTGACGTTGTGCTGCAGTTTTACTAAAAACAGACACCCAAAACAACACAGTTAATTAAATCACTCAGCCAAATGTATTTAGGAGTGGCTCAATGATACCTGCAATAAATGAAATCAGCAGGAGCTCTTATTGCCAGATGTTGCATAATGAATAGGTAAATGGAGAAAATAAAAGGTTTTTCTTTCCTTATTCTGCCTTTTATGACTCAGAATTTTGAATTATTATCAAAAGTGCCTATTTAATTAGGGTGAGAATAATCTACATGTTTTAAGGGTTTTGTGTGTGTAAAAGAAAATGTTAAATAGTTTAAATTTTAGATTGTAAAAGGCTGAATCTCTCCTAGAGGTAGAATCATTGGGTAATATCTTCTAAAGTCGCTCATGAGACAGCGATGACTTGTCACTTTCTCTTTGCCTTGGCACAATGCAGCCACAGTGCTGTCAGATATGACTGGAGTAAGGACCTAAATTACTTAAACACAGTGAAACATCAAAACACTTGGTTAATGAGAATGCTCACAGGTACAAAAGCACTATGAGGTCATTTTTCATGTGATTATACAGTAGCATTTAAATTCCCAGCTTCAAAAGCTCTGGTCCCTCCAGCAGTATTCCATCTGGCAACCGCGCAGCAAAGCAGCCAGTCACAATTAGTGTACGAATCGTTGGACTGACGAAAGTGAGCGTTTCATCTTGTTCGGCTGTCACTGTAATGTGAAATTCCCCCCCCCCCTTTTAAAATGCCAACTTTAACTGGGGTTTTAGCTTGACGAGATGCTAATAAGCACAAGATGCCTTTTTGGGGGATTTTTGAATAAGCATTAGGCCCTGCATTTTCTCTGTCTCTCAACAACTTTGCTCTTCTTTCATGAGAGAAACAGTTGTTCTAATGGGAGCCAAAATGGGCCAATGGTTAATGCATGAGAGGCTGTACTTCTGGCTAATGGCTGCTGCTAAGCACAAACCTGGGCTAGATGATGAGGAGCAATGAGGGGCCAAAAAGCAAGGAAGAAAACAGGGCAGTGGACAGCAGGAACGATTATGCTGGCTGGTTAAAAGATGAATTAAAACATTTTCGTTTTTTACCAAATCAAATTTTTTTTGGCCAGTCTTGTTCAAACCTTTGATAGTAGCACAAGGGGACACAAATTTTCCCTTTTTCAGACTCCCCTGCTCAGAGATTATCTTTGCTGTGGCTTAAGATCCATAGCTCCACTTTGTACCTGCAGCTCACAGCTTGATCTAAAATATCATAGAATCACTAGAGTTCTCTACTGACATCCACTATACAAGATTCTGGAAGAAACAAACCTCAAGAGCTCTCTGTTCTATGCTACCTTATGAATAAGTCATGTTTTTTTTTTTTCAAAAGCAAAGCACTCGTGCCCCAATACAAAGTGCAAATCACATCAACAAATCACTCGACATAAAAACATTTTAAAGATAAAAACGAAAATTTAAAAGGCAAAACACAAAAAACAGCATTTTAATTTAGAAAACAAAACAGTATTTCAGACGGCAAAACATAGAGCGCAAAAACGAAAAATCAATTCAGAAAACAAGACTTTTCCTGAAAACAAAATGAAATGTTAAAAAAACAAAGATACATTTTGGAAAACAAATTAATTTCTAGATGACACAAAGAAATGTTATGCGGAGTCTTGTTGTGAACACTGCGCGCTAATGTCTATGGTTGCGTGGCTCACTTTATCAATTATTGTCATTTGCCAGGTAAGAATCAATTCTATGATATTTTCTTTTTTCAGTCACATGCGTTTGAGAAATTGAATTAGCTAGAAGTGCTACTTTGTAAAGATAATTGTTACTATTTGAAACTCGTGCATGCGCGAAAGGAACCGGATGGAGACTTGAATTGTTTTGACATGATTAACTGTTCCTGTTTTCGGTGATAACATGACAGAAGAAGCTCCAAGCCAGTCTGGATTATTCTGTGATTCATTCAGTAATTATAAGGGACTGCTAAAAACGATCAGTAAACAAGTTCATATGTGAAATAATAAAGTGCATTGTATATATGTATATATATTGTATGTATTGTTCATACCATGAACATAAACTGACACGTAAAGTGATGAACTTGAAAAGTACATAAAATACGATGTTGAGTTGAAATTTGTCATTTCTGGAGGTCAAGTTTCTAGATGCAAAGTTCCAGAAAAGTTTGTGTTGTGCCAGAAGAACAGATGCAGCTCTACATGGGACTACAAAGAAGACTAAAGTATGCAGTATACAAGCAAATCACTATGATGAATTTAACAGCTTTAAGAGCAATATAATCATTAAAAAAAATTCGAGATTAAGGTCAAATATTATTTAGATTTGAGATTAAAAGTCATTAATTTCTCGTCCTGCTGCATAAGCCTGATTGGTTTTACAGGAAGTCTTGGAGAGTGGAAGAGGAGTGATGATTCCTGCCTTAAGTGTCGGGCTGATGACCTGGAAAACAACATCTATGAGGAATTGTATCAAATACTTGTATAACTCCAACAGCAAGTTAATGGTCATTTAATCAAAACTGCAGTTTAAAATGTTCATATTAGACTTGCTTTAGTTAGGGATTGGACTATAGTGGGTCCATGTTTAGCATTTTGAGTTTTAAGGCTTTATTAACAAAGTTGATGTTGACATTTTTAAAGCCTTTTAGAAATGTTTCTTTGCTGGTGAAAAAACGGAATGCTGACTTTAATAATGGATATAAATATAAATATTTGTAGCTGAGTTGATTGTATGCCCTTTTTTCTGCTCAGTTTTGGAGTAAATTTTGTTATTTGATCTCTTTTATTGTCTTTTTCAATAAATATCATCACATAAAGAACATCACATAAAGAACATAACATCACATAAAGAAGAAGTTCACAGTAGACTAACATACTAGAGTTTTTTGGTTGCCTTCTAGCTGGGCCCAAGTCATCAAAGCCAACCTATTTGCTCATCTTCTATCTGAAGGCTATAAGAGAGATAGAGATGCATGATCTCCGTCCACACCAATTTCCTAGATGTGTTCTTACAAGAGGTTTCACATGTCTTAGTACTAGCACTTACGCTGTGGACATTTATTGAAGTGGCAGATAATCAGTAGGCAACCCACTTAAAATCCATGTTTTAGCCGTGTAGTCAGAAAATGAGTGAATGTGATAGGTGTGTATGGGGGTGTGTAGGAACGGAGGAAATATTCATGACTCACAAACCAAATGATGTTGAAGAAACCTTTTCACACAGCAGCATTTATCAAGTCATAATGAACCGCTGAAAGGGTACAAATGCAAATGCAAGGACTGGGGGAAAAAAGGGTGAGACAGAAAGATGGAGAGATGGAATGTGATGAAAGAGGGTGGAAAAAGGAGAGGGAGTGTACTGTCATCGCTGTGATGAATGGGAGTGGTGGCAGAAGCCCCGTGGCCATCAGTCAGTCACCGAGGCAGACTTCTGGGTCCAGAACTTCGTTACCATGACTTAGCCACATATGCAGTCTTCCCAGAAAAAAACAGTGTCAGACTCCTGTGAAGCGGACCATAAACTTAGAACATTTTGAGGGCTTCAGTTTTGAGCCCTGTCACGAGTTACGATTTGAGATTGAATCAAATTATTAGTAATTTAGCATTTGGCTTTATTTTCATTTTTTAAAAACAATGCACAAATTGTCAAAAATGAAAATAAATTATTATCCAAAATATTGATAGTTTGCTAGATCATGATCTAAATGATCTAGCACCTCCCTCATTAAAAAAATGAAAATGACAAGTTGGTTTCAAATAAATTAATACGACTATCACTTTTAAACATAAATGCTGATCATTATCTAATGATAGCAGTGGTGTGTATATTATGTTCATAAGAATACTTGTGCTTAAAAAATCAGATGCTGGATGCAAATGACATCTTGATGCTGCACTTTAAACGGATTATTTCACACAGAAAGGATCTTTGTTGAGATCTTATTTCATTCTTTTTGAACCTCTGAACATTGCCCTGTATGAGATCACTAAAGAGAGCAGAATCAACCGTTTGATATTTTTAATAAAAATGTCAAATGATGGATAGAGTTATGAAGCATTGATCATCCTCACATCATTAATCACTTAATGGCTTGAGATGGAATGGGACTGAATTAATTCAACGATGTGGTATTTACACAATTTACACTCTCAATATGAAGGATTGGAAAAAAGAAAATTGAGATGAGCAACGGCAGAAGGCTTTTCTTGTCTAATTTGTTTTCCATTGTACTGAAAAGTGGCAGTATATTATTTGGCAGTACCACTGTTAGTAAAATGCATCAATGCTTTTGACGCGGATGTGCTTGTTCCTCATCCTGCTTTGGTCATGTCTTTCTATTGTCACCAGTGGCAGGTCTTGTTTCAACGTTTTGGTTTTTAGTTAGTTGTTGTTTATTCATTCGCTCACTCGCTCACTCACTCACTCACTCACTCACTCCCTCCCTCCCTCCCCGCTCCTCCACTCCCTCCCTCCCTCCTCACTCCCTCCCTCCCTCACTCACTCACTCACTCACTCACTCACTCACTCACTCACTCACTCACTCACTCACTCACTCACTCACTCACTCACTCACTCCACTCACTCACTCACTCCTCACTCACTCACTTATTAAATATTTTCTTTAATTTAGGTTTCCTTTAGCAAAAGCATAAAGAAAAATGTCCCGAGATTTTCTGTCTGACTCACTCAGTTATGTAATAACCTCATATCAAAATGTAGGTTTTTATCCAGCTGACCTTTGCACATAAAGCAGATCTGACAAAAAAAAAAAAATTAAAACTGCTAATAAATACAGATTATTTTTTTAAAACCTTTATTTCTTGTCATTTTGATGATGATGCCACACAAGTAAAAAATGTCTAAAATTTAGTCTCAGAAAATTTGAGTATCCCCAATCAAAAAGGATGCTTTAGTGCACTTTTCAGACTTCTGAAAACTATATTCATTTCTGTGACACAATGCTTTCTTGAGCCTCCTTTTGCATGAATTACTGCATCAATGCACTGTGGTATGCAATCAGCATGTGACACTGGATAGGTGTGATTGAAGCCCAAGTTTCTTTGACAGCTATCATCACCTGCCTTCTGATCATTTGCATTGTGGGTTTGGTGTCTCCAGTCTTTCTCTTTCTATTTTTATATATTTTGTTCAGGTTCAGGTCAGACAGGTTTGCAAGGCCAATCAAGCACAGTAACAGTCTGGTCAAAAGCAGTGTTGGCATTGTGGAGTGGAGTGCCATGTTTTGCTGGAAAATAAATCAGCCTTTCCATACATGTAGAGTCAGCAGATGACAGCATATGGGGGCTTTAGGATTGGCGGTAAGTAGCTACAAATGACTTTTGAAAAAATGGTAGACCAACACCAGCAGGTAATATCAGTCCAAATCGCAGCAGGCTGTGGAAACTTTTTATTGTACGTCAAGTAATGTGGATTTTTATTGTACGTCAAGTAATGTGGATTCTATTACTCTAAAATAATAAATAAAATTGACTTTTCTTTCAGATTAGTTTCATGACACTCTCATCAATACTGTGGGTTTTTTATGTGGCATTTCTTCCTTCCACACATTTGCCTTCTATTCATTTGGACACAGCACTCAATCAGCCACCAACTTGTTTAGCAATAACCTTTTATGACTTTGCTTGAAAAGTATGTTGATGAATGTCTTCTTGACATTTTTTTTTTTGTGAAAAGTTCTTTGTGAATTATTTTTAACAGCAAAACCTTTACAACAGAAAAAGCTGTAAAAGTTTGTTTGATACTAAAAGGCCCAGCAGACACATTTACATGTTTCTTCAGGTGAAGTAAAAGACAAAAGTTGTTTGTGGAGTGCTAAGATTTTTAATCTTTGAGAGACTCGTGACATCAGGGGTTTAGTAGGATCTACATGAACAATTTAGCCTAATAAAAGCAAGATCTCTTGAGGAAGTTGGGGAAGGAAAACAGATGAACTCATGTTTGGATTTTTAATATGCAACAGTATGGCAAAGTATTAAACTTTGCTATCTTAAATTAAAAAAAGGGGCCACATCAAATCACTAATGGATAAATGATCCTTTGAGCATTATGGACACTCCTTTATATCTTTAACAGCAGAACATGTGAACTTCCATGCAAAATAATTTCCCTACAAATCCTTTCAAAAAGTCAGTAACAATAAGCACGGTGATATTTTCAGCCCCTGTATTTATCATAGCTGAAACTCTATATGGTTTAGCCCCAATCATTTCATCTTTGTCAATTTGATCTGTTGGTTAATTTTGCCTTACATTGATTCCCATCCTCCAGAGCGATTTGCAGCAATTTGTGTTTGATTACTCTCCGTTTGATGGATGAGGTGCGGTACCCTCCTACAAGTTTGGGCCGCCGCTGAAAGCAACATGACAGTGCCTCACGGAATTTAAATCAGGGCCCTTCTTTTCAGCGCAACCACAAAGTTTGAATTTTCTCAGGGCCAGACAACATGGTTAATTTGACCAACAGGGATTTCTTAGTAAGGCTTTCAAAGGGTAATCGAAGGGAAACATAGTCTTACTAATGATTTGTGTTGCTTGTTTTTATGGGAATCAAAACAAACAAAAATATAACCGAGGGAATAGTTTCCATGGTAGATAGCTACGCTGTGACTCGTGAGCACAGAGATGCATTTACAGTTAATTGAAATGTGGGAGGTTGGGCTATAAAAGGTCCTCATCAAATATTTATGCTGTGAATTATTCTCCTTTCAAATGTGAATGTGAACATTACATAAAAAATGCATGAGTAGATAGGTCATTAAAAACTTACTATTTTTATCACTCTGTGGAAAAAAAAAAACTGGAAAGGATGCAATTGAGGAGACAAATTGTGTTCCACGCAAGAAATAATAAATCTGAAAAGCAAAGTTGACTTAGCAACTTCTTAATAAGCTTTCATTTATTGTGTTTATTGTTTGCATGGTGGAGCAATTGTTCACATATTTTTCCTAAGTGCAAAAAAGTGCAGTTTTATTATTATTATTATTTTTTGGTCTAACAGATCAGTACTACGGAGCCCGTGTCCTGACATTAAGATATAAAAATATATCTTGTTC
>CM074504.1:27306684-27330729 GCA_037389245.1 Oryzias sinensis
AGCTGTCCCCAACTTACCCCTTCCTCATATAACCTCATATTAGGGTGAGGGGATGGGGGGCTTAGCCTGCGATGAGCCTTGGGGGGTGGGGGGTTACTTGGCAGTGACCCCCCTCCTATGGTTGCCGTATGGAGTGCCCCCCCCTTTCGGTTTTATTTGAACCTTAGACATGTAGGGCCCTTGGTAGGGGGGTGCTTGGACATCACTGCCAGCAAGCAGCAGATGCCCTCCTAGCACCCTACCCGCCAATTTTAACCGCACCTTAGACATTTAGGGCCCCTTGATGGGGAGGGTGAGGGGACGTCACTGTGAGTAATCAGGAGATGTCCCCTTAGTGCCCTACCCGCCAATTTTAACTGCACCCCCCTTAGTACACACACCCCTCCCCCCTCAATAAATACATCCCAACATAAACACACACACATGCACACACAAACCCTCTCCAGCACACACACGCACACATATTTTGCAAGGAAGGTAGGACATAGGACCATCTGTCCCCTACCTCTTCCCTGGTGGGGGGTACGGGCCCCTTTGCTACGGCGGCCGTGTCCCCGGGGTGCCGGCTTCCTGGGCCCGGCAGTGCTCTCTCCGCGCGGTGGGGGGGTTTACATTACATCTGAGCCGGGGGTGTTCGTGTCCCTGGGCGGTTGGTTCTGGTCCTTGCTCCTGAGCGCTAGGCCCAGCCAAATTTCCAACTGTGGCCGAGCCTGGTCGGGCCATATTTACAACACCCCTTGTGGGCCCTCTGTTTCCCCGGGGTTCCCCCCTCCTGGGCGGGGGCGGCAGGCCCCTGCCTTGCTCCTCCCTGGACCAACCGTGGGCCGGGCGGATGGCTGCCTGGAGTGCGGAGCGGGTCTCCCTTGGGGGTCCTGGCCTGTACCTGGGGTTGGGGCGGGGGGATGCCCGGAACTCCTGGGTGGTGGTGGGGTGCTCGTTTGGGGCTGTTGGCGTCCTTCTCCGGTGGGGCCCTGCGTTGGGCTCTCCCGGCGCAGCGGGGGGGCTGCTCTCCTGGTTGGGCTGGGGCGGCGCTCTCTTCGCCTCCGTGCCTCCCTGTTCTCTGGCTCTGGGGGCCTTGCGGCGGTCCTGCTGGCCCTGGCCGGGGTGGCGGGCTTGGTCGCCCGGGCGGCGGTTGTTCCCTGCCTGTTCATGTGTGGCGTTGGGGGGATTCCGGCTGTCGCTGCTGCTGCGGTGGGGGTCTTGGGGTGGGGATGGCTGGGCACTCTCCCTCCTTCTTTTCACGTTCCACCATCCATTTTAGAAGAACATAAACACTCACCTGAGCACAGGTGTTAGCTCACCTTTGCACTAACAGTTTGCACGATTGAATGACTGAAATATTTCACACTAGTTGGTTTTAAGGCATAAGTATGCGTGTGAAGACCATCTGTTTTGTGTACATGTCGACAGGTGGACATTTTTGCAGCTAGCAGGTGTGTTTATAACATTTGAGTTTGTGTGTGGACAGGCCCCGCCCTTTTTGTACTACATTTGAACCTTACCATAATGATTAACAACCAGTAAACTTGTTTCTTTATGCTGCTTCATGGTCTTATCCCCCTTCCCCTCCTATTATCACCCTCCTAACCCCCCTCTCTCTAACGTCCCTCTCTCTTCTTCCCCTCTTTCCTTTTTCCGTCCGGTCCAACACCAAAGATTTTCAAACATGATTGAAATTAATAAAGTTTGGCCTCAATTACAAAAGGGGTTTATTCAGACATACCTTTGGTTTGTCTGAAGATTAATAACCCCTCTTCTCAAAGTAAAATATGTCCAACACAAGAGGCCCTCAGCAGTGGCAGTTCTACACTAACTTACTCCCTGGGCGAGTAACCCCACCACCCCCCCCCCCCGCACACATACAAAATTTGACAACATCCTGTTGTGTTCCCTATCTTCTATTTAGCCATTTTACTCAAAAAAATGCATGAATTTTCTAGACTCGTATTACAGGGGGGTCAAACTCAGTCACACAGGGGCCTAAGTTAAAAACACGCTTAAACACGCTCCTGCTTCATTTTTAGCAATAATTTCTTAATGTGTGACGTCCTGTGTGTGTCTTTGTGAAACATATCAGAGGGATTAGATCTAAAAAATAAAACTTATTGTGATTAATATGTTTAGGTCTTATAAAACATTAAAGACTAAATCTTAGAACTCATCAGTGGGATTACTCCAAAAATATTTGGCACTTCCCTAAATTTGTGCAACACCAACAGTAGAAATCCTCCAAAAAAAACTCAATCCTAAAAAAATGGTCTGCGCTCATCATCCCCCCTCCCCTTCCCTCTGACACACGCGGCTCCGTCTCTATGACGGGAGGCGCAGCTGCGGCCCAGAGTTGATTGTCAGATAGAAAAAGGCTCCCAATCACCTGTTTGTGTTATTCACCCAGCCACCGGCGAGTTGCGCTCCCCTCTCGAGTTTTTTGACTTATGTTCCAAAGACTACCGCAGAGGTGTGGCCGCAAGCGTCTTGCAGCGGAGGGCGGTGGTCACGTGCGCATCGGGTCTGCTGTGTCGGAGCAAAGAATTGTGGGAAATAATCTCCATTGCCTGCTTTTCTCGAAATTGGGTTGAGCACGGATGTTTGTTTTGCCTAATTCCTTTTCATGTGCCCGTTTTACGTTGTTTCACTCTGAGGTATTCTTTTATTTTTATTTTTATTTTTTTTTGCACCATAAGTGTGAAGAGCAAATAGGAGGAAGACATTCTTAAGAGTCTGATGTGTCAAAATAAAAAGCAATAAGTGTCGGCTGCTGAAGTAATTTCAAATTAAAAGCGCCAAGCTTCCTCTTTGAATATAGTATGTAGCACATTATGTGTAACGGCACGGCAAATGCCGCCCCCTATGAAGTGCCGCCCTGGGCGACCGCCCACATCTCCCATGTCAAAAACCGCCACTGGCCCTCAGCTCTCATCTGTCTGCCCAGCTGTTGGACAGGACAATTTAAAAAAAAAAAAAAAAACCCAACAGGACCCACCGGGAACGGTGTTGTGTCAGCGTCGTCTTCCTGCACTCCCACCTCCCACGGCTGGTGCCGGATGTGATCGGAGGGAGCCTCTTGCCTTTCACCCGTTGGCTACGATCAGGGTTCGGAATCGGGGAACGACGTCCACTGCTGCCTCCCGGGCCGCTTCGAATGAGAATGACCGGGCCACTGCCTCCGGGCGTGCCTCGCAGGAGCCACACCGGAGCACATTCTCTCCAGGAGCTGCAGCACCGGTCCCGTCGCCTGACGCCGCCGCTATCCCTTCATTCTCTGCCGCAGTAGTGAAGCACCGCCGGCCGTTACGTGACGCTGTAACCCTGCGATCGGGCGAGCCCTTCTGGGGTTTGGAGAACATCTCGCCCGATCTTCATCCTCTGCCAGATCTTTCTCCTAAGCTGTCTGTCGGGCATTCTGCTGCCTCGCAAAACCCGGCTGTCAGGTATGGGAGCCCCGCACCGGGTCCGGGATCAGCGCCCTGTCCAGTTCTCATCCTGGGAGACTCTATGATCCGGCAAGTTAGCATTAAGAGGTGCCACACACACTCCATCTCAGGGGCATCAGTAAAGGACATCCACAATTATCTCACCAGTATACCCCCCTCTGCCTCTACCCTCATAATCCACACAGGTGCCAATGACATTAAGTTCCTTAGAGTTCCTAAGACTTTGAAAGCGGACTTCATCCACCTCATTCATCACATCCAGCAGTCAAATTTACATTGCATTATATCTGGACCACTACCTTCACCCCGTTACAGAGACACAAAATTCTCCCGAATCCGTCAGCTCCATATCTGGTTAAAAAGTTACTGCCACTCCCTAAATATCGATTACTTTGACAATTTCACCGCATTTTACAATAGACCAAACCTTTTCAAACCAGACGTCTTACATACAAACCATAAAGGCTCCCATCTTCTTTCTCTTTTTACTAAACAAAGATTTTAATAAATCCATCATGGCTCACTCACAAGCAACATGTGAGGACTTTGCTGACCACTTCAGGAGTAAAGTCAATGCTATTAGATCCAACCTTCAACCGGTACATAACAGTAATCCTAGCAGGTCTGTGGCATTGTCTTTGCCCGAGGAAACACTGGAGAGTTTTGTCCTGGTTGATGCAGAGATGCTGGGTCGAGTTTTTTCCCAAGCAAACACTACAACCTGCCTTTTAGGCCGCCTTTACACTGCAGGTCTTTTTTTGACGACCCGCTTACATCATCTTTTAAAAGTGACCCGTATCTGATTTTTGCATTTACACTATACAATGCTGAAACTATCAAACGTAGACGTTCTGAGGACTACGTATCAGTATTTCCGTCTTCCGCGGACCTCCTTCAGACTTTTGTGATTGCCCACCTGAGCCGGGGGTGTTCGTGTCCCTGGGGGGTGGGTTCTGGTTCTTGCCCCTGTGCGTTGGGCCCCGCCAAATCTCCAACTGGGGCCGAGCCTGGTCGGGCCAAGTTTACAACACCCCTGGTGGGCCCCCTTTTTCCCCGGGGTGCTCCCCTCCTGGGGGGGGGGGGCGGCTGGCCCCCTGCCTTGCCCCTCCCTGGACCAACCGTGGGCCGGGTGGGTGGCTGCCTGGAGTGCGGAGCGGGTCTCGCTTGGGGGGTTCTGGCTTGTACCTGGGGTTGGGGCGGGGGGATGCCCAGAACTCCTGGGTGGTGATGGGCTGCTTGTCTGGGGCTGTGGGCGCCCTTCTCGGGTGGGGCCCTGCGTTGGGCTCTCCCGGCGCTGCGGAGGGGCTGCCCTCCTGGTTGGGCTGGGGTGGCGCTCTCTCTCACACCGCTTCCTTGCTCTCTGGCTCTGGGGCCCTTGCGGCGGTCCTGCTGGCCCTGGCCTACATCCAAACATGGATCCAGAAGCAGGTGTTTCCTAGCCCGACGAACCCGGCACAGTATACTACTTTGTTGCTGGAGCTTGGTTGCCAGCTCCAACGTCTGAACTCTGCGTCCCAAGCCATCATGACGCGGCTAATTAGCCATGCTTTTGGATAAATTCAATTGGGACCCCAAGCAATGAGTGGGTTTCCTCATGGGGCTACCCTTCCACTCATATGCTGCGCATATGTTGCGAATAATCAGTTATACGTGATCAAGCAGGGGCGACAGACTGTTAAGTATCGTTTTGTGTATTGTATTTCTGCATCAGATTGGGACTTTGTTGTTTTTGTGGATCTGTGTGTGTATGTGTGTGAAGGTGAAGCCTTGATTGAAACCTTAAGCCAGACTGATAGATCGGCACATACCTGCTGCCAGAGAGCCTGGACAGGCGTGCAGAACCACAGTGCATGCATGTAACTGTTGGGTAGATTACTGTCACAGTGCTCGCAAATGTCTGAGTTACTGAGACCCATCTTGAACATCCTCTGTCCAGTGTAGTAAATTCTGTGTAGATTATTTAAATGGATTAGCTGCAGATTTGGACTTTTTTGTCAGTTTAAAGGTGTTTAGACAAAGTTCTGACCAGAAGCTGTCAACTGTGCTGATGCTCAAATCTGCATCCCATTTTGTTGTTGGAAGGGAAATATTTTCATCTAAATTACTTAAAAGTTTGTATATTTTGGAGAGAGTTTTATTCATTGAGAAATTAATCAGAGTGGTAACTACATCTGGTAGCTTTAAATCGTTGTCTCTGTATTTAAACTTTTTGTTAATAATTGATTTAAGTTGCTGATATTCCAAGAAGTTATTTATTCCATGTTTGTCTTGAAGTTCCTGGGGAGTTATGAATCTTCTATCATTAATAATGTGCTCTGGTTGTTTTACGCCCCCTGCTTGCCAAGCTGGGAAGTGTATAATTTTTTTTTTTTTTTTTTAAATCTTGTCCTGTCCAACAGCTGGGCAGACAGATGAGAGCTGAGGGCCTCTTGTGTTGGACATATTTTACTTTAACAAGAGGGGTTATTAATTTTCAGAAAACCAAAGGTATGTCTGAATAAACCCCTTTTGTAATTGAGGCCAAACTTTATTAATTTCAATCATGTTTGAAAATCGTTGGTGTTGGACCGGACGGAAAAGGAAAGGAGGGAAGAAGAAAGAGGGATGTTAGAGAGGGGGGGGGGGGTTGATAGTGGGAGGGGGGGATAAGACCATGAAGCAGCATAGAGCAGACAGGTTTACTGGTTGTTTATCATTACGGTAAGGTTCAAATGTAGTACAAAAAGGGCGGGGCCTGTCCACATACACACTGAAATGTTCTCAACATCATTTTTTTCTTTAGAAGGATGTCTGGGTTGTTCAAGATTGGTGTCATTTTGCACGCTTGAATTGACGATTTTGATATTTTGAGAAATTCCCACCAGGCTATTAAAGTGGCATTTATATTAATAGTTTTGAAACAATACTCCTTTTTAACTGTTTGGCTAATAAATGGTAGATCTGATAGGTTGATCTTTCCACATAACGCCTGTTCCAAGTCTAACCATGAGTTGGTTTCTGGATTATTTTTTAACCATTTTAAGATGTATTGTAATCTATTTGCAATAAAGTAATTGTGGAAGTTAGGTAATTCTAATCCTCCACAGCTTTTTGCAGATTTTAAAGTTTTTAGACTGATTCTTGCAGGTTTATTGTTCCATAAAAAGCTTGATTTCGATCAGTCTAATGTTTTGAACCATTTTAATGGTGGTTGTGTGGGAATAATTGAGAATAGATAATTAACTTTGGGTAAGATTTTCATTTTTACCGTGGCTACCTTGCCCATAAGGGACAGAGGCAGGTTGGTCCAGCGTGTTAGATCGTCCTGTATGCTTTTCAGTAATGGGGTGTGGTTTAGCTGCACCAGTTCTGATAGTTTTGGGTAAAAATTGATACCTAGATATTTGATATTTCCTGATTTAACTGGTATTGTGAATCTTTGCTCTCCATTACTGTTGAGTGGTAATAAAACAGACTTATTCCAATTAATGGAATAGTCTGATATAGAGGAGAATTCATTAATGATTGTTGCCGCTTCATTTACAGAATGTAAATTACTTTAAAACAGTAATATGTCATCTGCATAGAGACTAATTTTATGATGGCTGTGTTTGGTTTTTATTCCTATAATGCTCTCATTCTGTCTTATTGCTGCCGCTAGAGGCTCAATAAATATAGCAAAAAGAGAAGGAGAGAGTGGGTAACCCTGTCTGGTTCCTCTTCCAAGAAAAAAACTGTTGGAGGTCTGTTTATTAGTTCTAACTGATGCATTGGGGTTGTGATATAATATTTTGATCCAGTTGATGAATGATTCTCCAAAACCAAACCTATGGAGGGCAGCAAAGACGGAACTTCCAATTTACTCTGTCGAAAGCTTTTTCAGCATCCAGCGACAGTATGGCCATTTCCTGATTTTTAATGGTGGCAAAGTCAATTACATTAATGAGTCTGCGGACATTGTCATCAGAGTGTCTGCCTTTGATGAATCCAGTTTGATCGAGGTGAATTATGTGAGGAGTGATTTTTTCTATTCTCTGTGCTAGTGCTTTGCAGATAATTTTAACATCTGCATTGATTAAAGAAATGGGGCGATAGCTTGAAGGGCTAGTGGGGTCTTTTTCTGGTTTAAGGAGGAGAATTATGTTGGCGGAGTTCATGTTAGGTGGCATTGATTTGCTTTCCTTGATAAATGTTACCATTTCAAAAAACGTTGGTGCCAGCTGTTCCCAGAATTCTTTATAAAACTCAGCAGGAAAGCCATCAGGCCCTGGCGCTTTACCATTAGGCATAAGTAGTAGGGCTTCATGAAGCTCAGACAACGAAAGCTGCGAGTCTAGGTTTAATATCTGATCTTCAGTTAATCTGGGTAGGTTTATTTTATCTAAAAATGAGTTGATGCTTTGTTCTGATGGGTTAATCTGTGATATGTATAAATTTTTATAAAAATCTTTAAACGCTGTATTTATTTTTGACCGGATCGTGAGTGACACCTCCTTTTTCATCAACGATGGAAGTTGGTTTGTTGGCGGATCAGCGGGTCCCGGATCTTCACCCAGCGGGGTATAGTGGTTGGAGAGCGCCAGTCTAGTCGAGCAGGAAGGATCGGTTTTCGGCCCATGGCTCCTCTGGCTGTGGCGTGTCACCTCCGCCCATGACAGCTTAGGTGTAGAGCTAAGAGCTGGGTCCCTGAGCCCCGCATCGGCCTTCTCCTGCCCGAGGTCAGCTGGAAACGATGAGAGGGGGATAGTCCGGAGATGAAATCCATGGCGATGTGAGACCAAGGACGTCCGGGTGTCGGAAGAGGCTGTAGGAACCCAGCAGGGGGTGAGTTGGAGGATTTCGAACGGGCGCAGGTAGTATAGGCTGCGACGTACTCCCCGACATCATTCTCCATGGATGGCCAGAAGAGCCGTCGCCGAAGAAGATTCAAAGTTCTATGGATGCCAGGCTATAAGAGAGGCATGACCCAAGGAGAGTACATCTGGACTGAGAGACGTGGGCACATACAGAGTGTTATGAGGATGATCTGGCTCCTCACCTTGAAACTGTAGCACACGAGAATCGACGTCCCATGTGAGATTCCCCACGATGAAGGTAGGTGGAACGATGGTGGAGGTGACCGAGCCATCACTGGAACTGTACTTCAGAAAAAGGGCCCCTGGCTTGACATTTCGGCTTCCTGGTCTGTAAGTTATAGTGAAATTAAATCTGTCAAAAAACAAACACCAGCGAGCTTGTCGGGAATTGAGTCTCTTCGCTAAACATAAATAAGCCAAGTTCTTTTGGTCAGTCCACACTATGAATGGGTGTTGAGCCCCCTCCAGCCAGTGACGCCACTCTTCCAATGTTAATTTGTTGGCCAGCAGCTCTCGATTCCCCACGTCGTAGTTACGTTCAGTCGACGACAATTTACAGGAAAGAATTTGCAAGGTTTTTACTTGCCAGATGATCTTTCACGTTGGGACAGTACAGCTCCTACGCCTGTGTCTGAGGCATCAACTTCCACAACGAACTGACTGGTGGGGTTGTATGAGGATGGGAGCAGTAACAAAAAGTTCCTTGAGTTTGTCAAACGCGGACCCCCCAGGTGTAGGGTCTATTGATGGAAGTGAGTTGCGTGAGAGGGGATGCTATGGTGCTTTATTTTCTTATGAAACGTTGATAAAAGTTGGCAAACCCTAAGAACTGTTGGAGTTTCTTCCTGTTCTCAGGGGGTTCCCAGTTAGTTAAATGGATCAGTCCGGTCTAGTTAAAACGGATCTGAGATCATGGTAGCATGGTGGAATACGGGTGAGATTCATCTCTTCAGTAATTTGATTGGGAATTGGACGAATAAGAGGTTCAGCGGATCTGAGACAGTTAGCCATACAAAAAGAACTCCAGTTAATGATATTGCCTTTAACCTCAGTTGAACTGAGGATTATGGTTGCGAAGCCAGGAAAACCCCAAAATGAAGGGTGTTTGAAGGGTCTGAGTGATAAAAGACTGTATGTGTTCCCTCACTCACTGCACCGGTTTGGAGAGGGGTTGACCCCCTAGTCCTGTGGCTTCCACTGGGTGTTCCAGACCTTCTGTGGGCAGATTAAGGTTCAAAACCAGGTTAGAGTCTATAAAACTCTGTTCAGCACCAGAGTCTACTAGAGCCTTGAAATCATAAAGTCCATCTTGAGTGCATAACTTGACAGGAACAAATAAAAAAAATCTTTTCGGTATGAGATGTAGATTGACCTGCCTGCGGCCTGCCTTCAAGCAGGGATTCTTGGCTTTTAACACGGATCTGACACTGGTTGACTATGTGCCCTGGGACACCACAGTAGAAACTTGCTCCCTCGTCCTTACGTCTCTGACGTTCCTCTTGGGACAGCGTGGAATGACCAATTTGCATGGGTTCATCAGAGTCCTTATATTCCTGTTGGATAAGTTCCTTCTGTCGTTCTCGGATATGACCGTCCGAACGTAGTGCTGCAGAGAAAAGTTCTTCAAAACTATGAGTCTCTGGTTGAAAGCACAAATGATCCTTGATAGAGTCATTCAAGGATTGATAGAAAATCCCTTTCAAGGCGACGTCCGGCCAACCAGCCTCTACTGCCAGAATGCAGAAATCAATCAGTCTCAGCAGTTGTTGGGAAGCCTCTTCCTCTCTTCGGGGTTGGTCAAAAACCAGACGGAACTCTCTGATAAACTGGTCAAAAGAAACATGGTTTATGGGGTTAGCCGAGAGAAAAGCTTGAGCCCACTGTAAGGCCTTGTTTATTAACAAATTCACTCTTAAGGTTATCTTGCTGTGGTCTGCTTGATAATAACGGGGTGCCTGCTGGAATATTAATTGGCATTCGAGGAGGAATACTCCACAGACTTTAACATCATCTTGAAAAGTTTCGGGTTGGAGCCGGAAGTTCTGCAGAGTAGAACCGGAAGCTGAAGAGGGGATAAGAGCAGGAACTGTGGAGTTAAATGATGGATTAGTTATTTCATTAAGAGTTCATGAGATTTCATTAATTCGTGAGATAAGATCCTCTTGAACAGTGGTAATCCTGGAAATGATGTTGGAGTGTAATTCCAGAAACGCTCCTTGTTGCGAGACCATATGGCGGAGCCCTTCCGGGTCAGCTGGGTCTGGTGTTGGGCCAGTTCGTTCTGTCATGGTATGAATAGACCCAGTATACCCAGATGCTGGAACCCGGAAGGAAGCTCAAACAAAGAGTGATTAACAAAGTGTTTATTTTTCCAGCAGGAAAAATCAATAGTCTTTGATGGTTACGTTCTGTAGGTTGGGGCTCCGAAGCAGAGGTAGCGTTGTCTTCGATGGAGGACCCCTCGAAGGTTATGACTAGAGACGTGGCGTGGCTGGAGCGGAGCGAGGCTTGAGGCAAGGATGGCAGGACGGGATCTTGACGAAGATATTCCAGGAGGACACTCGTGGAGGAGCAACCTGAGAGCGGATCAAAGAGCAAGATAAGCAACAAGTCGCATGAATCAACTAGGTGACCTGACAAGCACTGAGGTTGGCAACGAATGCTGGGCTGGATCTCCTTATGAAGGTGGTGAGTTGATGAGATGAGTGTCCACAGCTGGTTCCAATTTTCAGAGGCGAAGAGAGCGGGGGGGGGGGACTGACAGAGGCACCATGACAGTTTTAAGACAGTTTTTTATTTTTTTTTTGTGGTACAACAAATGACAACCAACCAGAACAAAACACACTGTGGATCCTGATATACTTGTAATCATATATTTTCATACACCCGCCTCCAGAAGAAAGTGAAGCAACAACATTTTTCAGCAATTCAGCAACAACCAGACCAGCTTCCAGTAGTGTCATCATGAGTTTGTTATTTATCTTGTTCATATTTCAATAATCTGACTGATGTAACAGCTGCTTTTCTATGGAAAGAGGACAGGCTACTGGCAGAAACAAATGGTAAAATCTAAAAAAAAAAACACAACAAAAGGGTGACAAAACACACCAGACACTTATATACACTAAGGGTAATTACATACATCAGTAAAGACAGCTATATAGTAAGCAAATGAAACCTAATAAGACAAGTGACAAGGGAAAAACAACCAGGAAAAATCATTGGGAACTAAGAGAACACAACTAACTTAAACAAACCAAACAAAATGGCTTAATTCCTGACATTAGCTCTAGTTCACCCTGTCAAATATTTTTACAAATGCAAAGTCTTAATGATGACAGACAGAAAAAATGCATTTTTCTGTAACAGGCCCATACATTGTGGCCAATATATTGCTATAACTTGTAAACAGGTGGAAATAAAACATTTTGAAGCAAAAACATTTATCTAACCAAACTAAAACTCAATCTACTAGGTCTAAAAGTGAGAATCTAACATGCTTTCTTGTTCCTGTCTAGCCTTCCTGTGTAACTTCCTGTCCAACCTACTTCATCTAGCACTGTGACTATATGATACAAACGTGTTTATAAGCAGCAAGGGGCTGGACTTTCCCATAACTTTGTTCAATGTTTTATCAGCTGCATCTCTTTTTCTTCTCTTGTTCCACATCATTTTTTGTCGCCTTCCACAGAAACTTAAAGAAACCATGTTAACTACTCAACAATAAAAAAGAGGCAAGGTTCTAAGCTTGCTAAAGAATAAGCTCTACATCTTATGGCAACCATAAGACTAACTTTTATATATTTTATGGATCAATGCATTTATCCAAAAATTATGAAAAGATTTAATGACAAATGGGAATCTTCATGTTGTCGAAACCTGATGGAAAATGTCCAACTTGACCGGAGCGCCAGATGCATGCACCGGGTGACACACGTGGTTCCTCCGAGTGCTCCTCTGTAACACCAGGCCCAAAAGCCCGCAGAGGTCCAAAAGGAAGGCTCGAGGAAGTCGGAACCGGCTCATAAGCCACTCGTCCTCATTTTCCAGCACGTCTTCTTGCTGTCTAAAGATGCGGTCACTCCGAATTCTTCCATTTGCCACATCTTCTAAGAGCGCATGATCAGCCATTGTGCGTCATTACGCATTGTGATGGGGCATTTTATTTCCATCCATTTATTGCATCTGACCAGCTACAGATGTCGGTAATAATCCACGTGGAAATGGGAAATTGTTCCGCGCAAATGTAATTTCTTGTGGCTTTCTGAATGGTTGAGACATACGCCATACATTGTTTTATCAAAAATAAAACAAACTAAAGGCATATGCATGAATACCACAATTCCATAGCTTATGAAGAAATGTTTTAATATGAAAACAACTTTCCCCAGTGGACAATTAGTACATCTGTCCATCCGTCCGTCCGCACGCCCGCACCTATATCCGCTCCGCCAGACGGACACACTGACGAGAAAATCAGTTTTGTACATTATTTTGTTCTCTTAACTATATTATTTATGAGGATGAATTGCACTACATGCCAATATTGTAGAACATATATAACTTTTCTTTTTCCAAATATGTGTTCATTTGAATTTCTGTTGTAATTTTTGTTTGATTTTTTTGTTTGTTTCACTGCTGATCGATCAAACAGGTGTTCGTGTAGGCTGTTAATTGTAAGACTTGCTTTGTGAGGTCTTCATGTTATTTATGAGAGGCAGTATTGTCATTTTCATTTTCACGTGTTTCTTCCATCTGCCGACGGTGTCGCCGTTTCTCATTTCACCCGTCTTTGTGCGTACGCCTGGGTCAGAGCTTGCGTGAAGGACCGCACATTTTCCCGTCAAGTTTTCTTTTTTATAAATCTCAACTATTGCGTAGAGAGTGGCGTACGCCTTCTTTTGTGCATACGCAACGTTTATAAATGAGGCCCCAGATCTCTATGTCTGTTTGACGCTTCCGTCTGAGTAGGAGCAGTTTTCAACGTTCTAATGCTAATACAACAAACTATTTTCATTCATCTTTTGTTGTTTTATGTAGAAAGGGGACACTTCACCTGGAGGAGGGGGCGTATGTAACACTGTTTACTTCAGCATTGGTGTTCAGATGACAGGTTCATGACGTAAGGTGAAAACTGAACTTCAGGTTGCGTGAATGAAAAGGAAAATAAATGCTGCAGCGGTCCTCTACACCAAAACGTGTCCTTGAGCTACTTATTTAACAGATGAAACTCTGCTTTACTGACGCCGAACCCCGGAAAGCCGGTTCCACTGACAATAATCTGATTTTGAGTCGCCAAAAGGTTTGGAATCTCTTTGTTTTTTAAACCTATAATCCGGAAATAAAGCTTCACAAAAAGCTTCAGATATTTAATCTTCAAACTAGGCTCCGATAAACAGACAACTTCTGTGTTTTCTCCTTGTTGATCTATGACTTTTTTCTCGGAGATTTATGAGATTTTAAGTCGTAAATTTATGAGATATAAACTCATAAATTTACGAGTTTTTATCTCCTAAATTTAATAGGAGATAATACGAGATAAAATCTTGTAAATTTACAAGATTTTTTTTCGTGTAAATTTACGACTTAAACTCTCGTAATTTAATAGTTATGACTTTTTTTCGCGTAAATTTACAACTTAAAAGTCGTATTTAACTGGCCCTAAAACCCTGTCGTAGTCACTAGCCTGGTGTGGCTCATTGTTTTACATAAAAACAGAGAAACATAGTTCACACACACTTCTGAAGCCGAAACATGTATCAACGGCGGATCTTATATTTTTAATCTGTGAGAAAACTCAACCACCAAAGTTTTTGGCCTCACTTGTACAAGCCCTGTCTCTGAACTCAAATCATGACTATTATGTTTAAGTAATTTTTCTATACAGAAATGGAGTAAGTTTTTTTTAGATCAAACTAGTTTTGGTTTGTCAAAGAATGTTCCAGTTGATGTAGTGTCTCATGATAAACTAGAAACCACAACATTACCACAGCATTTTTTTTCAAGGTTAGCTTCTATAAATACTCCTGGGAAGTGAACATGAGCAGTTTAGCCTGTAGAGACCAGTCAATTTCCTCATCACATTACTGGCCCCTTAATTATTTTTAAGACAACAGCCCATTTGAAACCATCACTTGATGACTGTACAGTCTTGAGAGAAGGATCACAGCATGAAGCGACTAAACTCCAGTGAGCTGTCTTCCAATTTATCTGTAGCTCCAGGCAATTTTATCCTTAATCCTTCCTGGAACTACAATGGTCTGATACCATCTGTGGTGTTCTCTTTGAGCTTTTTGTTAGGAGTCCCTGGGAACATCGCTGTGATTATTTTCAGACCCAACTTTCAGCACCTGTCCTCTGTGAGCCAGAAACTGATGCTGAACCTGGTTGTTTCAGATCTGCTCTGCCTGCTCACTCTTCCATTGTGGATTTATGCGTTTCTCTACATGTGGACCTTTGGACTGGTAGCTTGTAAGCTTCTAACATTCTTTTTGTACTGCAGCTCATATGGCAGTCGACTAACTGTGACTGTTTTGAGTGTTCAGCGATACTTGCTGGTGGTGCATCAGAAGAATTGGACACATCAGACAGGAGTGAGATTGCTGCTGGTGCTGTTGTGGCTGGTTTCCATCATACTTTCCATCCCTCCACTGGTGTTTCGACAGGTGACCACTGGTCAGAACACAACACTATGTGAATCCCAATATTCCTCAGAAGCTCAGTGGATCACAGTCCTGCTGGTGGAAGGCCTGGTAGGATTTACCATCTTTTTTCTGGTAGTTTTTTCATACACCCGTCTCCAGAAGAAGGTGAAGCAGGCAGCATTTTTCAACAATCCACAGACAACCAGGCTGGTTACCTGTATCATCATGAGTCTTTTGGTTTTCTGGGTTCCATATCTGTTTTTCAATGTTCTTAGTGCTGCAGCTATTTTTCTACACAATGAGGAATTTGTCACGTATTGTTTGAAAGCTTTGTACACAGTTAAAACCCTGCTTTTTGTGAACAGCTGCCTGAACCCAGTCTTGTATGCATTTACTTCTCACATTTTTTGTTGCAAAAAAAGTTAATTTGCTAAGATCTGAGCTTTTTTGTTAGCAGTCTAAATATCACAACTGTTAAGTGTTATCGATGAGAGACTGAGAAACATCTCTGTAGGAATTTTTAAAATCCTATGCTTTTAACCCAAAACTCTTTGTTCATTTATGTTTTTTCTAAATTTACTTCTTTTGGTACCACACAGACGGATTCCAAGTTTTTTCCGTCTAGAAATTGTTCTTGGTCATTTAAAGAAAAAGGCTTGTTAATAGTGACTATGTAATGACTCAACAAAAGAACATTTTTATTTCAGATCAATGCATTTTTATTTGCATTTAAAGGATAGAGTGGAAATGCTTTCCTTATTTTTTATTTGCACTTAAGGAATGTAAATAATTTCACATGTTAATTTTTCATATTAGAAATTATGAATTACAAATGTAAAACACATTGATCCAAAGTATGGGGCTGTAAACTTGATGCAATAATCCTGTGTTTTTATCTCTTTTTATTTTTTATTTTCTTTGTTTTGTAATATTATGGATTTTTCCTGTTTTCGTTTTTTGCAGACTGTTAAGTGAAGTCTAAATAGTCTTGATACTTCATATGTACTTCCTGTAGATCAGTGATTCTAGCTTATTAGAGACACAACTACAGTAATACCTTTAATGCAAATGCAGTCATACGGCACGCATTCCATTTATATTCACATGAGTTTTGTTTGTTTTGTGAGTGTTGCCTCTATGAAAGTTTGTGTTTTTTTATCTATCTTTGTGCAATTACTGATACTGCATTTTCCATTAAAACCTTTTTTATTTAAGTCATTTTTGAGTACCACTTTTCTGTCTATTCCTTGCACACCGTTAAGTCATTAACGTTTTCTCACAGTGACATAAAACTGTGAACCCTTCATGATTGTTACTGATATGGGAGGCCATTTCCTAGAAAAACTGACAACATTGAGTTCCTGATTGTCGTGGCAAGAGCTTCAGACTAGCTTAGTTTTAACTTTATTGTCACAGCACATTGTGCAAATAATTTATTTTATGGATAAATTAATATGATGGATGTATAAAAATACATTCACTAAGCATTAATATACAAAGAAATGTAAATATGATGAGTGCAAATAACCATATGAATATAGAGGTGAAGAACAGTGGTGCAAATGAGAAACAGATGCAGGTTATACAATGAAAAGGCATTAGCACACCATGAAACTATTTTAATGACAATAAACAGAGAAGTTAAATACCATTAGTACAATAAAGTAGATTATATGCGCTGACAAATAATTTGAATACTGTACAAATAAAAGGTAATTTACAAAAAAAAAAGTTCTACACACCATTAATAGTGGGTTTGTTCAGTTTAGGTGTGACAAAGTACTTATTGTGTGTATGATGGTTGAAAACTGAGTTTGGTATAGAAACAGATGTGTGGAAAAAGCTGTTTGTCTTGGTCTGGAGGCTCCTTTACCTTTAAAGGCCCTCAGATATCAACACGGTTTATAGCTTTCAGGCACGGTCACAGTTCAATCATAATTGTGCAAAATTAACTAAGCAAAAGGTTTGATAAATACCCAAAGACAAAAATGTCACTTAAATCATATATGCTTAATTAAATACAGTGATCATTAACTGAGGTATAAGTAGAGTTTGATTTATTGCTTGAAAAGGAGTGGGAAGAAGCAAGCTTATATAATCCCACCCCTACTGAGTTCATTCATTTGATAGTTTTACATCGTTTTAAATCCGGTTCTGATCAGATAGATTCTCTTCAAGTAACAAAATCCAGTGCTTATGGATGATTGATGATCTTCAGAAAACATTCATTCATGATTTCAGTAAACAGTAACGATACCGATATGTAATAATAATTGATTATCATTAGAACGCATGATAACATCAAAGTAGTAATTATTGCTACACATTGCAGATCAAGTAAACAAAATCAATGGGTTATTGATTATAATTTAAACATTTCAGTAATCATTATTGCACATTACAATGTAACACTCAGTGGTTGTAATTAAAAGAGCTTTGATTATTTCACCACAATCCAGTTCACACATGTATTTGGAATTATTCAAACACCTGTTGATCCTTAAATCCTCCTATCTTCATATCCTGAAATAAGAGTTTCTTTATACATTTTCTTGAATATTTGAACATTTTTTGAGCTCATTACTTAAACCGTTCCAAAGTTTAGTGCCACACACCGACACACAGAAACTTTTCTTTGTGGTTCTTATCAGTTTGATCTTGAAGTTCCTACATCCCCTCAGTCTGTAGCCTCCCTTCCCAGTGCATCCAGTCTGGTTTTATTGGTGGCTGGCGTTGATAACATAAAAGTGGATCATTCAATCAAGCAGTTGTAGCACCTCAAATGCTGAGTTGGACCAGAATAATTATAGGTTCAGAGGAGCACTGGAATAGACTGAATTAAATAAATAACCACAGACCACAATTATAATTTTATAACTTTTAACTTATTTATAAATGGATGCTAATTAACAAAAACACTTTCAAATTATTACAGAACATGAACAATGACACCTGATAACCCATATAAAACTTCTGTAGCAAGAAAATTGGTTAACCCCAAGGTTGGTCAAATTTGACCTTGCAAGGATTTCAGAAAAAATACTCTTTTAGTCCCAATGAACCTTCATTTTCCAAGTTTAAACCTGATATACAAGGTTGGTTCACAAAAATAATGCAATAAAAATATATAAAATTCTCTTAATCAAAGAAATATCTAAAAAAAAAGAAAATACATGTCTGTTCCATCTTCGAGCAGCTCTTTCAGGTCCCGGTGATTGGGCACCTGTGGAATTAAGGTAGTCACTCTCCTACCACGATTGAACGCAATTTTCAATTTCTGCTTTGCGGAAATCAGATTTCATGGGCTCTTTTACGGTTGCTTCTGTTCTGACTCCATTTGGGTGGCTCGCCATCACCATACTTCGGTCATTTGCTGCGGTTTGGGAACTTGGTACTCGCGACGGTGGTGAATTCACACAAACGTAAAAAAAATCTGACCAGTCATAAGTGCAATACAAAATAAAATATATAAATAAATAAATACAGTTCAGTCAGAGCACTTAAATTTAGGTCACGCTAACACACTCTGCACATTGTGGAACGCGGCTAGTTTACACGAGGGTTAGCTTGCTCACGGCACCTCGTGGCTCATTAACACAGTTCAAAGTCACTCAAGATAAAAAGGAAAAATTCAAAATAATGTCATTTTGACTACAATCATCTTACCAATAAAAAACGGTATCTAAATAAGTCACAATTTTATAATGAAGAAAATAATCGATTATATAATAATCATTTGACTCACCAAGTCCTTTGTAAATGTAAAACAAAACAAAAACTTGTTATCTGGGAGGCAATATCTTGAAGATAACTGTCTTTCTTTCAAGAGAAAACATAAAAGAACGGGGACAACCCGCTCACGTTCTCTTCTAGTCTGAGGTCCAGCTCACAGATCTCACAACTCACGAATCCCTCCACGCATGTTCTTCTGTGCTTTCCAACCTACAGCGCCCTCTACAGGAAAAAAAACACATCTCTCACTAGTTCTAGTAACCTGGGTTATACAGTACAGGAACATTATATCTTGTATAGTAAGCAATTTTCACGTTGTTTTCTTACTGAAAGATTGTACTGAGTCAATCATATTATGGTGATAATAGTGTGTAAGCAAATTATATTTATGTATCCCCAGCAGATGCCAATACTTCCCTTTCCCCGGCCACTTCCTCCAGTTCTTTTGCGGGGACCCCGAGGCGATCCCATGGCAGCAGACAAACAGTCTTTCCAGTGTATCATACACTGACCAAAAATATAAACACAACACTTTTGGTATTGCTCCCATTTTTGAACTCAAAGATGTAAAACATTTTCCACATGCACAAAATAACCAATTCTCTGAAATATTGTTCACAAATCTGTCTAAATCTGTGATAGTGAGCACTTCTCCTTTGCCAAGACAATCCATCCCCCCTCGCAGGTGTGCCATATCAAGATGCTGATCAGACAGCATGATTATTGCACAGGTGTGCCTTAGACTGGCCACAAGAAAAGGCCACTCTGAAATCTTCAGTTTTGTTTTATTGAGGGGGTCAGGGGACTCCAGTCAGTATCTGGTGTGACCACCATTTGCCTCATGAAGTGCGCCAAGTGGCCATGACACAAATCCTCCAGACTCTCCAATATAAACTGAAGCGATAGTTTTCACTCACAGAATCTTTGAGCAGTGGACGTCCTCTGTGGCAAGCCCAACCTGGAGCAATGCAACTGGATTAACCCCTGCATCGGTTGCAGGAACCTCCGCATGTGCGTTCGCCCGATCAGGGTTAGTGGCATGTTTACAACACCTCTTGTGGACCCTTTTCTCTCCTCGGTGCCCTCCTCCTGGGTAGGGGCGGCTGGCCCCTGCCTTGCTCCTCCCTGGACCAACCGTGGGCCGGGTGGGTGGCTGCCTGGAGCACGGAGCGGGTCTCCCTTGCGTTGGGCCCTTCCGGCGTGGCAGAGGGGCTGCTCTCCTCGTTGGGCCAGGGCTGTGCTCTCTGTCTCTGGGGGCCTCGTGGCGGTCCAGCCGGCCCTGGCCTGGGTGATGAATGGGATCGCCCGGGGCGGCGGTTGTTCTCTATTTGCTGCCGTGCGGGCGTTGGGGGTGTTCTGGCTGCCGCTACCACTGCGGCGGGGGTCTTGGTGTGGGGATGGCTGGGCACTCTCCCTCCTTCATTTCACATTCCATCATCCATTTTAGAAGAACATAAAGATTCACCTAAGCACAGGTGTAAGCTCGCCTCTACATAAATAGTTTGCGTGATTGAATGAAATATTTCACACTAGTTGGTTTGAAGGCATGTATGCGTGTTTGAACAATATTTGAATTGTGTACATGTTGACATGTGAATGTTATTTGAGCCAACAGGTGTGTTTATAACATTTGAGTGTGTGTGTGGACAAGCCCCGCCCTTCAAACTTGTATTACATCTGAACCTCACTGTAAGCAGTATAACCATCCAAAAACTTGCTGCTTTACGCTGCTTCATGGGGAGCCTTTTCACAGATGGACATGGTACGGAATACCCATGGGGTCCAACACAGGTGACAGGATCTTTCCCCGCAGGGAGTCGATCCTAGAGTTTTGTTCTCCACACGTGAACAGACGCCTGGAGAGGTTACCATAGCTACAATCAGTCCCAGAGATGCTTAATTTATGACCTTTGATCATATGGCCTCAGAAGATCAAAAGCTCTGTTTCCCCTGAATGGGGACAAGCTTACAGCTGCAGCCCTGAAACCTCCTTACATATGCAATTGCAGCATGTCCCTTCAAAGTTCAAAAAACCTTAAAGCACACACTTCAACACAAGACTAAGATTCAATGTAATAAAAAGTAAGACTGAAAAACCTAATGAAATGACCAAAAATATAAATTCCTTCACCTGTAAATGAAAGAAAAGGGAAATCAATGACAAAACACTTGTCAAGATACGAACACGAGACAGACCCAGATGCTGTAACCCGGAAGGAGGAGACAAGTAAGTGGTTTGGTTAGTAAATTAGATTTATTTTTGCAGGTCCAACGGGTCTTGATGTATGGCGAGGCTGGGGTTCTGGCGGAGCTGTGGCTAAGGCGAGGCCGGATGAGGTTTCAGAGTTCGTAGCATAGCCGGAGTTGGATCGAGTGGCGTGACTGTGGTTCTTTTTTTTCTTTCTTTTTTTTGTATTACTTTTTATTTATTAGTTACATTTAGTTAAACCGGCGTCCAAGCCCCCAGGCCACAGGACAGGAGCGCTTACCCATACCAGGCGGCAGCCATGGGGGCCATCGGGCGCCGGACACCGAGACAAGGACAAGGCCAGGGCCCCGAGAACCCATGAGCCGCCCACCACCCAACCGGCGCCCCGTCTCCGCAAGCCAGCCCCGGCACCCGACCCGAGCAACCCAGAGATCGGCGCACACCCACAGCTCCTACCTCCTACCTCCCAAACCCCCCCAATGCCCTCCACACTCTGTGATGGGGAGGGAGAACCCCAGAGGATCCAGCGAGCCAGCCCCCAGGTCCGTCCCACCCATGCACTCTCGCACACATACTTACAATCTTCTGGCCAAGCTTCTCTAAAATGACATTCAGAGTAAGGAAATATTGTGAAATCTTATTAAAATTCTTCACCACATCAACATATTTAATGGTAAATATGATTGCATTAATTATAAATGACTGGTAAATTTCCCCATTACATGTTTGACTATGCATTACCCAGAAACTTATTCAACCTAAACACACATCAGCAAGGAATAGAAGTTAAGTTACATCTTACTACAACTTATTTACGAAATTCATTACTGAACATTGTATTTGACTCTGAGCTTCTGTTTCTTGACCCTGTTTCTGACTCTCTTTGCCTGCCGCCTGCCCCGACTCTCGCCTGGATCCGGATTAAACTGTCTTTTCTCTGAGGCATCCCTGCTTACCTGACCCTGATTTAGGTTTGTGGACCTTTAGCTGAGCTAATAAACCTGGTGCTTTAGGATACAGCTGTCTGCCTGTTCTTGTGACAGAATATTTCGCCAAACATGGATTGAGGAGCAGGAGTTCCTAGCCTGATGAACCCGGTGGGGTTTGCTAATTTGTTGCTGGAGCACGGTCACCAGCTCCGTCTGAACTCAGCACCACAGGGACATGGACACCCCATGCTCAGATGGGATGTGGTCCTTGGCTAATGGCCAAGCCACATAACCCTAATGGAGAGAGGGGAATTAACGCACAAGGCACAGCCACTGCTGCTGTGGGCCTGGTTCCACTCACAAGGGATGGGGTAGAGGACAAAAGATAGCTGGTCCCACCATCCTTGTAAAGTTAGTGTGTATGTTTGTATATGAGAGGATAAAAATATGTTTTTTTCTTTTTTTTTGGGGGGGGGGGGACAAGGGGTTTAAACAACAGTAAATAGGCAGAAAAATCAGATTTTTTAAGACTGATTTCTTTTTAGTTTCTTCAGCATTTTTCAGTGTTAAACTATGATAAGAATTGTTTATTTAAATAATCTGGCACACAGTGGTGCTAACCTTAGAACTGGCTGTATATCTTTTATTATTTAATTTGTAGTGTTTTAGGTTTTCTTTGTATTATGAAAAATGTTTCAAACTAAAAACAATCACAGCAGATTCACTGCCTATAATTTGTAATACAAATTAGGGAATTTAAGACAGGCATTTTTCTTCCTTTTTTATTTCCTGTTTGTTTCAAGGCAAGCTTTTCCACCCTCTGCTGGTCATTAACATTCTCTGCATCTATGAGGAGTTAACCACTTTTATTTTCATGTTTCTGTCTCCATAGGATGGGCCTTGAACACTTGCTGATTGTGCTGCTCTGTGCAGCTGCTATGACAGTTTCAGCAGATTTAATGATGAATGAGAGCAGCCAAGCCAGCATGTGGAGCAGACAGAACCTGCCAAAGCTGCTTATGACACAAACTAAACACTTCAGCACATCTTTGTTTAAAGGGAAGCAGGACAATTAAAGCAGTTGGGGTCTGAGGTGTTTTGTGGAACTGAGTGTCAGAGCACCTTACCACCATTAGTCCAAACCACTCAGGAGAGGATTCTAAGACATGAAACTCTTCATGAAAGTGGTGCTTGGACACATACTGATGTCAGTCTGCAGTGGATCAATAAGACTTTTGCACAACAAATGACACCCTAATCTGTTCACACTCGCAAAAAGCACCAAGTTTACGGGAAAGATGAACTGAGAATACGAGAAAACAAATCGTCCATCACCACCTACCCTTTCTCCACCGCTGTTCGCATCTCTTCAGGTTGTTCTGGAGTCCTGGTTTCCCCAAAACATGTGCTGACAGCAGCACATTGCATCCATGATGGTATGGAATATATAGAAGGTTCCAGAAAGCTTAGAGTTGGGTTTTAAAGCTCAAGAAAGAGAGGGGGAAAAGAAGAAGGGGGAGACGAGGAAAGTATTGGAAAAATGCAGAGAGCATGAGAGTTGAGTTGAATGGGAAGAAGAAACACTAGAAAAGATCAAGTGCAGGAAATATGAAAGCAGAAGCCATATAGTAAGAAAACGTGCTGGAAGGAGGGCAGCTGATGGACCAAGGAATAGTTTTGGAAAAAGAGAAAAAGGGAAAGAAAATGGCTTTAACTGTGTGCCACACAGTGTAGGATCCAGATCACGACAGCAGCCTGTCTTCCGTTGGACTCTCATAAAAACAAAATCCAGATCCCTCAGGAGTGGATTCACATCAACAATTCCCCAGTTGCTGTCTTCTCTGACTATGATTATGCTCTCCTTGAGCTGAAACGGCCAGTCAAGCAGAAGCACATGGAGCTTGGAGTTGCACCGTCTTCTGCACCGCTGGGAAGAATCCACTTCTCCAGCCACGACATCGACAAAAGCCTCCTGGACGGATTTGGAGAGAAGGACGTGGTTTATCGTTTTTGCTCAGAGACAAAGGAGTCGGATGATTTGATATATCAACACTGTGATGCTCAGTTTGGAGCCACAGGAGCAGGAATTTACATCCGCCTGAGACAAGAAGAGAGAGGAAATGGAAGGAAAGCTAAATGGCAGAGGAGGGTGATTGGGGTGTTTTCAGGCCATCAGTGGGTGCAGGTTGGGGGGGAGCCAGTTTAGCAGTTTTAGATAAAAGTATGTTATAGTATATTTATTATATGATACATATTTCATGT
>CM074504.1:27350267-27377465 GCA_037389245.1 Oryzias sinensis
AACACTCTGTGAATCCCAATATTCCTCAGAAGCTCAGTGGATCACAGTCCTGCTGGTGGAAGGCCTGGTAGGATTTACCATCTTTTTTCTGGTAGTATTTTCATACACCCGTCTCCAGAAGAAGGTGAAGCAGGCAGCATTTTTCAACAATCCACAGACAACCAGGCTGGTTACCTGTATCATCATGAGTCTTTTGGTTTTCTGGGTTCCATATTTGTTTTACAATGTTCTTTGTGCTGCAGCTATTTTTCTACACAATGAGGAATTTTTCAATTATTGTTTGAAAGCTTTGTTCACAGTTAAAACCCTGCTTTTTGTGAACAGCTGCCTGAACCCAGTCTTGTATGCATTTACTTCTCACATTCTTTGTTGCAAAAAAAAGTAAATTTGCTAAGATCTGAGCTTTTTAGTTAACAGCGAAACTGTTATCGATGAGAGACTGAGAAAACATCTCTGTAGAAATTTTTAAAAACCTATGCTTTTAACCGAAACTCTTAGTGTTCATTTACAGTTTTTGTAAATTTACTTTTTTTGGGATCACAAAGACGGATCACAAGTTTTTTTTCGTCTAGATTGTTCCTGATTGTTTAAAGAAAAAAACTTGTTGATAGTGACTATTTAATGACTCAACAAAAGAACATTTCTATTTCAGATTACTGCATTTGCATAATGGCATTGAAAAGATATATAGAGTGGAAATGCTTTCCTAATTTTTTTTATTTGCACTTAGGGAATGTAAACAAAATGACATGTTTTTTTTTTTATATCAGACATTTGAAATTTAACCGAAAAAGAGATTGATCCAAAGTATGGGGCTGTAGTAAACTTGATCAATTAATCCTGTGTTTTTATCTCTTTGATTTTTTTATTTCCTTTGTTTTGAAATATCATGAATCTTTCCTTTTGTCCTTTTTTGCAGACTTTTGAGTGAAGTCCAAATAGTCTTAATACTTCATATGTACTTCCTGTAGATAAGTGATTCCTGTTTATAAGAGACACAACTACAGTAATACCTTTAATGCAAATGCAGTCATATGGTACACATTCTATTTATATTCGGATAAGTTATGTTTGTTTTGTGAATTTTGCCTCTATGAAAGTTTGGTTTTTTCCCCAACAATTTTTGTGCAATTACTGATACTGCCCTTTAAATTAAAACCTTTTTTATTCAAGTCATTTTTGAGTACCACTTTTCTGTCTATTCCTTGCACCGTTAAGTCAATAAAGTTTTTTCACACTCACATAAAACTGTGAACTCTTCATGATTGTAACTGATATGGGAGGCCATTTCCTGGAAAAACTGACAGATATTTATTTCCTGATTGTTGTTGCAAGAGCTTCAGACTACATTAGTTCTAACTTTATTGTCACAGCACATAAGGCAACAAAAAGAGTAAGGTAAATATGATGAGTGCAATTAACCAAATGAGTATAAAAATAAAGTACTGTATAGTATGAAAATAAGAAATATGCCTTAAACAAGCTAAGAACAGTGGTGCAAATGAGAAACAGATGAGGGTTATCCAATGAAAAGGCATCAGCATACATGAAACAATTTAAATGACAATAAACAGAGAAGTTAAGTAAAATGAGTGCAATAAATTAGATGTCTGCCATGCACTGATAAATAATTTATAAACTACAAATAAAATATAATTTGCAAAAGAGAAAGTTATACACACCATTAGTAGTGTGTTTGGTCAGTTTGAGGTGTTACAAAGTATTTAGATATTGTGATTGGTTGAAAACTGAGTTTGTGATAGAAAGCAGTGTGTTTGAGTAAATTACTAAGCAAAAGGTTTGTAAAAGTTGCAAAGAGATAGTAAAAGGATAAAACACGCCATCAAGACAGTTTAGACTGAAAAATATCTAAAAATAATCATTTATATCTAAATATGTATTTTTTTAAACAACTCATTGTTTTACACCAAACGTAATTAAGTATCAATGTTCCAGATTTCTGACATTTCCTACTGCAATACTTTATTTGCATATTAGTCAAAGGAAAGACAAAGAGATGTGACTTCGTCAAAAGGGTTCATTTGCTTTTTTTTTTATTAAATAACTTTATTTTGCATTACAATATCTTGTGGGGGAGTCGTGGATCAAAGCAGCAGACAAACAAATCGTTTGACTTTTTATTGAGACCAGAAGTCTTTATTAGGAGAAGAGGCTGGACCGGGCTGGGGGTGGCTGGCAGGTAAGCTGGGTTGCTGTCTGGTATTTTCAGAAGATGGAGAAGAGAGCTGGGGCTGGAGATCAGGGGCCTCATTTATAAACGTTGCGTACGCACAAAAGAAGGCGTACGCCACTCTCTACGCAATAGTTGAGATTTATAAAAAGCAAACTTGACGGGAAAATGTGCGGTCCTTCACGCAAGCTCTGACCCAGGCGTACGCACAAAAACGGGTGAAATGAGAAACGGCGACACCGTCGGCAGATGGAAGAAACACGTGAAAGTGAAAATGACAAGTGAAATATGTTCTGCAATATTGGCATGTTGTGCAATTCATCCTCATAAATAATTTAGTTAACAGAACGAAATAATGTACAAAACTGATATTCTCGTCAGTGTGTCCGTCTGGCGGAGCAGATATCAGTGCGGGCGTGCGGACGGACGGACAGACGTACTAATTGTCCACTGGGGAAAGTTGTTTTCATATTAAAACATTTCTTCATAAGCTATGGAATTATGGTATTCATGCATATGCCTTTGGTTTGTTTTATTTTTGATAAAACAATGTATGGCGTACGTCTCAACCATTCAGAAAGCAACAAGAAATTACATTTGCGCAGAACAATTTCCCATTTCCACGTGGATTATTACCGACATCTGTAACTTGTCAGATGTAATTAAATGGAGGGAAATAAATGCCCCATCACAATGCATAATGACGCACAATGGCTGATCTTACGCTCTTAGAAGATGTGGCAAATGGAAGAATTCGGAGTGAACGCATCGTTAGACATCTTTAGACGTGCTGGCAAATGAGGACGAGTGGCTTATGAGCCGGTTCCGAATTCCTCGAGCCGTCCTATTGGACCTCTGCGGGCTTTTGGGCCCGGCGTTACAGAGGAGCACTCGGAAGAACCATGCGTGTCACCCGGTGCATCTGGTGCTCCGGTGTCCCCCCCCCCCGATGGAGCGCTGTAGCCTCACAACCTCGACTGGTTGTGAGGCTACAGCATTTACGGCGTCTGCCACCGTTTGCCGCTCACGTGTCTTTTTGGCATTAGTAATGTCCACACTGTGCCCTCCAAACAACATTTTTCTCCTTTTTTCCACCTCGCCAACTATAACTTCTACTTCACATTGAGTGAAGTTACGTTTTTTTGATTTCCTCTCGGTGCTTGCCATGGTTCCGCAATCAATGAATATTCATTTGTGGGCGTTTCACGGACTATTTATGGACAAATATGGGCGTGTCATGAAGCCACAAAAAGCTGCGCTGCATTTAGAATCGGTTGTGATTTATTAAGGGAAAGATGCGTAGGATGTGCGTGCGCACGGTTTTATAAATCCGAATATTTCTTTGCGTACGCACGTCCTATGTTTCATCCGTACGCCACTTCTGACGCAAATCCTACGCAATGTTTTATAAATGAGGCCCCAGGTGAATAGGATATGGAATCAGGGGAGGAGCCCGTCTCCTCAACTCTCCACCCAACTCCTGCAGTGAGAGAGAGGGGCAGAGAGAGCGAGAGATGGTAACTTAAAGTGATCCTAGCACAAAAATAGATCTGCTTCGCGGACACTGTTAAAGCATTAAAAGAAAATTGGGAAACCGATTTTCTAACCTTCAAGTTCTTCTGTTCAGGACTTCATCATTTGTGAACGCATGTCCCCAAATATTTCATAACAACGTTTCTTATTTCCTGAACATTTTTATAATCATAGTAAAGAATATGTTTGGACTCACCTAATCCTCTTCCTTCCCAACAGCCATCTCATCTACTTTGAGTTCTCTAAGATTTTCCTCATTTGTGAGCTCTTCAAAGCTCATCTTCCATCTTTCCATCACACTTGTGGAACTTGATAACATCTTTCTTTCCCTGTCATTGATCACCCTAACCTGTTGCATATCCTTCCATATCTGTTTCTCTGCTTCTTCTGTGCACATCCACCTCTCCGTCCTGTGTGTCCAACCTGTCAGACTGGACCTAATGTGCCCTTTGTATGTTTATATGGTTGCAATACTTTTCTAAATTCAATTGAAGAATTTCTTGGTCAGGGGATCTTTTTTTATTTTTCCCCCCCACAAAGCTGCAGAGGATGTAATAACTTGGGGTTTCAAATAGAAACTGTGACTTTTAGCCAAAACATTTTTGGTTCTTCCTGTTTTTGGGGTCCATAAGTTCTGCTGGTGAAAATCATTTTTCATCTGCACAGCCTAAAATACATTTAAATGGTTAACCCTAGCATCTCTTGTGTTGATGTCATTGTTAGACATAGTTCTAGCTGTTCCCACCATCCCATGTCCTCATCATATTACTGTCCCCCTATAACAGAAGAGGGCACGGTTAAAGCCATCACAGTTCAGTGTTACTTGCTGGAGGTGCATCAGAAGAATTGAACCAATCAGGCTGGTGCTGCAGTGGCTTGTTTTAATTGACCCTTCAGTTATATCTTTAGTGGTACGACAGGTGACAACTGACAGAAGCCCTGGGAATCCTGCCTCTGGTAGGTTTTACTATTGTATTTTTTCTTGGAGTATTTTCATATAACTACCTTCAGATGAAGGTGAAGCCAGTCAGCATTTTTCAGTAATCCAATACAGTCTTAGGGCATTTTACACAGTAAGAGCATTGCATTTTATATACAGCTGCCTGAATCCAGTCCTGTATTTGTTTACTTTTCTCGTTTGTTACATAAAAGCTCTAAATTCTGAGTTGCTGGTTGGATGAACACAGAACATGACAACCTCAGAGCCTTAATAAACACAAACAAAGAACAATTTCTGTTTTAAAGTTTTTAATAGTCTACTTTAACCAAAAACTTTCAACCCTGGATCCACTTTTCTATTTGGTATCATAGTGACTGACCTTATGTTAGATGAGACGTTGTCCATATAAGCGGAAAAAAAAGTTGGGTACAAAACTGTTTTTATTTGTAAAATGGAAAGTAACTATTGGTGTTGTTTTTTACTATTTTAATTTTAACATTACCAAGTATTTTAGCACTGTTAGATATTTTAAATTTGATGATAAAATGACTGATACAATTAAAAAGTATAAAATAATTTAATATGTCTGTTTCCTGCAGTTAAATCACTACTCTTTATAAAGTCTCCTAACTTTACAAAAATGTTTTTATTAAAGGCAGGTTTATTTGTATAGCAGAATTCATACACAAAGCATTTCAAAGTGTGCGCTGGGGGTTGCTGGTTGTAGTATGGCTAGAAGTTTGTCTCCCCTTTCGGTCACCTGCCGGTGACCGAAGGGGGAGACAGAGCCATGAACTCAAACATGGAAAAAGAATTACCATGTAGAACCCTTCAAAATAAATAAACCTGATCTCTCAACATTATCCGTGCCTTCCATGCATTGTAAAGTGACAAACACAAACACCGCTCCATGTAGCGATCAGACTAAAATCATTAGCTGGTAGCTCCTCCCAAATGCGGCCTGGTGCGTTTACGGAGCTCCCGTACATAGAAGATTAGTGGCTATGATATTTTCATGTGAAAAAAATCGCCCAAATTATGCCGACCCTCCCAAAGGCATTTTTACCTGGAAATTTAGAACCACAACTGCCCAATCTGGCAACACTGTGGATGTGTAGAGATGCATACTCCCCCTAGTGTTGAGGGGTGTGCATTGCTCCATCACGTTAGCTGAAGCAACTTCGATCGATGTAGTTAGGGTGCTGCTGCTTATATCTGAGTAAAGGAATAGCCAATCACAAAAGTGTGTCCGCATTGTCTGGTTTGATTGACAGACAGACTCATTCTGCTGAGAAAGCTCCTCGTGAAACAAATAAGTCATTCTGAAAAACAGCAATGTGAAAAAAAACAAAGATACTTTGGAAAATATTGATTTTGAATTCCAAGTTTCTGAAAAAATCTAGAATCATATTATTCAACATGGTTAAAAATGAATATTTTAAAAAGCTGTTTTAAAATTATGAGCATCTTTTTAAAGCAAAATGAAAATTATGGCTAATTTAAAATATGTGTGCAGGTTTTTCCCAATTTCATGATCTTTTTATAGATTTATGAGAGATTTATTGGTTGATTGAAAAGGGTTATTTTTTTTTTTTTACGAACAATATGGGACTCCATATTCAGCAGCCTGCCATGACGTGACATGACGACTTCTGTCGCAGAGGATAGATAGACAATGCAGCTAGCAAATGTACTCCACCAACAACGTAACAACCCCCCCGGGTTCATTGGGCTAGGAACTCCTGCTGCTGGATCAATGTTTGGAGAAGTATTCTGTCACAAGAAAAAAGAAACTGCTCGGTCCGAATGCAGCAGGTATTATATCTCAGCTAAAAGTCCACAAAGTTAAAACAGGGTCAGGCAGAAAGGGTAAAATAGCAGGCATCAGATACTCAGAGAAGAAACAGGGTAGTCAATATCCAGGTGAGAGTCGGGCCAGGTGGCAAACAAACAGAGTTAGAAACAGGGTCAGAAAACAGAGCATCAGGTCCAAATGCAACGCTCGGTAAGGAAGGCAGAGTGGCACAAACAATACTTTTCACTGAGCTTCACTCAGTGCAGAGTTTATGTATGCTGTAGTAGATAACTGAATAAGAGTTAGGTGTGCGGCTTCCAGGAAGTGTGTGCTGGGGGTTGCTGGTTTCAGTATGGCTAGAACTCTGGGGACGGCTCCTACCGTGCACATATTTTAAGGATTTTGGGAGAACACAACAAACAAAACCCACAAAAAAAAAACTATTCCCAAAGGACCTGTGGCTATAATGTTCTTTATATTGATATATTTAAGAGCTGTTTCATAATCTTGGTTAAAATATTCCACAAATATTGAATTTTAGTCTATAAGATGTTTTTATTTAATTATTCTAGCTCGTGCTGGTTTGCAGTGCCATCCGTCCGTGAAACCTGGGTTCGAATCCGGGCTGCTCCCTTTTCCCTTCTCTACTTCTCTGCCGGTCCCAAGCCCGGTTGCTTTGAGAAGGTTGCGTCAGGAAGGGCATCCGGCGTAAAAACATTGCCAAATAAACCATGCTACTTGTTCGCTGTGGCGACCCCTGATGGGAAAAAACCGAAAGAGAAAGAAGATTCTGTGGCAATGCAGATGTTTATGAGTCTTAATCTCATGAGATGATACAAAAAAGAATGCCAGATTTGTTATCTCCTTTAAGCCTGTATGTAGTCACATCTTTCCCACCTTACATTTCAAGCGTGTAGATCTTATTAGTAAAACTTCTGAATTCCTGATTATTTTGTGACTCTTAGGTCCATGATTTGTTTAGTGCTGTCAAGGAGCAATTCACCTTGACTGCGGTAACTTTTCCTCCTCAAATATCTCCTCCTTCTCCTTCCACAGACTATAGAGGAGTACCTGGAAACATTGCTGTCATCATTCTGAAGCCAAATTTTCAGCAGCTGTCCAGCATGACCCAGAGTTTGATGCTGAAGGCGATGAGAGACTTGAGGAACTATTTAGAGAGTTGTGGTACATTGTTGTACCACTGACATTTATAAACAGCTGTCTGAATCCAGTCCTGTATGCATTCACTTCTCACATTTGTAAATGTGAGAGACAAGTAAACCACTGAGGTTGATCCCCTTAACTTCCACAAACTCTGTCACTGCTGATTTTAAAGCAGTGAGATGAGTCATTTCTCTGGAGAAAACTGAAGAGGATTGTTTTAATTTTGGTCCAGGTATATTTGCTTTGTCACAGAAAGCTTTACTGAGGTTATTCACAGCTGAGGTTTTCAAAACACAGCTAGTTCAAAATCTTGGTTACCATAAATACTTGTATTTGTGAGCTATGTGTCATTTTCCATTTGTACAACATCCATCCATCTACCTCCGCTTATCCGGGACTGGGTCGCGGGGCCAGCAGTCTAAGAACAGATGCTGTCAGGTTCATGAATTTTCGGTAACAAAGAGAAGAACCACACATGAGATGAGAATTTTTTGTTAGACTTCTGCAGAAGGAGGAGCCCGTCTGTCACAGCAAAAGGCTGTCACAGAGGAGTTTTCCCTTCCCAGTGCATCCAGTCTGGTTTTATTGGTGGCTGGCGTTGATAACATAAAGGTTGGTCATTCACAATCAAGCAGTACAGGAGTGTCATATTTGTATAGTCAGCACTTTTCACGTCATTGTGTTCTTACTGATAGAACTGAGACAATCATATTATGGTGGTAAGCAAATGATATTTACGTAACCCTAACATCCCTGTTAAAATATAACAAAAAAACTTGATTTTGACATTTTCAGTGAAAGATTCATACGATGGCTTTGAGGTAGGAATTTTCACGGGGAGGGGTACTCTTCAGCTTGTTGGACATGCTAGGAATGGATGAAACCCTGTGCGGTGGCATTTGTTATCATGGACATGACACAAGGCACATTTTCTTGACTAAACAGGCACAAAACAATGAGTATAGGGGCCAGTAATTTCAACAGGAGGTGCCTACATGGGCCAGACGTAAACCAGAACGTGATATCACTGGCGGGACTGGCACCAGGTGTCGCAGACTTTTGCGGTAGAAATTTCCTGTCCGTCACTGGTGCTGTCTGGGATGAAAGTGCAGCAGGTGTGTACAATAATTTTGCACACGCCTCCCTATGATGCAGTCAAGAGGTCGAGCACAAGTCGATTTGCAGAACCATAGTTCTTATGGCTGACATCTCTGCTGCTGATGTACTGGCAACTTGTAGGTGGTGTTAAGGAGTCTCAGCAATGCGTACCTGTTGATCTCGATGTGGTACCTTACTTCTGCCACTCTGATCAAAGGAAAGACTGATTGTCCGAATTTCGCTCCTCCACCCCAGATGCAGAACTCCCACGAGACAAGTATTGGTGGTCATTTGTAGGGCATTCATGTGGAACTCCAGTGTAGCATGTTTCCATCGTGTGGGGTGAGTTGTAGGGACAGTTCTTTGGTCTGGTTTTGGTCGGTCCACGGGTGTTATTGGGAGTAGCCCAAAACCCTCCAAGTTGTTCCTTTTTTCTTCAGGCAATCTTGTTGCATTTCTGTGATTTTGCCTGGGTGGACACCTGTATTGTGGGAAGCATATGGCATGAAAGTCCACACATAACAGCTGGTGATGTTGCCGTCATGTGCAATTCTGTTTATTTATTAGTTGCCACCAGAGGTTGGTACTGTAGGAATGATCGTGGGTGGTTTGTTCCTTTCATGAAAATTATGGAATGTCGAATATGTTTAAATTTTTGTTGTACATAATTGAAATTTTTCATGATTGGAAAGGAGAAGAATTGAAGAATACAATTATTTTAATTGTCTGCTCCCTTTTGCATCATATTTACATTTCTCACACCATCACCTGTGCTCAAATTTCACCATATGCAGTTCAAATAAACACAGTTAATACATTCCATTCATTTAGTACATATATTCCAAATATTCCATTCAACAGTCAAGTTTGTACAATCTAATTTGTTTAGCTTTATTCATCCATTTAAGTTGAATAATATTTTGACAAATTTTTAACTGATTCTCCTGGGAATTCCAAATTTTTACCCCTACTATAGACAAACACTTTAATCTTTAGTGCCATTTGAGCAAACTGTTTTTTGAAATCAAATCCTCTCCTATGAGTTTCCTCTCCTGTGGTAAAAATAAAAAGCTTTTGTAAGTGTTCAGGTAAATCTCAAATTTTCTTTTTCACTAACATCTTTTGATAGTATTTTGCATTTAATCCTTCCCTGCTACTAAAAAAAAGAAGTTAGTGTTTTAAAGGCTCAACAGCAGGTCCAGAGGGGTAGACGAAAAAGGAATTTAATTCATTTGCCCTGTCCTCTTGATTTTTAATTACCAAATTATCTTTAAAAAAGAAATGTAGGTCAATTGATCCTGACTTATTTCCCATTAACTTATTCAGAATATTGCACTTAGCCTTTATGTTGTGTTTATTTTCATACAGAATGCTATGATAATATTTCTTCGCAGCTTGTCTCAATACATTTGTTAACTTGTTTTTGTAAATCTTATAAAGTTTTTAAGCTGCTGCTAAGTTTAAAAAGTCCTTATAAAGTTTACTTTTCTTTTTACATGCATTTTGTAAGCCCGTTTTTATCCAGGGTTTTCTGTTATGTTTAAATGGTAAATGGCGTATACTTATACAGCGCTTTCTACCTTCTTTCGAAGGCCCAAAGCGCTTCACAGTCACAGTCCCATTCACCCATGTGCACACACATTCACACACAGAGTAGATTTAGTTCTACTTAAAACTTCTGGACAGTGTCTTATGTAAAGACCCAAATAAAGTTTTAGAAGAGTCTCATGCACAATTTACATCATCTGTATACATTCCATTCCCGTCTTGATTTATATGATCGTTTCTGAAAGCGTTTACGGTTTCATCATTCCTTACCCTTTTATATAGTTCGTGAATTTCTGCTGACTTTTTTGGCAATCTAAAGTCAAATAAAGTAATAATATGTCAGTCATCAGCATTAATGGCAGTCAAATGAGAGTGACTTTGATAAGTGTCCAGCACTACCTGGTTGTTGTTAAACAGTGAAATACCTTAACCCTTGTGCTGTCCTAGACATTTTAGCATTTGGAGTTGGGTCATCTAGACCCACGAGACTGTGCGCTGGACATTTTTTCTTCAATGATTTGTGATCTTCACTGGTGTCCATGGATTACATGAAATCTTTCCACCTTTATCCACATTTGTCATGGTAGGAATAACACGTCAAAGTAAGGGTGGGGTCATCTAAGATAGCACAAGGGTTAAATCACTTTGGACCAAAGCGTCTCCTGGTTCTGCTCTGGATAGCTTCACTCATTGCATCCATCCCAATAGACCTAACTAACACTGTTTCAGAAATCTTCAGAGCATATGACCATAATGACCATTCTTTAACAAAATAGTTGATAAAGTTGTTGTCTCTGAGCAATGAAGATGGTGATGTTTTGTTTTTTAGAGTCAGGTAAACCGATGCGTGATCACAGACAGTAATGGGGTGGATCTGTGCTTCCGTATTTAACTCAACAAGGAGCTGTGGACCAGGAAATAATCTAGCCTAGAGTATGATTGATAAACTGTAGAAAAAAAGTATAGGCTCTGTTTGTGGGATGGAAGAATTGCCAAATATCACAAAGACCAAAATCCTCCATGTACTGTTTAATAGTGTTTGTGGACTGCCAGTTTCTAAGATGTCCTGTATTACTCAGCCTGTCCATTGTTGGGTCTAAAGTCATTTTTAGGTCTCCCCCTATAATCACTGATTTGTCTGTGTGCTCAGATAGTGCTGAGAAGAAGGAATGCAAGAATAACGGATTATCTAAATTGGGGGCGTACACATTATCTAAGCAAAGCTGCAAATTTTGAGTGGGAAGAGTAACTATTATAAACCTTCCTTCTGGGTCTATGATTGTGTTGGCTTCTGTGAATTTAATTTCCCTATTTATCATGATTGTAACTCCTCTCCGTCTAAAATTATAACAAGCTGAATATCAGTCGGAAAATCTGCTGTGGCGAGATTATTAACTGCTGAACTAAACAAATGAGTTTCTTGAAGATACCCAAAGTCAGTTTTGAGATCTTTTAATTTGGTCATTATTTTCTCTTCTCTTTCTATTGTCTCTTCTCTCCGGTTCCATGCACATTCCATGTAACTAACCTAAGGGTGGACATGTTGTTTTTGAGATGACTGTTAGATAATGTATATTTTTGATTAGTGCAAAATTGAGTATATACATACTCATACCGGTGCGCTTATTGTTGCTATGTGGCATTATGTGTAATGTACAATGTATGTAATGTAATGCTGGACATGTTGAGTCTCTAAGTGGGTTGTGCAAATCAGTACTAATGTAGTGTGACTGAGTTATGTGGCAGCTTAGGTGAAGGGAAGGGTAGATTGTGTGAAAGAAAAGAGAGGGAAGGAGTGCAGAGGGGGAAATGATCAAGGGAACAGGGAGGGTAAAATCAGAACAAAATGTTGGATCTAAGCCTAAACCAACATTTCTCAACTATATGTATGCCGAAAGCTTATACTCAGACAACGCACTAGTTTGCTCTGAGTTTTGCAAAGATGTGCTCCCACCTTTATTAGAATCTGGGCGTTTCCTAGCATGCAACATGTGACATTTGTTTCTAAAGGGTAAGGGGTACAAACATACACACACACACACACACACACACAGTTTACAAAAGTCAGGAAGCTAATCAAAACATCTTTTGTGATCGTTTGTTCACCACTGTAGATTAGGTCCATTTCTTGCAGCTTTAAGGTGAACAGCTGCTGCCGGGTCAATACAAAATCTTTTACTGCATTCCCAGGATCACGTTCCTCGCAGAAAAACAATGAACACACTTTATCATATATGATAACGCAACAGGACAAAAGTTCTGAGTAAATATGGGATAACATATGTACAAATTTATTCTAACACAAAGCTATTACGAACAGGTCTGGAACTGCTGAAACAGAGTGGTGGTGATATTAACTAAAGTGGAAAACCTCTATTTTGAAGTTTTGTTTAAATGTAATTTACATTTGTAAGATCATTGCATTTTGTTAACAGCTGCATGAATCCATTATTATAAGCATTTATCTCTTATAGATTATGCTACAATAAAATTATCTGAGCTTCAGTGAACACTGTGGAAATGTTCATGTGCGGTCCTTGTACACTCCTGTAAATGCACCCTGTTGCAGCTTAGCTGTTAGAAATGAGGAAATTAGACATCAGAGCATAGTTTGAGTAGTCATCCTGCAGGCGTCCTATGGAACGTTTTATGTGTACACCCTGTTCTTGCAGCATTAGCGTGTGGTAAGTAAGAAGCAAGTGTGCACACCTTACTAACGACTAGAGTATAGCATCACCTGTACATCACAACTGCATGCAACTATTTAAAACTCTCTTTTATGATTGAGTGTGAGTGTATATAAGGGTTGTGGGTTATTGTTGTGCTGCTGCATCTTGGCCAGGACGCTCTTGCAAAAGAGATTTTTAATTCTCAATGAGTTTTTTATTCTGATTAAATAAAGGTGTAAATAAACTTATTCTATTCTATTCTATTTACCAAGGCTGTGTCCCACCAAGGTGGGGTAGCCTAGACAGGGCACACAATTTTAACTCCCCCCGTCTCTTCCCCAAACCCTCCTCCTTCAGTGTGTGAGTGTGTGTGTGTGTGTGTGTACTGTTGTTAGAAATATTTCATAATACATTTACCACCACATGGCACGTTCCATTATCATGACATCCACAAAACACTGAATCTATTTTGTACTAAAACTATTTTGGTAATGAAAACAACTGAGAGATGTCTCCATAATATTTTGAAATTAAAAAGACTTTCTGTCAGTGGCATTTGTGAAATATTAATAATAATAAAATAATTTATTTTTAAAAAGCCAGTGTAAACGAGTATTTGAATCCCCCCTATGAAATGGATTTATAAAAATCAGCTTAAACATCATATGTTTGAATGTATTTCATATTTTGCAGGGACTTTGAAATGTGTTAATGAAATGCAACCAAATATCTATGTATAAATATATCAAGCTCAATTTGGATAATTAGTCATAAACTTGTAGGAAAAAGAAAAAAAAATAAGAAGCTACAGTGAAACATTGATACATAGATATGCATTCCTTGAAACAACAAAAAAGTTTCTGTTAGCTCTCTAGACATTGACTCTTTAAAGTGTATTTATCTAATAAATTTGTGTGATCACTGACACTGCTTCACTTCCCATTAAAACATTGTTATGTTAACAATTATTGAATGCTATCAGTGCTAAACCTTTGAATTCCTGATTATTTTGTGACTCTTATGTCCATCATTTGTTTAGTGTTGGGCGTCATGGAGCAACTCAACTTGACTGCAGTAACTTCAAACATCTCCTCCTCTTCTGAACTTCTTCCTTCTCCTTCCATGGACTCCAGAAGTCTGCCGGCTGCAGTGATTATGTCTCTTTGCTTTCTCCTGGGAGTCCCTGGAAACATTGCTGTCATCATTCTGAAGCCAAATTTTCAGCAGCTGTCCAGCATGACCCAGAGTTTGATGCTGAATCTGGCCGTGTCAGACCTGCTCTGTCTGCTGACTCTCCCACTGTGGATTTACAGTCTGCTCTACGGCTGGATCTTTGGTCTGATGGCCTGTAAAATCATAGCATATCTCATCTATTGCAGTGTTTATGGAAGTTTACTGACTGTAGTTTTGTTGAGCTTCCAGCGTTACATGCTCGTAGTGCACCAGCAGTTTCAGACAAAAATGAGATTGTGTCTGGTTTTGCTTTGGCCGGTTTCACTGATTCTTTCCATCCCTGCTTTGGTGGTTCTAAAGGATGATCATGATGAGCACTGGGTACGCTGCATATTTCAATTCTCCTCCAGAACCCAGAAGTTAGCTGTGCTGCTGACAGAGACTCTGGTGGGATTTGCTTCATGTTTTATTGTAGCATTTTCATACATTCAGCTTTACAGGAAGGTGAATCGAGCTGCATTTTTTAACAACCCTCAGACATCCAGACTGGTAACTAGTATCATTATAGTGTTTTTTGTCTTGTGGCTTCCATATCTCACTGTAAATGTATTGGTAATGGCAGATCCTGCCTTACACAATGGGAGGCTTTCCGAATCTCTTGCAGAGTTGCATCGCATTATTAAAGCACTGCTATTTATAAACAGCTGTCTTAATCCACTCCTGTATGCATTCACGTCTCACATTTGTAAATGTTGATTTTAAAACAGTGAGTTGAGTCATTTTTCTGGATGTCACTGAAGGGAAATTTTCTCAGGTCAGAGTGATTTTCTTTGTCATAGTAAGCAGCAGATGATGTGGTAACTGAGGCTTCGCCTATAAACTGTCATTTAACCACAACTCAGTTCAACTTGTTTTTGGTTTCTATAAATTGTTGTACTTGCAAACGTCACTTTCATGCAGCCTGCATCAAAATTAACGAAGTACAAATGTAAAAGTAAATAACGCTTCCAAATTTTATGTTCATAGCATTATTAAGAAATGACACACAAATATGATACAAGAACAAAGGAAATGTGGTTTTTAGATTAAAGTTTGAAATAGGAAGCTCCGCAGTCAGACCTTTCTCAGAAGATCAACCACTGAGAGTTAAGAGTGTTATTTTTCTTCTTAATTCTGTCTGATAAACGTTATGAATCGAATATTGATAAATCATGCAATAAAATGGTTACAGAGGAACAGGGGTGGAATTATATATGTTTCCAGTCCCTTTGAGGCAATATTTAATTTTTTGTCTAATTATCCTAAGTTTGATATGTCTTTGTATGACTGTATAACTCATGATTGTAATGTTCGTTGTGTATGATTTTTATTTGATTGCTTGAAATAATAATTTCAAATGAAATCAAAGGATTTTAATGTAACTTTTTAGTCAGACTGTGTAAATAAACTACCTTGTACTTGAAATGAATGATTACTTATATTTTATTTTGATTAAAAAATGTTTTTTCCCCCTACAAATAAGTTTGCATTTGCATATAAATTTTCATTAAATTAATCCATCAGTGTAGGATGAAGTGTAAAGTGATGATGGAATAGGAAATGCTGTATGTTCTTTGTGACAAAAATTTTAGCAGTCTTTTTTGCTTTTGGAATAAATCATTGGATTTCTTTTGTTTTTCCTTTCAGTGTTCTTCTTTTATTGTGCATTATATTATACTATTATACTTTTCTGGAGTTTTTGTACATTTTACTTTTAATCTCAGCTCTGGGCCTTGACCGGTTTTCATCTAGGCTCCAAGACAATAGTAGATTTCTTTTTCAAGTCACCAGCAGTAATTATTAGAATTACCCGAACTTGTAGACTGTTCATTTTGAATTAGAATTCTGTTTTTTCTGCTTCTATAAATGAAAAGTAAGAAGTTAAAAAACGTTAAATCATTTTGGGGTATAGAATTAACGCAAAGTTTTAGATTTTGCTCCCATCTTTGATCCATCCATCCCTGAGGTAGGATGGATCTCAGCAAAAGAGACGTGCTCATTTCACTTTGCAAAAATGACAAATGATAAAAAAATGCTACCAGCAGTAATTCACACTCTGCTTAGCAGTCTAAGGCACTCATTATAAAATCTGCTTGCTGTTGGGGCCCCAGTCGTTGTGCACACAGCTTCCACCTGAACCCTCCATTCTGCAAACATAGACTTATCACCACTAATCTTTGGAACATGTGCTGCACCAATAAACTATGGAAATGTGAACTGTACCACTATTTGAATAGAATCATCATGGGCTTCTGAAGTCATTTTTACACAGCGGAGCTGATCCGGCCAACAACCCCAACAATTAACAAGTGTCACAGTGGTGATTCAATCAGCTCAATAAAACATTGGCAAAAATGACAAAAACAGGTATTTAGCCATTTTTCCTTCTTAGATGACCCCACCCTTGCATTGACGTGTTCTCCCTACCATGACAAAGGTGGAAAGATTTCATGTAATCGATGGACACCAGTGAGGTTCACAAATCGTTGAAGAAAAAAGGTTCAGTGCACTGTCTAGTGGATCTAGATGACCCAACTCCCAATGTTAAAGTGCCTAGTATAGCACAAGGGTAACTAAATAGTGATCTCAGAAAACAGTTGCAACAGGTTACGATAATTTAAAAAAAGACATAAAAGTCACAGCTAAAAAAAGTCTATCTAGTCCGAAGCTGCCCCTCATCCACCGTTGAAACCTGTGGTGTAGGAGGAAAGCCAGCGCGTCAGCGGCTTAAAGGAACACGAACAAAGGGGAACTTCTGGGTGCTGCACTAACTTCAGCCACACACATCGAGGGAGATTCTGAGGAGAGCAGACTTTCTTTAATCACTGATTGATAGGCCTTCAGATCCTTCATGGAGCTTCCCGGTCAGCCCTGGCGTCCCTCCACACGGTCGACGCCCCCCGTCTCACAATACAAGGCTTCCATTGAGCTGGCAATCAGCTGTTGGTAGGTTCTCCCTCTGGTTTCCCCCCTCTCCCAAGGCGACTCTGCCTAAAGTGCTCAGGAAACTCCTCAGAGCTCAATTTAAGCAGAGGTGAGGAGTCCTGTTCAATGATGTCCAGGTGAGTTCAAACAAGTTCACGATCCAAACAATCACACAGCATGTAAGAGAAAAGAAAACACAAAATGGCACAGCATACAAAACCAGCCCACAGGAAAATAATAAGGATCTGCACATAATCATACAAATTCCACCTCACTTTTGATACTCACTATCCCAGATTTACACAGATTTGTGAAGAAAATTTGAGAGAAGTGATTGATTTGTTAGTAGAAAATGTTTCTGATGTTTGAGTTCATTTCATGACAAAAGGGAGCAAAAACAAGAGTTGCATTTTGTTCTATCTTCAGTGCATAAAGTCTTTCATTGCTTAGTTCAAAATGAACATCAGTCTACTTCCTGTTTTGTCAGATGTTTGTTAGCTGGGAGGGTAATTAATGCACAACTCACTAACTAACATAATGGTGTTTGTGCAAACTATGCAAATCATGTTGCCACAAAGTAAAGATTGTGGTTAAAAAAGGATCTGCCAACCATAATATTAACAAAATGTAAAATTAAAAGTTTCTCAGCAAGTGGGGGAGCAAATGTAGCAGCAGCTTCTACATGTAAATTTCCACAGATGCACAGAGGATGGAAGATAATACACCAAGGTAAATATTCATGATAACATTTTTTTTGGAGATTTCTCAGAAAAAAATTCCCTTTTTACTAAATCCTCAACGTTGAGTTGAGTTTATAAAGAATTTCTTAAAGTCTCCACACGTGTTTATATTTTCCTTCTTTTGACTCCTTGGTTTAAATGTTTTGATAAAAACGTGAGTCTCCATGAATCCAGAGGCAGATCTGGGCATATTTTAGAGGTGTAAACGTCACTGCCACATTGTAATCCCTATTCTTACCTTCCTCCACCTGCACCCACTGATGGCCTGATAACACCCCGATCACCCTCCTCTGCTCCTGTGGCTCGACGCTGAGCATCAAAGTGTTGATATATCAAATCATCCAACTCCTTTGTCACTGAGCAGAAATGATAAACCACGTTCTTCTCTCCAAATCCGTCCAGGAGGTTTTTGTCGATGTTGTGGCTGGAGAAGTGGATTCATCCGAAGAGGGTGCAACTCCAAGCTCCATGTGCTTCTGCTTGACTGGCTGTGTCAGCTCCAGGAGAGCGTAATCGTAATCAGAAAAGACAGAAACTGGGGAGCTGTTGGTGTGAATCCAACCTTTTCTTTTCTAAGTGTTTCTTCCTCCCACTCAACTCTCATGCTCTCTACATTTTTCCAATACTTCCGTCGCCTCTTCTTCTTTTCCCCCACTTTTTCTTGAGCTTAAACAGCCCAACTTTAAGCTTTCTTGCTCCTTCTACATAGTCCATACCATCATGGATGCAATGTGCTGCTGTCAACACATGTTTTGGGGAAAACAGGACTCCAGATCAACCTGAACAACCTGTCCTTTCTCCACCGAACAGCGGTGGAGAAAGAGTAGGTGGTGATGAACTGAGAATTCGAGATAACAGATCGTCCATCCTCTCTTTGAAATTGGCAATTTTTTGCGTGTGTGAACAGGCGAGGGTGTCATTTTTTGTTGTTCAAATGTCTTATTAATCCACTGCAGACTGACATCAGTATGTGTCCAAGCACCACTTTCATGCAGAGTCTCATATCCCAGAATTCTCTCCTGAGTGGTTTGGTCTAATCGTCGTAAGGTGCTCTGACACTCAATTCCACAAAACACCTCAGACCCCAACTGCTTTCATTTTCCTGCCTCCCTTTAAACAGAGGTGTGCTTAAGTGTTTAGTTTGTGTCACAGGCAGCATTGGCAGGTTCTGTCTGCTCCTCATGCTGGCTTGGCTGCTCTCGTTCATCATTAAATCTGCAGAAACTGTCATAGCAGCTGCACAGAGCAGCACAATCATCAAGTGTTCAAGGCCCATCCTATGGAGACAGAAACATGAAGAGAAGTTAAATTATCAGGGATGCAGAGACTGAGAATGACCAGCAGAGGACGAAAAAGCTTGCATTAAAACAAATTATGGAATTAAATAGGGAAGAAAAATACCTATTTAAAATTCTATTTTTTTATTAATTATAGGCGGTGAATCTACTATGATTGTTTTTAAAGAATTAAATTGTTTTAAAGAATACCTAAAACAATTCAAAATGAAACAATAACCAAAATATAATCAGTTTCAAGGTTAGCACCATGGTGTGCCAGGTAAACACCACTTAAATATGGGAATGAAAATATCAATATTATTATATCAAATTAAAGATATTTAGTTCTTATAATGCTTAAACACTGAGAAATTTAAGAACCCAAAAAAGGAATTATTCTTAAAAAATCTCTTTTTCCTGCCTATTTACTGTTGATTAAACTCCAAGTCCCAAACAAAACAAAAAAACGATCTGCAAGCAGATATGGCGGGGTCCAAGCTATGTGCATTGCCTCCCCGGGCGACCGCCACACAGTTTTTGCCCCACCGCCAGCAATTGCCTACTTTAACCGCAGTTGCTGGCCCGCATTTCGGCAGGAGGAGTAAATTCTAAATTCACCAAGCCTTAAAATGTTGAAAAATAATTGAGGAATGTGAGCTGGAAGTGACAGCCTTCTAGCACAAAGTGTTTCAAATCTTAACTAAAGCAGTTGTCAGACTTGTGCACTTGGGAGGATGCAAGGAAAACAGGTCTATAATAAAAATATTTTTCTGATGTTTCATGTCAGATGTCAAAATTTCAATAATAAATAAGAAATATATTTATTCAAAAATAAAAATTCATAGGAACAGCTTTCAGAACATATAATTGTGTTCTGAAGCCTGGGGATATGGTAACCTCATATATATAGTTTGTGAAAAAAATGTGTTGAGTGTGATATGTGTTTTAAGGCATAATATAAAAATGCTGTACACTTGTACTTTGATGGATCTTTACCAAACTTGCCAGACTTCCCCATCTAGTGTAGACTACAGCGGTAGCAAGTTTGGTACTGATTAAGTCATCGGTTGCGAAGATCCACACTTAGCGCTTATTTGCATACTTTTGAAAAAACAGCGTTAGCAATTGCTTCTATGAGCAAAGGTACCAAAATGAAATGTCAGGCATGATTCAAGGAATACGTTGTGCAAATCTTAGGCTTGTAGGACAAACAGCTGATTGTTAATGAAATTCTTAAGTTTAAATGCATGGAAAAAAGTTTTCACCCACAAGCCACGCACACTTTCGCCAATCTACACCAAAATGCAGGTGTCATGTCTAAGTGTTGGGAAGTCCATGTGTATTGAGTTGGGTGGTAATCTATTGTAACAGTAAAATCTGTCCAACAGGAGAAGCCTTCAACTCATATGTTTGCTCAGCTGCTGGACAGGTCAAATTAAAAAACACACTTTTTTATCCTCATCAAATAAAAGTTAAATGTCATAGACTTCAAGTTTTAAAAAAAATGTTTAAACTTAATTGTCAGAAGAAGCTGAGTGGATAACCTTCAGAGAAGTGAAACTAGATCTTCACGCTGAAAAAATGTCTGTTCATTTGAACCAGCCCAGGAAAAAGAGGGCCTTTTCACGAGGATGACGAAGCACCTGCTCTGAAAGAAACTGCGGGTTAGTCAAAAGTCAGAGCTCTGTCTCCCCCTCTGGTCACCGTTGGAGCAATCTCCAGAGTACTGAATGCACTTCATCTCCCAGCAACCCACATGTGCAGTTTCTGAGTGCTGTACACCTGGCTCTCATTTAACAAATTATTCACAGTCTACTCAAGCACTGCTCTGGCCCTCACTCAGTGTGAAGTATTGTTTGTGCTACTCTGCTGGCATTACTGAGCGGTGTATCTGAATTTGGTCTTCTGGTTCTATCCCTGTTTGCCTGCCACCTGGCCTGACTCTCGCCTGGATACTGACTACACCTGTCTCTTCTCTGATGCTCTCATGCCTGTTATTGACCCCTGCCCACCTGAACCTGGTTTAGCTTTGTGGACCTTTAGCTGAGCTAATAAACCTGCTGCGTTTGGATCCAGCTGTCTGCCTGTTCTTGTGACAGAATACTTTGCCAAACATGGACTCAGGAGCAGGTGTTCCTCGGCCGACTTTGTTGCACCATAGTCTGAATTCGCAACCGAAACCATCACTTAACACCTGCAAAGCAACCTGCCTGTCAATATCACATCTACTGTGATACCCACAGGATCAACAACCAATATCATTTTGGTTTTAAGTCAAGTCCTGTCGAAAAACAAGGAAAATGACATAACATAAATAGGAATACAAAAAAAATTAAGATGATTGATAGTATTTTAAAAATATTAGATTCCTATTGTTACTTTAAAATGGACAAATGCTGAAGGACCCAAAAAGGATTTAGGAAAATGTACTTTTAAAAAAATTATTTTTCCTGTGCATTTACAGTAATACCCCTTAAGTAAATGTTTATCCTCATCAAGAAAAAAATGAAGTAAATGCCGTAGCTTCCAGCTACAAAAAGAATACAAAAACAAAACTATGTTGAACTGAATTCTCTCAGGATGCAGACAGACAGGTTTTTCAACAGCTATATCTTCACGTTAAAAGCCTGTCCACAAATTTGAATAAACCCAAGAGAAAGAACGCCTGCTCACATCATCAAAACAGTTATATTTCATGCAAATATTAGAGTAAAATATGATGAATTTATGTACAAATTTTCACAATATTTGCATTTCCTTTATTTTCTTTTAGAGAAACTTTGTCTCTAAAAAAGTAAGTTTCCAAACTTCCTATTACGTCTGCAGCATAACTTTAACAGCACATCCTTATGAGCCAGTTATTAAGACTTGACAGCCAGACTACAGGATGGAGCCGGTCAACATCAGTGTGTGCACCTCCGATACTTTCTCTCAAGGTCATCTTCCTTTCTTAGGTCCTAGGTTTGGGCTTTCTGCTTGGATTCCTTGGAAACATTGCTGTGATCATTCTCAAGCTGAATATCCAACATCTGTCCCTTGTGACCCAGACTCTGATGCTGAGTCTGAACATGTCAGATCTTCTCCATCTGCTGACCATCCTGTTTGGAATTTATGGTTTATTCTTCTTTAGCCTGTAAACTTCTAAAATACCTATAATTTGTGAGGATTTATGGCAGCATTCTGACAGTGACTTTGATAAGTGTCCAGCATTATCTGGTTGATGTGAAACAGCAAAATTACCTTAATTCACTTTGGACCAAAGCGTCTCCTGGTTCTGCTCTGGATAGCTTCACTAAATGTTGCCATGCCTGTGTGTGATTTATCAGCTTACATTAGTTAATCAAATTCAAATTAATTGTATTCATATAGCACCTTTCATGTACAAAACAGTTCAAGGTGCTGTACATAAAAACAAAACAAGAATGCAGAAAACACCACTTCCTATTCATGCAATAAAAAATTTAAATAAGCCCCGCAAAAAAAAATACACAAAAACAAACATAAGTAAAAGAGAAATGACTAAAGAAAAAAAGCTAAAGAAGAGAGAACCCAGGTGCCGTCTGCCCTGTTGTCCTATTGGCCGGGGTGTCAGTATAGACACAAACAGCCAAGGGTGAGAAAACACTTGTAAACAGTCTAATTTGGCAAAAAGACATAAATAATCAATAAACAAAAGACATATTGCACTTTTAAGCTCTCTGTTGAAGCTATGGTGACAGGTGTGCTTATAGCAGAAATCACATGACAATGTTTTTATTGTAGCTTTTTCATACATTTGCATTTATAGGAAGGTTAGGCAAGCAGTTTTTTTTTTTAACAATCTTCAAACTACCGCAATGGTTTCCAGCATCACTGTGATCATATTTGTCTTGAACTTTCTCTGTATTGTCATAAACATATTGAATGTGACTGCATTTTCTCTCAATGTTGAGGACCTGTTGAAGTTTAGCAGGAAGTTGCAGTACATTTTTAAAGCACTTGTCCTATTGAAAAGCAGCCTGAATCCTCTCCTGTAACCCTTGTGCTATCCTAGGCCCTTTAACATTGGGAGTTGGTTCATCTAGACCCACTAGACAGTGCTCTGAACCTTTTTTCTTCAATGATTTGTGATCTTCACTGGTGTCCATGGATTACATGAAATCTCTCCACCTTTATCCACCTTTGTCATGGGAAGGAGAACACGTCAATGTAAGGGTTGGGTCATCTAAGATAGCACAGGGGGGAAGCATTTACTTCCTGTAACTTTTGGAAGTGTATGGAAAAGCTGAACTGCTGGGGCAGAAATTCAGGTGCTTCCCAAAGACAAAGTAATATTCCTATCATTGATGCTTTGAATTGACGTGAATATTAATGATCCGGCCCCAAAAGTCGACAAAATCGTGTGCCTTTAATCATCGTTAATCCTTGCCTTGGAGACAACTGTGTTTATAACTTGAATCATCATTTTAATCTGTATACTATATGCGGAAAAAGAAAACCCTATTTTTTTATTTTCATTGGTTCATTTTTGTAAATAAACTCTAAAGCTTCCTAATCTCATACCAGCACGACCAGGGGAAAAGTAAACATCTGTTTTCACTGCTGGAGCAATCTGCACAATCCAAAGCTTTGTTCACACCTCCCTAAGCAATGTGAGTTCAAGCTACTACTTTCAATTAAAAGTCCATGTAAACATGTATAAATATGCGTTTTAAGCATCTACGTTCAAACCTCTCGCATTCATATGTAGCTATGCAAATAATTGAATTTAATTTAAATTTTCATTGATTTGCACATTTACATTTTTCAGCAGGGTGTTTCATTTTTTTTCTGTAGCTCCTCTTAAGTTTATTATTAGGATTGCTTCAGTGTCAGATGTAAAAGATTCAGTCTGTATAAAAAAAAGATTTTAAGTTAAAAAAAAATTTTCTTTAGATCCATTGGACTGTGAATGAATTTGCAATAATATGTGATTGGGCTACTATGTTGATTGATCCATTTTCTCCAACTGACAAAAACAAAACTATTATTTTGCGTCTATGTTACTGGTCCGACCCATTTGTAATCAGACGGTTGAATGTGGACCCTGAACTAAAATGAGTTTGACACCCCTGGTCTAATGTTTAGCTTTATGTCATGGCTAGCTTAGCAAAGCAGACCCAGATGCGTGAACCTGGAAGGAATACACAGGTGAGTTAGAAGGTAAGATTTAGAAGGAGATTTATTTCTCTTGTCAGCGGGTTTGCAGTTGTGTTGAGGCTGGTGACCAGATCATAGCTCGTGACGTGACTTGACTGTGACTCGTGGCAAGACTGGATCGTGGAGTGTGGCTCGTGGCGTGACTGGAGGTAGCAATGGCTCATGGCTTGATTGGAGTTTTATACAGCTTCAAGGCATGGCAGAGGAGTCCTCAGGATTCCGTGATGAGCTCTTGTTCTGTAAGACTGGATACTCAGGTGACCACTCATGGTATAATGTCCTGGAGATGAGGCATAGAGTGAGGTTAGGCAAGGCATAAACACTTGGACTAAGAAACTTAGTTGACCAGACTAAGCACCATCTGGGGGAACGAACTGGCGATGAATGCTTCTTCTTCTTCTTCTTCTTCTTGTGATTTTATTGGCGGGAGGCACTGACCTGAAGGTGCATAACCACCTCCTACTGTGTTGGAGTGTGGGTTAGAGTGAGGATTACCTAACCAAATTCAACTAACAAAACAAACAAAAAAAAAAAACCCTCTAAATTCTCCTCAATAACCTAGTTCTTCTCCAAAAACCTATAATTATGCCATTTAAATTCTCCTCCCCTCCCAAAAGCTTCTTTAAAGTCATTTGTTCACCCTCTATCATCCGTACCCTACTTTCCAGTTGTGGTCTCTCCTCCCTGTACAGTTCACAATGACATAGAACATGCTCCACTGACTCTTCCCCTTTCCCACACTCACACAAACCAGTTGGATGTTTCCCTATCAGATGCAATGTATTATTTAAACCAGTGTGTCCCATCCTCCCATCTCTGGTGACTGACTGACTGACTTTCCTATCCTAACTTGAACATATCTATCAAACAAAAACCCCTTAATCCAATCATAGATTCTTCCATGAAGTCCTAACGTACCTAATTTTATTAATAAACCCTCTTTCCAGACCATATCATAAGCCTTTTCAACATCAAAGAATACTGCCACCAAATATTCTTTATTTACTTGGGCTTTCCTAATGTCTGCTTCTAGGCAGATTACAGGGTCCATTGTCCCTCGACCTTTCCTAAAATCATTCTGATATGGGGACAGCAAATTTTTACCTTCCAGGTAATAATGCAATCTCTCATTTATCATTCTTTCCATAACTTTTCCAACATGTGATGTAAGAACTATGGGCCTGTAATTTTCTGGGCTGCTCGGATCTTTCCCAGGTTTTAATATAGGAATAACCACAGCCTCTGTCACGGTTCGTCCGGCTGCTACCTCCCCCCTCCCTGCTCCTTCATTGGAACCACCTGGCCTTCATCATCTCATCACCTGGCAGCCCTTCTTAAGGAGATCCATCCCAGCATACTACGCCAGTCCGTTATACTCACTCCGGTGCTTACGTCTGGCCTCTAGTGAAGTAACTTTGCTCTAGTAAATCCAAGCCTTGTACTTACCCTTTGTCTCATGCCTTCAGGTCATCTCTCCACTGGTCACGCTGGTTCCTCGCCTCGTTCCTGTTTCGCCGTCCTCGGCGTTTCCACTCACGCCAAGCGTTTCTCGCCGTCCTCGGTTTCTCCACTCACGCTAAGCTGTCCTGGCCGTCTTCGACGCTCCACCTCGTCGCTGACTGTCTGCGCTGTCCTCGGCGCTCCGCCTCGTTGCAGACTGTCTACGCCGACCTCGGCGCTCCCCATCGTCGCAGACTGTCTACGCCGACCTCGGCGCTCCACCTTGCTCCCAGCCGTTTCCTGCATCCACGACCTTCACCTCTTCTCTGATTAAACCTCCTGACTATACCTCGGCTCCTGAGTTTCTTCCGGGTTCCAGCATCTGGGTCTCCCTAGTAGTCCGATCATGACAGCCTCTTTCCAATTACTCGGCAATTTACCTTCACACCAGACCCTATTATACATGTCTAATAATTTCAACTTCATTTTCCTACTTAAATGCTTTAACATAACATAACTTATACCATCCCTACCGGGTGATGTAATTTTAGATTTATGTAGTGCTAAATCCAATTCAAAGCAGGTAAACGGAGCATCCATAGTTGTCAAACAAGTGCCACCATCAAATTCCCCGTAGTGCTGCTCCCCAACCTAAACTCTCCTCCCCCTCCTATATCCAGACAAATTCTCATTACTTTGACTTTTCACAAATGTTTTAGCCAACATTTCTGCTTTATCCATATCCGATATCGCCAGGTCATCACCCATTTTCAATACCAGATAATGTAACTCCCTCCTTATACCCTTCATTTTTTTAATCATTCCCCAAACCGTACTAACTGGAGTTGTTCGACCAATTTTATCACAAAAAGCCCTCCAGTACTCCCTTTTCTCCTTTTTAATAGCCCTTCTTGCCTCTGCACAGTCTCTTATAATTCAACAGATTTTCATATGTGTGAGTCCGTTTTAAGAGTTTCAAACCCGTATTCCTATTCTTAACTGCTATTTTGCAGTCTTCAGTCTACCATGGAATATTTCTCCTCTTCATAGTTGCTTTACTTCTTGGAATTGTTTTTTCCGCCGCTGAAATTATTACATTTCGAATTTTCTTTTCCATTTTTTCAGCTGTACTCTCCATACTAATGTTTGAACATTCCTCCTCACACATATAAGTATATTCATCCCATTTTGCTTTATGAAAAAGCCATCTTCCTTCCTTTCCATTACTTGGTGGTTCTCTATCACCACCAACCCTAGAGAACACAGGATAATTGTCACTCCCCATTGTGCTGTTGTGTATATTTCACTCACAACACCCTGCCAAAACATTTGAAACAAAAGTAAGATACAGTGCTGACATATTCCCTGTTTGAACATCAATTCTTGTTCCTCTCCCATCATTGAGACACACCAAGTGTAATTCATCCATCAAATCCTCCAATACCTCACCATTAACATTTGTCACCTTCCCCCCCATAATGTGCTATG
>CM074504.1:27377965-27403329 GCA_037389245.1 Oryzias sinensis
TCATCCACTAAATCATCTTCAAATGGACACGCCATGCTGCTTCACCTTTTTGAAAACAAACTAACCTTCAACTAAACCTGCTCCAGACCAGGTTATGTTCAGAGCATGAGTTGCTATGGCAACTTGACATATCCTGAAACATACCTCCATACCTCAAACTTACCGTGAGAGCTAGCAGAACCTTCTGGAATAGCCCCGTTTGTTTGTTTACGCTCGTGCACAGATTCATGGAACCTCCTGTTAGACGTCACAGGTGTTTTGCTGCCTAACGGTCTGGATGAACGGGTCGTTCTTTGGTTCTGTGGAGTCGTTTTGACCTCTGGCTTCCTGCAGACTGACCGTCTCCTCCTGTCGTCCTGCAGACCAGCTGAAGGTGGTCATGGAGCAGGTTCTGGACTTTGCTCTGCGAGAGCTGACCAAGATCGTGGAGGCGTCGGTCGACAACCTCCTGCAGGACATCTCCAAAATGGACAGGGAGCAGCAGGCCCTGGAGGAGAAGCTCGGGGGGAACGTCGAGCAGGGGAGGGGGGAAAAGTCAAGGGGGGGCCCAGGAAGGAGGAGGGGGTCGGAAAATGATTCGGTATCCCCTAGCGGGTCTGAGGATACCCGGGGGGAGCCTGGAGAGGCATCCAAGGAGACGCCGCCCACAGATGGTGAGAATGGGGGGTAATGTCAGAGATGGACCTCTGGTTCTGATCCAGACTGCAGACCCCCCAGCTGTATTTGACCTCTCTTCTGTGTTCTTGCCCCCAGACACAGAGCGTGCCCCCGCCCTCTCTGCCCCCCAGGATTGGGTACCCGTCTTGGACAAGGTTTTTGGTCAGAAGTGGTGCAGCGACATGTGGCAGATGAAAGAGCTGGAGGTGGGGGGGGCTGGTTGTGGCCTGGGTGAAGAAGGAGGAGACAGGAAGGTGCCTGTCCCCGCCCCTCCTGCGATCCCGGAGCCATCTCCCTCCTCCCCTCAGCAGGACCCTCGCTGGACCCCCCTGGAAGACATGGAGGTGTTCTCTCCCGATGAAGGAGACACTGCAGAGGCTCAAAGGAGCAGCTCCTCCACAGGACCCCCCCTCAGCCCCAAAGGCGAGGGGGCCGCTCCCACCGCCAACGAGCCAAGCGGTAAAAAACCTCGCCGATAGGCCCCGCCCCCTGACAGGTCCTTATGTTTTTATTTGATTAAAGACTGATCAGCATTTGATTTGATCTACAGCTGCCATGTTGGCTGAAGCCCCGCCCCCGTCAGAGCACTGCTCCTCTGCCTCCATGCTTCATCGCCTCCTGACGCTGCCCTCTCAGCTCCTCGAGGAGGAGGATGAAGCTGCTGACAAGGAGGCGCTGGTCTCCCTGGCAACCAATGGAAGCAACGACTGGCGAGGAGACTCGGAGCTCCCGGTCCCCACTGCCAAGGAGGAGGAGGAGGACGAGGAGGAGGAAGAGGAGGAGGACGAGGAGGACAAAGGAAGGAAGGTGAAGGTTGGCGTGTTTCGTGTCGAACCCGCTGAGGGCTGGGCGGGTAATCGCTTCAATCAATTAATCCGAATTTGTCGTTTTAGACGATTTCGTTTTGGGAAAATTTAGATTTTAGGTTCCTCTCTCCCAATGTTCAGAGTAAAGTCGGTCCACCGGTCTCTGCAAAACGCAGACGTGAAAACAGCAGCAAGCAAAGAGGAGCCCCCCCCCCCCCGTTATTTCTGCTGCTGTGATGCGAAACGCTACGATGCTATGATGCTAAACGCTACGATGATGTTATGCTAAAAGCTACGATGCTATGATGCTAAAAGCTACGATGCTGTGATGCTAAATGCTACGATGCTGTGATGCTAAACGCTACGATGCTGTGATGCTAAATGCTACGATGCTGTGATGCTAAACGCTACGATGCTACGATGCTAAACGCTATGATGCTAAACGCCACGATGCTATGATGCTAAACGCTACGATGCTATGATGCTAAACGCTACGATGCTATGATGCTAAACGCTATGATACTAAATGCTACGATGCTAAACGCTACGATGCTACGATGCTATGATGCTAAACGCTATGATGCTAAACGCCACGATGCTATGATGCTAAACGCTACGATGCTATGATGCTAAACGCTACGATGCTGTGATGCTAAACGCTACGATGCTATGATGCTGTGCTAACAGGCTGTAACACGGATCGGTTTAACGTCAGACTATTTTCACGGAGCGGTCTTTAAGACATGGGGGATAAATGCAACTAAATGAATTCATGGAACATTTATAAAAAAACTGTGACAGGTACTTTGTATGAAACTTTATTGGTAGTGTTTCTTTAACATTGCAGAGCCGGTGTTGAGCTGGAGCCCCCCCCCCCCCTCCTCATGAGAACAACTTTACTGTCAATGTCAAGAATCATAATCCTGATTTGTTCTGGTTTCATGTCAGAATGAATCACCTGGAGGCTGAATCAGGAAGAAGTTCCTTTCTGCTCCCCAAACATTTCAGGCAGAGATGGATTAGAAATCTTTAGAAAAAAACTTTTTATGTTTTCATGATGTGGGTTTTAGAATAACACCTAGTTATCAGCTGGACAGTCAGGGTTGCATTGTGGGAACTCTTTCAATGATGTCACACCAGCAGAGAGGCTGCAGCCTTCACAACGTGCACAGTGCACGTGCACGCTTGCAGTTACAACATGACTGACCAATCAAAACCGATCCAGATGTAATCCTTGGACCTAAGCAATGTAATGTAATCTAATTACACTGTGATAAAAGGCCGCTAACGTGCACGTACGCGTTCACGCTCATGCAGTTCGGAAGCTGCTGTGGTTGCCATGGTGACAGCAGACCCGCCTCTGGTTCCGGTTTGTGACGCGGTGTCCTCTTGTCCTCAGAAGAAGCGGCGGCGGGTCTGGTCCGAGTGTGAGGAGTGTGGTCGGCGGTTCAGCCGGATGTCCCTCCTGAAGGCGCACCGGCAGAGTCACGCCTCTGCAGACGGCGCCACCGACGCGCCCTCGCCCTCTTCTCCTCCGTCCGGCGCCACCTCGCCTCTGCGCTGCTCCGAATGCGGCAGGCGGTTCTCCTCGTCCACCCGCCTCAACAGCCACATGCGGACCCACCACGAGAACCGGTCCTGATTGTGTTCTGCTGGAACAAAGATGCGCAGGGGGGGCTTTTACTCTGAAAGGCTTCAGGAAGTGTGTTCATCATAGGCAGGTCGGACTTTGGGTTTTGGTCTGGATCCAGATACGGACTATGAAAGGAAACCAGAAATAAGTTTTCAGGGTGTTCCACTTAATCTACAATGTTCTGGGCCGAGCGAGGGAACAGTGAGATCCAAGCCCGGTCCACACTAACCCGGGTGACCTGGGACCTCAGAACCCGGATTCCGTTGTTGATGTGGACAGACCAGCTGCTAACAGAACCAGAACCACATGCTTCCGCCGATGACGAGGAGCCGCACTCTTCCTCTGGACTGACGGGGATCTGATGGCAATAAAGCGGTTGGTGGGCGCTTCCCGACCCAGCAGGACGCTTTGTTTCAAAGTGACCTTCGCCTCTGGACTTCTGCTGTTCTGCTCTGTGTCTTTTGTGGTCATGCTTCCTGCCCGCGGTGGGGGCGGAGCCACAGATTCGGCCTGCGTCTGTGGCATCACCTGTTGGAATGTGAATCATTTTTTTGACAGACTTTTCTCTGTGAGGCGTGACGGCGCTTTGGAGGCAGCCCTCATTCCCTCGCCGCCGGTGACACAGCGGCGTGTTTGGACGATTGTTCCCGCCAAGACAGCGCGTCTTCGTGTCCTCTGTTCCCTCCCGTCAGTTCAGTTCGAGAGGCGTCCTCACAGCCCGCCGTTTTCAGATGGCGTGTCATCAGTCAGAACGCGGCGTCCTGACTGATGACACGCCATTGGTCAGGAGGGAGGGCTCTTCCTCCAATCAAATCGCTCCTTTTTACATTTTGTCACTCGGCAACAAAACAACGTAGAACCAAAAGCTGCGGATCGGAACCGCCATCTTTAAATCCTGAGCCGGCAGGAATTGGAGGCGGTTCTGGACTGAAACCCGATCTTTAGTTCTTCGCTGGCGTTTCTCCGTAACGTTTAGATCAAATTCTTGACGACCTTTAACCTTTGACCTTTATTCCCGTTTATGTTTGGATCGTGTTCTGTTTGACTCAAAGCCGGTTCTGGACTCGTAGAGACGAAGTGGGTCTGAAGGACTTCCGGGATCGAACCCGTCCGGCGGCTGGTGGCGGACGCCTTGCTCCCGGGGACGATCGCAGCCCCTTCTGGATGAAAACGACGCACAAAAGGAGCCGTTGAAGAACATCCGCGTGGCTTTGGGGGGAGTCTCCTGCTGCTCCTGAGCGCCGCCCTGCTGGCGGCCCCACGTCTTGGCATACCTCATTTCTCGTGTTTCTGTGCGCGCACAGACCGAATACCTCACATGTACAGACGTTTGACCACCTTTCTGTTGTTTTGTTCCTTCCTTCTGGTCTCAGATTTTCCTCGCGGAGCCTGAAGCTGTCGGCTGAAATCCGGCGGCGCCGGGGAGACGGACCACCGTTTCCTGGTTTGATCAGACCGCCAGAAAGCGGTTCTCCACCAAACCAGGAAACGGCTGCAGAGGATCAATAGCTGCGTTAGCAGAAACAGAAACCTTCTGGTGAATATTTAAGGATTGCTTTGTGTGGATGTTTGTTCGCGTCTGGACGGACGCTCCTATTCCTCCTGGGGGAGAAAATGAAGTTCTCGGGACGTCCAGCAGGGGGGGGGGGGGGTCATGGATCCTGCTGTCTTGTTACAAAGCCTTCAAAGAGAAAGCGTGCAGCTGGAAATCATTCAGAGGAGGAAGCGGAGGCGAGTGGGAGGAGCCAGACGCCTGAATCCGACCAATGGAAACTAACCATAAAAACGGAGAAGCAGATGCCGGAAAATCTCTGCGTTTCTTCTGACCTCGAAAAATGTAAGATTGAAATACAGAATATAAAATGTGATGTTCTAGACGCGCCGCGTAGAACCGTTACGTACTGCAGACGGCGGCTAACGCGGCGCTCTGAAGACGGACGTGACCATAATGTCGTACGAACATGAACACACACTGACATGCAGGCGGACGTCCCGCTGACGCACAGCAACGACGTTAGTGACGCAAAGGTTCCAACCGTTCAGAGAACGCCATTGAAGCTCCGCCCACCAGCCTCTCTGCTTCCATTGGTGGATGGTAGACCAATGAGGACAGGGCATCGTGCCACCTGCTGGACGGGCAGAACTTCTGCGCTCGGGTCCACATCCTGATGGAAGCGAGAAGCTGCTCAGCCATGTCGGCTTAGAAGACTGAACTCTGCGAGGAGGAGGAGCTAAGAGTTCCTGTCATGTAGATGGCGGTGGGTGGAGTCACAGAACGAACGTCCCCCTGAGGCGAGAACCTTGGTGCTGCTAAATCGGACCTTGGTCAAAGTGAAGACGCACGTTTCTTCTGGGGTCTGAAGCGGTTCCTGAAAGAGTCCGGCTCAGGTGAAGGGCGGGTCCCGGCGCCAGCATGGGACGTTTCTGCGTCGGGTCGTGGCGTCCGGCTCAGATTCCCGTCTGGAAGCTTTCGGGTTCTGGAGTTCACAGGTTTGATCCGAGCTTCCGTCAGAACCGGTTGAAGCAACAGGAGAACGTTCCTTCTATGAAGCGATTTGCAGCCACGCCCTTTCTCTGGGGGGGGGGGGGTACACCTGCTGTGATGCGTTCAGGTGTTCATATCAGAAACCTGCTCATGTGACGCTGGTCCGCCTGTCAGGAACCGGAGTCCAGAAGAAGCAGCTCCTGGCTCTGAAGAGGTTCTGTCCGGGGGGGGGGTCATGTGTTTGTAAAAATGTTTTTATTGTTTTTTACTCGTCATCTCAGTGTTTTTGGATCTGATGCAATACTTTCCTACAGTCGGCCCGTTTTTGTAATTCAGCATCAGAGGAAGCGTTTCTTTGGGGGGGGGTCCTGAGGGGCGCGCCCCCCGCTCTTCCAGTGGCTGAGCTCCGGTACTGGTCGTGTAAAAACTCCAATAAATGTTGAGGACGAGCCGCTTGTCTTCTCTGCGTCTTTTCTCCACAGGACCGTGAGGAAGACCACGAGTGTTGACCTTCGTCACCGCTGCAGTGAAAGGGGGGGCAGGGCTGGTTTGAAAAAGACAGAAACTCCACAGTTCCTCAGCAGAACCGGCTTCCAGGCTGAGGGTGACCCTGGTTCTGTGTGAGAACATTGGGAGGGAAGAACTTCCACCAAGCAGAAACTCCAAAGCTTTAGATGTGTCCAGACATCGGAGCCGTTCCGCCTCAGCCGTCCACTGAGAGCCTCTGATTGTTCTGGAAATGGAACCGTTCCAGGTTCTAGATCACTCGGTGGAGCGTTTATGTTCCTTCCTCGCTATAAACGACCCCGAGGCGCTTTTGGATCCGTAACGCATTTCTGAGGATTCCTCTAAAACTTAGCCCCTCCCAATCCACCAAAACCAGTGGGTCCTCACATTGTGATGTCACAAAGTGAGGACACACCCCTTCCAGGAAGTGTTTGCGCTGCCAGCTCCGCCCCCAGGCTAACAGACACGCCCACTTTCTCAGTGGAGCTATCGGTAAGTAAATCTTTCATAGATGGAAGTTCCAAGGTGCTTCACAGGTTAAAAATCTGAAAACATAAAAGACAAAAAAGCAGAAACCACATTAAACAATCATCCAAACCCAAATAAAAACCGTTTATAGAGTCCAGAGAACGCAGGAACAACGGAGCTCATTCCAGAGTTTAGGAAGGTTCTGTCTCCTCTGGTCCAGAACCGTGTGGACGGACCATCAACAGGTTCTGATCCACATCCCTCAGTGCACCAGATGGTCTGTAGGGGGCGATCATGGAGGCCAAAACATCAACACTAAGATTTTACATTGAAAGCTGTAATCAAGCGGGAGCCGATGAAGATCTTTGAGGGTCGGGGAGATGGGATCTGTTCTAGTGCGGGTCAAGATCCTCACAGCACAGTTCTGGATCAGCTGATTGGAGTGCTGCTCCAGACACAGATCTTTGTCAAAAATGAGACCCAAGTTTCTGAGGCCGGGTTTGATTGACAGCCTGGCCAAGAGAACCCAACCCAGCTTAACCTCTGGTAAAGCATCATCAGGGTAATAACTAGTGTTTCTGTTTTCCCTGAGTTTAACCGCAGAGTTTTTACAGAGCCGTCGTTTTATCCGCATCAGGCAGCTCATCAGAGAGTCCAGCTTATGTCTCAGAGGGCTGAACGAGCAAAATAGCTGGATATCATCAGCAAAGAAATGGTAGGAGACGTCGCTGAACCCCTGGATGACCTTTCCAGTATAGTAGAAACAGAACAGAGCCCTGAGGAACCCCACACAGTAGGTCTGCTGGCTGAGACATTCTGTGGTCGCTCATGACCCTGAACTGATATCTGCACATCCACCTTTGCAAAAGTTTGGATGTGTGGTTCCATGGGAGAAGCGCAGATACGCTGCTGAGGCCGACTCCAGGATGATGTCATGAAATGACCCACAAGGAGAGAAAGGCGGAGCCTCAGAGATCGAGTCGTTTTACTTGCAGGTAGGAAAATTAGCCGAAGAACAACTTATTTCATCACGTGTGTTCTTTAGTGTCCCTAAAGGAACAAGATGGCAGACGGCACAGACCAAAGCTTTGGACACGCTGTAGAAGTTTCTACACAGTTACCACCTAAGTCTTCCACAGGTGTGGTGGCTCATGGGAGATGCAAACGCGTGTTTCTCTGCGTGTGTCTAACAGACTTTACACGCATGTACCATGTATAACTCATCGCCTACACGGCACACACATCACGTTCAAATGACGTATTTATGCACTAATGCATTACGTATAACACGCATGTATGACGTCATACGTAGAAGAAACACATCGACTCCAAACAACCCATGAGTAATCTGGGGGGGGGATGGAGACAAACGTTGAACATCTGAGCAGCTCTAACGGTCAATTTAACGGAACAAACGTAGCCCCAGAACAGGAGGCCGGTCCGGTTCATTTAGGAGCTGTGCTTGCGTGTGTGTGTGTGGCGACCTTTAATGACCTTTATATAGTCTTTAGAATCTCAGTATCGCAGCAGCTCTAACGGTCATTTAACGGCACAAACCGGCGCTAACGGCCCCGCTTAATGCCTGGACTTTTGCAGGGGGGGGGGGGGCAGATTCACCGTGGGGGTTCGCAACGCGCGATCACGACCGTTCCAGACGCGAAAGGCCGAAATTCTGGCGTGCGCGTGCATGGACTTTTCATTGAACGCGCGCACCCCCCCCCCGGTCTGAACGCAGCTTTACGGCCTGAAGAACCAGAGGGGGGTCTCCAACATGGACTTCATTGATTAAAGGCCTAGTTAGTCTGGTTTTGTTTTAAACTTTTTTCTTTCAGTCTGAACTATTGGCTTTCATACTTTTCCATAAACTACCTTAGTGCGCATGACCGCCATAAACCCCGTCACCCTCTAACCCGTCTTCGTTGCGAACCCGCTGACGTCACTTAATTGGCTCGTGCCCGCGCTGACCCCTCTCAGCGGGGCGCGTGCTGCTGCACTTTCACGTCGTGATTCATTTTAATAAAGCGGCACGTGCGGGCGGAGGAGGGCTGTGAGGAGATCAAAAGGCGGCGCGTCCCCGCCGTCCGTGCGCGCACTACCGTACCCACCTACTAGTGTGGTTGTCATGGTTACCCGAATACCCGCCTGAACGGGTATGTGTGCGCGAGCAAGAGGGGAGGGAAGGAAGGAGAAAAGCGAGAGGAAGGAGGGAGGAGAGGAGGAGGAGAGGCGGCGGGTGTTTGCCGAGGAGGACGTGGCGGCTCCGGTACAGAAAGCTTCAGGCGACGGAGGCATGAACCGGAGCGCGTGCAGGTGAGGCGCCGCCGTCAGCCGCCTCTCCGCGGAGCAGCCCTTTCCGCGGGCAGACGGACGCGGATGACCGCGCTCGCGGCCGTCGCGCTCCGCCACAGATTTTCCTGTTTTCTGGAGGGGGGTGGGGGTGTCAGGCCGCCATCCGCGGCCGTCGCGTTCCTCGCAGAAAGGGACCGGAGGAGCGGCTCCCCCCGCGGCCGCCTCACTCTCACTTTCTCCCGCTGCTAGCAGCAGCTGGCCCCGCGAGCCCGCTAGCTCTGCAGACAAACAAGATGGCCACTGTTAGCTAGGAGCTAGCTAGACAAGGCAGCGCGAGCCTCTTTGTACGGGGGAACGGCGCGGGGAGCGTAACCTTCCGCGACCACGAGTTCGCTGCACTGAAAGTAGTGCGCTGGCAGCGGCAGGAGGAGCGGCGCAGCCTCCACGGACGCGGCGGGACACAAGCGGCGCGGAGGCTGCGTGGCGCTCGGAGTGGGTGGGCTGTGGGGGGAACGGGCGCGCGGAGCGGCAAACTACGTGCACACCTTTGACAACAGAGTTCACGTCGACTCAACTTTTCTGTGCGCGCGCGTGCCCAGCTGCAGGATTGCTGTCACATCTGCACGTGCGTGATGCAGATGTATCCTCTGTTTACATGACAACAGTAATCAGATAACTCGTTAGAAAACATGTGGTGCGTTCAGGAACACTTAGGAAAAGCCGCTGGTTTTTAGCAGTTATCACAGGTTTGAAGGAACAGGATTAGAGATTAGAACCAGATTGGGTTAATCTGAGCAAATCGTGGACTTGGTGGCACAAAGCAGCGTTAAAATAATTTTGACTGATCTAAAAACATTTGCAATTTACAAATCACCAGAATATCAACTCGGGCTGCACGGTGGAGCAGTGGTTAGCGCCCCTGGGTTCAAGTCCCGGCTTGGGGACCTGAACCAGAACATCCTTGGGGACCTTTCTGTGTGGGTATTCTCCCCGCTCATGTGGGGGTGTTCTCCCCGTGCATGTGGGGGGTTTTCTCCCCGTGCATGTGGGGGGTTTTCTCCCCGTGCATGTGGGGGTTTTCTGCGGCTTCAGAAACATGCTGCACGGGTTCATTGGTTCCTCTAATGGTCATCCGCACAGACCACGGCTCATCCGTGCAGCACTAGCTTCCTGCAGGATCTGCTGTCAGAGAGTGAACAGAATAATGAAGCTCAGCCATCATAAGCACTGCTATTCACTACAACCCCCATGATGCATTGGGTTAACGTGACAGCTCTCTTACTGTGCTGCTGTCATGAAGCAGAACAAACATGGACCCGTCTGTTCTAAAAGTTCTTGGTGATGAGATCTGAGGTAAAGTTTAGTCCGTCCAGGTTTCAGGTGAACAACTTTGGTCCAAAGTCATCTTTCCGACTGAAGCGGCTGCTTTCTAGTGACGTCTGAAGACTCCAATGTCAGACTTTACTCACTTCTGGAAAACGTTTGAATAGAACAAAGGAACAGAGGAATACGGTAAAAATAGACTTTTAAAATGAAACAATGAAATCTCCAAAAAAGAAACGAATCAGTCTTCAGTGTCTTCAGGTTTTTGTGTTGTTACAACTGAACGTATGGAGATGATGTTGGTCTATTCTGTCTAAAATCATTAAACCAGCCGTGATTATAAATTTGTTCAAATACTCCAGTTACATAAAAACATCCTTAGCGTTTAGAAAGAATGTCTTTATCTGGTTTTGGTGAAGTTTACATGAAATGGCATTTTAACAAACTGGAGGGGAAGACATCTATTTTGGCAAACTTTCAATTTAGTTGAAAATGATTAATCAAAACTATTGCAGCTTCTAGGGAAAAGGGCAGGAACGTCACATTTTAGGTGCCACGGTTATTCCAAAACCCCCGTGGGATCATGGAAGACTGTTCATCACAGCTCAGTTTGTCTTTGGACATCTTTGCCGACCGTAGCTCAAAAACGGCTGCGAAACACTGAATGAAAGGCAGTTTGGTTACCATAGAAACGAGTTTGACGCCTTCATCATCTGGATCCTTCGGGCCACAGGCCGGTCGCCTCTGGGCTCAGGAACCTAACAAGTGACACGTCGGTCATCCAAAGATCCTTTCCAAAAACAGAAACGAACAGACGTCAGAATCAGAGCCGGCTTTTTCCGCTCCACATGGTTCTGGGGAAACTTCAGTTTCAGTTTTTGTCGGTTCTTGTTCTCAGCTGGAGAAGCTGTTCTAAGAAGGACGCAGACGAGCGATGGAGACCAGCAGCCTGGAGAGTCCTAGACCGGTCCAGGACAGAACCCATATCCAGACCGGTCCAGGACAGAACCCATATCCAGACCGGTCCAGGACAGAACCCATATCCAGACCGGTCCGGGACAGAATCCACATCCAGACCGGTCCAGGACAGAATCCATATCCTGACCGGTCCAGAACAGAACCACATATCGAACCGAGTCCAGAATAAACTCCATATCCGTTGAACAGACCAAATCAGAAAATAAAAGTTCGTCAGTTATTGATAATTCAACCAGCCAAAGCTGGTATTAACATGATCTGTCCATCACTGACCTTGTCACGGTAGAAACCTTTCAATAGATGTGCAATGGGACCAGACAGCAGGTCGAATGATTTATAAACTCCATAACAACACAGGATTAGGCGTCATGACTCACTTCACAACCTTTGACATGAGAAAAAGTTTGGTTTATTTATCTTTTGTTCCATTGTGAGACGATTAAAAACGAGACAAAACTAAAACCCACCCCCTTCCCCCGACCCTCCATTCGTACTGACACTGCAGCCCCCCACACACACACACACACACACACACACCAGCACCAAAAATTGAAGGTTTTCTTTAGCAAATGGAATCCAACTTAGTCACCACTTTGCCGAGTATGAACATCCCAGCAGCGGCGTTTCCCATGGGCAAAAGTAAGCCGGAAAGAGCGCCTGACCCGTAAAGAAAATCCTTCATGTAAACGCGCCGTTCAGAATACTCTGCCCCGGTCAGACTCATTCGGATCAGAGTTTCTTTGGGATGGAGATAGGTGGGTTCTACCGATGGTTTATCCGATCGTGGAGCATGTAAACGGTCATTCGATCGTGTCACTGCTGCTCTGGTTAAATCGCGCGCAGGCCGATTGTGTGGCTCTCACGGTTGCCGATGAAAAGCGCCGCTCCGCTCGCCCCCTTTGTCTCTTCTCTCTCTCACCCCTCACAGCGAAGGAGATGCAGGAAGGCGCTTCTTGCCCCGGCGCTCACTCGGCCCACTGGCACCAGTGAACAAGAGCAGCTGGATTAATAATTTTTGTCGAGGATGCTTTTGTGCGATGTGCGTTTTGTCATGTGTGGAGAATCAGACTGGGCCGTCCGCGCTCTGAGTTAGCGGCTGCAGGACTCCAGGAGGAACCGTGTTGAACGACGAGCTCGTTTGTAAGCTCTGGAGTGGCTTTGTTCAGGACTGTGAACTCTTCGAAACGAAATAAATGTCAGCGTAATTGTCGTGGATTTGTGTTTCCAGTTATTGTCCGACAAAATAAAGGCTGATGTTATTTCAGTGTTTATGTGCTCATTCCAGATGCAGATTGCTGCGTTTCTCGCCGCGATCCTGGATTTATTGTCCATCAAGGCTATTCTTTGTTGTACAACATAATCTTCTTCCAGCTCTGTTTCATTCATAAAACAGCACCGATGAGCGAACAGGCGCTTCATAATATTCATGACATTAATAAAAGCACGTTTGGAAGGTCGTCGTATTCACGAACTACCTTTACATGCTGTCTGTCTGTGGCTTGGCGGTTTTGTTCTTGGGACTATTTCCTCATCGGTGATTTTACACTACTGAGCATGCCCAGATGATTCGCATTCTGAATGAAGTGTGAGCCATGAGCGTTTGTTCTAATCGAAAAAGGTTTCTGATCCGTTTGCGGGTGAATTTTAACCGACCATTGATCCATCAAGATATTCTGCTGTAACCCGCGTACTTCTGTGTCATCGTTTCTATGGCAACCACTCTCACCAATCAGGAATGAGCTTGTTGGAAGGCCACACTCCTAACACTTATGGGTGGAGCTACACAAAATCAGTCAAACGCTTTAAATGTAGGGGCCAGCAGGCACCGCCTACTATTATTGGAGGCATCTGATTGGCCAGTTTATGCCTTGAAAAAAGCGGTTCATCAATCAGGTGTTAGAATGACAGCTGTTTATTTCTCTGTAGGCGGATTTTACTTCCTGTTTGGAACGCCGGGGGCGGGGCTACTCAGTCACTGGTTCAGGCTGACTCGGACCTGTTGTCTAGTCCGTCCTGGGGGTGGGGGGGGTCATGTTGTTTTCCTGATCAGTGAAGTTTGTTTCTTCTGCAGGCTGGTTCAACGCCGGTGCTGACGTCAGCCCCCCCGTCACGCCGTTGACAGGTTCCCGGGGTACTCTGACCCCCCCAGCCGCAGCCAGGTTACACCCTCTGAGGATTGGGGGGAGTGGAGGAAGAGGAGAGGTCGACGTCTTCACCTCTGAGGATTACCCCCCCACCATGACGGACTTGGAGGCCGAGTGCCTGAGTCTCGGCCTGCCGCCCGAGTGCGGCTCCCCCCCCTCTCCCTTGGATGCCTCCCTGCAGGTGGATTGTGGCACGGGGCCCGCCGGCTCCGCCCCCGCGCCCACCCTGGCCCTCCTCTCCTCGGACTGCCCCACCCCCACTCTCAGCTCTCTGGCGGCGGAGATCGCAGAGCCGCTGGTGATGCTGCCGTGCGTGAAAAGCGAGCCGGAGGACGGAGACCTGGAGCCGATCCGGACCGTGGACCTGTCCGAGATCCAGCCGCTGTCCACGGCCGAGCTGGGCCACGACCAGATCAAGATGGAGATCAGCGGCCTGGACTACATCAAGTCGGAGCACCACGGCGCCCACCATCTGGGCCCCTTCCACCACGGCGACGTCCCCGAGCTGGACTACAAGTCCCACTACGAGGGTGGCTCGGTGTTCGACTACATCTCCCAGGTACTTCACCTTAGGGGTCACGGCTCCAGACTGGGCCGAGCCAGCCCAGAGGTGTCTTACAAGTTCTAGAACGCCCCGTTTGGTGTCTCTGTCAAAGATGGGCGGGTTCTGGTGAGATCCAAAGCTGTTGGATGGTTCTGGCTGACTGTCAGATGATCAGCAGGACTTTTCTTCTTCCTGTTCAGACCTAGTCAGGGCTCAGACTGTAGCGCCCCCCCACTGAGCAGCTGCTGTTGGTTTGGTCCGGTTCTGTTCGGGCCGGGCCCGGGCCTGGAGGCTGGTGAGGAGGTCTGCAGCATTTGAATTGATCCACCAGCTTGATTCATGAAACATTTTCACTGAGTTTTTTAAGGTGGTTTGACCAGAACCCGAAAAACCCGGTTCAGATGGAACCAGGTGGGCGTGGCGCCCCCTACAGGTCCGCCTCAGAGCGCTGACGCTGTCGTCTCCTCCTCTCAGGTCACAGACACTCTGGAGTACATCAAGTCGGAGCCCCACGTGGACCTGCACTGCTACTACAGCGCTGAGCTCAGCTCCCTCAAGTCCGAATACCTGGATTGTGTGGCCACGCCCCCCCACCTGCAGCACAACGGCCTGGAGTCCATCCACATGGCGGAGCTGCGCTCCGAGCTCAACAAGCTGCGGCCCGACGGCCCGCTCATTGACGGCATCGGCAAACTGGACCCCGACTTCGCCGGGGCGGCGCTGTACGAGCTGCAACCGCACAGGGAGGCGGGGAAGAGCCCGGCGGCGGCAGGGGCAGCAGGCGCCACGGGCGCGGTCACCAAAGCCAAAACTCACAGTCCCACGGTGAGGAAGCCGCGCAACATGCAGGGGGAGAAGCCCTTCTCGTGCACGCAGTGCGGCAAGAACTTCAGTACGCTGGGGAACCTGAAGACGCACCAGCGCATCCACACCGGCGAGCGGCCCTACACCTGCTCGCAGTGCGGCAAGAGCTTCGGCCAGGCGGGGAACCTCAAACGCCACCAGCTCATCCACACGGGGCAGAAGCCCTACGTGTGCGCCCACTGCCCCAAAGGCTTCACCAAGGCCGACGACCTGCGCTCGCACCAGCGGCTGCACACCGGCGAGCGGCCCTTCATCTGCAGCACCTGCGGCAAGAGCTTCAGCCAGTCCAAAGAGCTGAAGGCGCACCAGCTGAGCCACACCGGCGAGCGGCCCTTCTGCTGCGCCCACTGCGGCAAGAGCTTCACCAAGGAGACCAGCTACCACAACCACGTCCAGATCCACACCGGCGAGAAGCCCTTCACCTGCTCGCAGTGCGGCAAGACTTTCAGCAACTCCGGCGTCCTGAAGACCCACGAGAAGATCCACACGGGCGAACGGCCGTTCGGCTGCACGCAGTGCGGCAAGAGCTTCGGCCGCCTCGGCCACCTGAAGGCGCACCAGCAGATCCACACGGGCGAGCGGCCGTACGCCTGCCCCCACTGCGGCAAGACGTTCAGCCAGTCGGGCCACCTGAAGGCCCACGAGCAGATCCACAAACGGGAGCGGGCCGACGCGGCGAGCGACGGCGGCGGCAGCAGCAGCAGCAGCGTGGTGGGCGGGGACAGCAGCTAAAGACTGTGACCTTTAACCTCCGGTGACACAAAGTATTATCCTCTTTTTATAAATACTATATGGAAAGTTTCTTACGTTTTCATACTTTTGTGCTCTTTTACATTTGAACTGACTGTGCGCGTGCGTGAGAGTGTGCACGTGACAGCGAGTGCCTGCAGAGGTCGACTCTTATTTTTGGAGAATCTAGAAGACAAGCACAAGAATTCCAGTGAACGTTACTTTTCTATGCTTTTATTTTGTAATCAGTCCTACCAGCAGCCCCCCCCCCTGTTTACACACGCCAACGACTCATCATGGCGACCTCTTGCAGACCCCCCCACACCTGTTTTAACAGCATTTTGACCACCTGCACAGGCGTTGGGGGGGGGGGGGGGTAAATCATCAGAGGTGAGCGGACCTGAACGCATCGTCAAACGCCACACTGGTCTTAAACAGCTTTTAATTTGAAAGGCCAACAGGAAACACTGCAGCAGGCTGTCTCTTACTCTGAAAAGCCTTCTTCCTCTCATCAATACAACTTCATACGGGGGTGGGGGGCCCATGAACATGAATGGCAAGAATCCCAGAAGCCATAAAATGCTGTTTTATTAACCGTAACCAGACAGCAGCCTTTCACTTAGCCCCGCCCCCACCAGCACGTCTTCTGGTTGGACTAGCGTTAGGTCACCACGGTGGTTTAGCGTTGGAGGGAACCGACGTCTGTGATCTGGTTCCTAAACATTTAGATTGGGGACCAAATCAGAAACGGCGACGCCTCCTCTGACCTTCATCGCCTCCTGCCGTACGAACCGTTTTCCCGTCGATCCGTTACAGCCTCCATGTTTACTCCAAAGAGAACGCCACATCCAGACGGTCTAGCAGCAGAACATCAGCTGCTTCTGAGGAACCAGAAGCGTTTCAGAACGCTCCTCCTCGCCGCAGGCGCTTAGGTCCGGGTCAGACGCTCCTTAGGTCCGGGTCAGACGCTCCTTAGGTCCGGGTCAGGTCCGGGTCAGACGCTCCTCCCCTGTTCCAAAGGTTCAACACAAACTGAAGCAGGTGGGAGAATAAACCGCTTCCACTGCAGCCTGCTGGAGGATCACCGTTTGAATCTGGGGCTTTAAGAAAAGCGTTTGGCGTGCGGATGAGCGTGGAGGAGGCGTTTCTCAGCGCTCCGTCCTGGGCTGGGTGGGGGCCACCGGCTGGGTTTTAATCTTTGTGAATTGGGCGTTCTGGGCTCAGAGAGCCTGGAGGTCTTCATCGCTCCAGATCTTTATGACTTCATTTCCTGGAACTTCAGACGGATTTCCAAACACAACGGTCCTGCTTTTATTGTGAAAATCTCTTTAATGAGGAACTTCCTCCGTGACCAAATAAAAACGTTTCAAAAGGAAAACATGAATCAGCTGAAACTCAGACCTTCATCACACTGATGGAGAGGAGGGTCCAGGTTCACGCCCCCTTTCTGCGCACGGACCAATCAGCAGGCTGCCCTGCTGGTTCAGAGGTGTCTGTGCAGTGGGGGGCATGAGCCCCTCCTGTTCAGGTTCTTCCTGAAGGAGGGGCTCATGCTGCAGATCGCTGCCCCCCCAGCCTTCGTTTGACGGACAGAAGCAGCACTTAGCCCCGCCCTCTTCTAGATGTCCACAAACCGAGGGCTGGGGGTGCACATAAGAGATGTGCACGTGAAAACAGCATTAAGGATCAGCTGAGTGACCCCCCCCCACCTGTTCTACCTCTGAGGTCAGCATGTTTCTGTCTTTCAGCTCGGGGGGGGTCAAACTGCTGGTTCACTATTGATCATTGGATGATTGTGTGGATGAACTTCAGACCCCCCCCCCCCCCCGATCACTCACTGTGTACAAATCTATTGATTATGTCATTCCTACCAAATGTATTGAAAAAGATGCAGCGTCTTATTAAAGTCCTGAAGCATTGCAGGCTGAGTGTTTTCATCAGCTCTGAGGGGCGGAGCCACTGCTGGGGGCGGACCCTTCCTCTGAGGGACGGCCCCACCACTGGGGGGTGGAGTCTTCCTCTGAGGGAAGGCCCACCGCTGGGGGTGGAGCCTGCCTCTGAGAGGCGGACCCACCATTGGGGGCGGAGCCTGCCTCTGAGGGACGGGCCCACCACTGGGGGCGGAGCCTTCCTCTGAGGGAAGGCCCACCACTGGGGGCGGAGCCTGCTTCTTTGGGGAGGGCCAGTTACAGACACAGATTGTGGTTGGAGCTCAGATTTATTTTGGAGAAGACAGACAGAAACTTTTAGGAGGCTCCACTGAAGATGATGATGATGATGAAGGTGAAGTCTCCGGGTCACAGCAGGGCGGCTGTGGGCGGAGCCTTCACTGCGTGACCGTGTGCTCCACCACCTTGATGATGGTCTTGGTTGAAGAGGAGGAAGAGGACGAGGCAGAGGACCTGCAGAAGAGCAGAGCCAAGATGAAGAACATCTGAACAGGTTCTGTTTGTGGGGGGGGGCAGCGACAGGAGCTGCCGGCAGAGGCGGGGCCTGCTGGGCGGCGTCTTACCCTGAGGCCTCCGCGTCCAGCAGCCGGCGGTACTCGCCGATCTCCATCTCCAGCTTGGTCTTGATGTCCAGCAGCATCTGGTAGTCCTGACTCTGCCGCTCCAGGTCGGCCCGCAGCCGCTGCAGCTGCTCCTCAGCGGAGAACACCTGGTTCTGGAGGCCGCTCATCGTCATGGCGTAGCGGTTCTGGACGTCCAGCAGCGAGGCCTCCAGAGACGCTTTCTGTGGGGACAGGATGGTCAGAAGAACGGCTGAGTGGACGTGAGCGCCCTCCCCTCTGATCGCCCCGCCCTCTGATCGCCCTCCCCTCTGATCGCCCCGCCCTCTGATCGCCCCGCCCTCTGATCGCCCCGCCCTCTGATCGCCCTCCCCTCTGATCGCCCTCCCCTCTGATCGCCCTCCCCTCTGAGCGCCCTCCCCTCTGATCGCCCTCCCCTCTGAGCGCCCTCCCCTCTGAGCGCCCCGCCCTCCGATCGCCCCGCCCACCGAGCGCCTCACCATGCTCATCTGGGACTGCAGCTCGATCTCCAGGCTCTGAAGCTGACTCCTCAGCTCCTTGGACTCGGACACGGTGGTCTTCAGGGAGACCTCTGTCGTCTCCTGCTCCTTGACGAGAGCCTCCCTCTGTGAAGTGGAGGAGACATGTTGGAGGAAGCTCTGCAGGAGTCTGACTCCTCCTGGGGATCGGGGGGGGGGGGGGGGTCCTACCTTGTTGTTGAACCAGCCGTCCAGCTCCTTGCTGTTCTTCTGAGCGACAGCTTCATAGTATTCCCGGATCTCCTCCATCACCTTTGTCAGGTCCTGCTGTGGAGCAGCGTCCACCTCCACGTTCACCTGACCGCTCACCTGAGAGCGTAGGGACAGCATTTCCTGGAGGGACAGCAGCTGTCAGACACCTGGACACCGGCAGCAGCTCACCAGTAGAAGGGCGTGGCCACCTCCTCGTGGGCCGTCTTCATGGACTCCCTCTCAGCCGTCAGGCTGTCGATCTGCATGCTGAAGTCGCTTTTGATGCCAGCCAGCTCCGTCAGCATCATCTTCAGCCTGGCGATGTCCGCCTCCACCGACTGACGCATGGACAACTCGTTCTCAAACCTGGGGGCGGAGCAGGTGAGGGGTGGGGTCTCTAAAACCTGAAGCTTCAGCGGTTCTGTTCGATCATTTTCACGTCACAGAACTTTCCATCTAAACCACAGAGTTGGAGTTTTTCTCCTGCAGTTCGGGATTCGGCCAGCAGATGGCGCCAAACCATTTTTCTGCCAGAGGATCGTCAGCCTGAAACCCTCAGATGTCCAGAGTTCAGACCGCAGACAAAAGGAGACTCACTTCATCCTGAAGTCGTCCACAGCCAGCTGGGCGTTATCGATGTTCAGCATCACTGCCCCCCTGGCGATGAGGCCGTCCTGGATCTGGAGATGGAAACAGGAAACCTCACCTCAGTCACCTCATCATCCGTCAGCCTCCTCGGGTTTAGAGGAGCAGCTCTGCCTCCTCACCTTGGCCTGCAACTCAGAGATGGTGGCCAAGAAGCCGCTGTAATCTTTGCCGGAGGGGCCGATCTTGGTTTCTGCAAAGTTCCTGATCTTCAGCTCCAGCTCTGCGTTGGCCTTCTCCAGCATCGCCACCTTGGACAGGTACGACGCCAGCCGGTCGTTCAGGTTCTGCATGGTGAACTTCTCGTTCCCGACCACGCTGTCCTCCGACCCTCCTCCGAATCCTCCACCTGCACCCCCGCCAAAGCCTGCACCCCCGCCAAAGCCTGCACCCCCGCCAAAACCTGCACCTCCACCAAAACCTGCACCTCCACCAAAACCTGCACCTCCGCCAAAACCTGCAGAGAAGCTGCGGCTGGCCTGGGAGACCCTCAAACCGCCACCCACTGCCCCCCCAGCCACGCTGAAGGAGCTCATGCCTCTGGATGAGCCCCCGGAGAAAGCTCGGCCAAGGCTGGAGCCCCCCATGGAGCTCCGGGAGTAGAATGCAGTTGCCATGCTGGAGTCAGGAGGAGGTGCAGTCTGTCTTCTCAAAGAGGGGGAGAGAAGTGAGGAGAGGGAGGAAGCCGCTGCTTTTAAAGGAGGCCAGGTGGGCTGGGTTACAGGTGAGGCTGCAGAGGGGTGACGGCAGACCCCCTCGGGGGAAGGAGGTGTTCAGGTTTAGCACATAAACCAAACCGCTCCACAGATGACGCCATAACCTACACTCTACACTCTGCCCTGACCCCCCTGGACCCCCCAGGGAACTACGCAAGGCTGCTGTTTCTGGACTTCAGCTCAGCCTTCATCCACATCATCGTCCCAGACATCCTGACAGACAAACTGCTTCACCTGGACCTTTCTCCCCCCACCTCACATGGACTAAAGACTTTCTGTCAGAACGCCCACAGTCTGTCAGACTCTGACCCCACCTCCCCTTACAATGACCGGATCACCACAAGGACGTGTACTGAGCCCCCTCCTCTTCACACATCCGACTGCACCTCCACCCACCAGAGTACCGCCATCATCACATTTGCTGATGACACCGCTGTGTTGGCGCTCAGGGAAGACGAGTCCCGCTACAGGGATGAGGTCAGCAGACTGGAAGAGGGGCGTTCAGGGAACAACCTCCACCTGAACACCACCAAGACCGCAGAAGTCATCCTGGACTTCAGGGGGGGGAGTGGACATAAAGGGGTCAGCGTGGACAGGGTCCGCTCCATCCTCTACCTGGGTGTGCAGATCACAGAGGACCCCTCCTGGACTGAAAACACCACAGGGGCAGTAGGGAAGGCCGCTACACGAGCAGAGCCAAACAAATCCTCAAGGACCCCCACCATCCCAACCAGCACCTGTTCCAACTGCCACCGTCAGGCCGGCGGTACGGACCACTGAGGATCCCCAACAGACTAAGAACCGTCCTGAACAACATGTGACTCCAAATGAGAACACTGGAACAGTCGTGTGACAGTCATGTGAAACAGCTGGAAATGCAATAAAAGGTTATGAGCAACACGTATGTATGATGTAAACATGTATGTCTGCATAGTTCACATGTTTTCTATTTTTGCTCTAATGTTTGACACTTTATTTTATTTTGCTGAAGCAGCTGGAGAGCATCAGGAGTTTTCGTTGGAACAAAGATATGAAAGGATTCTGACCCCCCCCCCCCACACACACACACGTTGTTACCCATCAGACATGGAGCTTCAAACCTGCATCTGTTCTCCCCCACCCGGTCAGACGCCCGTCCTGCTCCTCAGGGTCCTTCTGACCCGTGGCTGAACAGCTGCATGCTGGGTTCGTTTTGACCTCGTGGGCCCGATATCCACAGCTAGGCAGACCGCCCCCCCAGGCGGACGCCACGTCTCAACACTCAAATCTTCTGGTTTTTGTCTTTGCTTCACACAAACCAGGCAGGAAGCCGCTTCTGACCATTTCTGAAGAGGAGGAGTGACGGCGGGGTCCAGCAAGGTGGTGGAGGGCTCATGATGTGGGCTTGCACTTGTGGCATGAAGCCGTCCCGTTAAAGAAGGTATTTGGAGCAGGAAGACGTAAAGCTTCTCATCTCAGCTCCGATGCATCAGAGCTGAGCCTGCAGCCTGGATGACGTCATCTGGACCTGCTGCAGCACGCAGAGCACCGCGTCCTCCTGAGAGCTGGCGGTGGGAAAGCCCCTCCGGCCCCAAACTTCCTGCTGCAGATGCAGATCCAGACATCCTGGTTCTGATGGGAACCGTGAAGAACACGGACCTGCAGCTTCACCCGAGGACAGACGGAGCTCCACCAATGAGCTTCACCCTTCCAAGCTCGGTTCAAGTTCACGGATAGAACAGACGATGCAAAATGACCCACAGTTAGCTAAAACTGGAGAACATGGAGAACCCTGAAGAGAACCCAAGATGTATAGGAGTTTAGTTTAGGACAGTTCTGAGGAATGAAAGTGACCATTCTCTGGTTAAATAATTAAATGTGTGGTTTTATAAAGTAGAGGGCGTCCATCCTAACTGGACTTCAGCAGACGCGAAGTTTCAACAGAGTTCTGGTTTCCACAGAAACTGGAGGTCAGGAAGCCGGACCTTTATCAAACGCTGGATTATGAGGCACATTTTCTGTTCTTCAGCCATTTCAAGGATTCCAGGTCCACCTTATGGTATAAAATAGGGTAAGGGGGGGTCACATCATTGGTTTGGGTTTAATACTGTTTAGTTAGTTAGTTGAGCCTCATAGTAGGGTGAGGGGGTGGGGGGTTTAGCCTGCGACTTGCCTTGGGGGGGCTACTTAGTTGTTGCTGTATGGAGTGGGCCCCCCCTCTTTCTGTTTTATTTGCACCTTAGACATGTAGGGCCCTTGGTAGGGGGGGGTGCTTAGACATCACTGCCAGCAAGCAGCAGATGTCCTCCTACCACCCTACCCGCCAATTTTAACCGCACCTTAGACATTTAGGGCCCCTTGGTGGGGAGGGTGAGGGGACGTCACTGTGAGTAATAAGGAAATGTCCCCTCAGTGCCCTACCTGCCAATTTTAACTGCACCCCCCTAAGTACACACACCCCTCCCCCTTCAATATATACATTCCAACATAAACACACACACACACACACCCTCTCAAACACACACACACGCACACACATTTTGCAAGGAAGGTCGGACCTAAGACCATCTGTCCCCTACCCTTTCCCTGGTGGGGGGTACGGGGCCCTTGGCAACAGCGGCCGTGTCCCCTGGGTGCCGGTTTCCTGGGCCTGGCGGTGCTCTCTCCGCGCGCGAGGGGGGGATTCACATTACACCTGAGCCGGGGGTGTCCGTGTCCCTGGGGGGTGGGTTCTGGTCCTTGCCCCTGGGTGCTGGGCCCCGCCAAACTTCCAACATTGGCCGAGCCTGGTCGGGCCATATTTACAACACCCCTTGTGGGCCCCCCTTTTCCCCTGGGCGCTCCCCTCCTGGGCGGGGGCGGCTGGACCCTGCCTTGCTCCTCCCTGAACCAACTGTGGGGGGTCCTGGCTCACACCTGGGGTTGGGGCGGGGGGATGCCCGGAACTCCTGGGTGGTGGTGGGCTGCTCGTCTGGGGCTGTGGGCGCCCTTCTCGGGTGGGGCCCTGCGTTGGGCCCTCCCGGTGCGGTGGGGGGGCTGCTGTCCTGGTTGGGCTGGGGCAGCACTCTCCCCCCTCCCCATGCCTCCCTGCTCTCTGGCTCTGGGGGCCTCGCGGCGGTCCTGCTGGCCCTGGCCTGGGTGGCGGGCTGGGTCGCCCGGGGGGCGGTTGTCCCCTGCCTGCTGCCGTGTGGCATTGGGGGTTCCGGCTGCCACTGCTGCTGCGGCGGGGGTCTTGGGGTGGGGATGGCTGGGCGCTCTCCCTCCTTCTTTTCACATTCCACCGTCCATTTTAGAAGAACATAAACACTCACCTGAGCACAGGTGTTAGCTCACCTTTGCACTAACAGTTTGCATGACTGAATGACTGAAATATTTCAAACTAGTTGGTTTTAAGGCATAGGTATGCGTGTGAACACTATCTGTTTTGTGTACATGTCGACAGGTGGACATTTTTGCAACTAACAGGTGTGTTGATAACATTTCAGTGTGTGTGTGGACAGGCTCCGCCCTTTTTGTACTACATTTGAACCTTACCGTAATGATAGACAACCAGTAAACCTGTCTGCTCTATGCTGCTTCATGGTCTTATCCCCCCCCCTCCCATTATCACCCTCCTACCCCCCCTCTCTCTAACATCCCTCCCTTTTTCTTCCCTTCTTTCCTTTTCCGTCCGGTCCAACACCAAAGATTTTCAAACATGATTGATATTAATAAAGTTTGGCCTCAATTCCAAAAGGGGTTTATTCAGACATACCTCTGGTGTGTCAGTAAATTAATAACCCCTCTTGTTAAAGTAAAATATGTCCAACACAAGAGGCCCTCAGCTCTCATCTGTCTGCCCAGCTGTTGGACAGGACAAGTAAAAAAAAAAAAAAAGTTAGTTGAGATCCACCACAAACGTTAAAGTACACTTTTATTGAAATCACTGCTGACATCTCACTGCCTACTATTGCCTCATCCTATGGATCACAGGAAGTCTCTTATTTTGAAAGGAAGTCATTTTAACCTCTATCAAAAGTTATAAACTATTTCATATTTTGAAAAAAAAATGCTTTTTCTCTCCATGTTTTTGTTCTTTTATGAAAAAAAAAGCAGTTAACATATTTTTTATCATAATAGTAACATAAACAGAAATCCGTGTCTTAGTCTCCTTAAGGCTGAAGATAAGATAAGATAAGATAGGACTTATTTGATCCCCGGGGGGGAATTAGGTCGTCACAGCAGCCAAAAACAAGAAAAAAAGCAGTTGGAAAAGTACAAAGAACAAAGTAGCAATGAGTAAGAATAGTAATAATACAAGGTGGAAGTAAAAGTACAGGTCATAAATAACGGATTAAATAAGGCGATAAATTGCAGCAGCGGTTTTCTAAAGTCCTGGACCGTGTTGTTGTATAGTCTGACTGCTGTTGGGATGAAGGACCTCCGGTAACGCTCTTTTTTGCACTGGGGGGTCAGCAGTCTCTGGCTGAGCGAGCTCCTCATGGTCCTCACCGTCGCATACAGGGGGTGGGAGGGGTTGTTCTGGATGCTGGACAGCTTGGTCAGCATCCTCCTCTCACCCACAGAGTCCACTGGTCCAGGGGACAGCCCAGGACAGAGCTGGCTCTCTTCACCAGCTTGTCCAGCTTCTTTTTGTCCCTTCCATTGATTCCTCCACACCAGCAGACCACAGCCTGACCAGTCCAGTTTATTGTTGATGTGAATGCCCAGGTACTGGCACACATCCACCATCTCCATGTCCAGTCCCTGAATGACCACGGGGGGAGACTGAGAAGCCTTTTTGTGGAAGTCGACCACCATCTCCTTCGTTTTGGTGTCATTGATGTGAAGGTGATTGAGTTCACACCAGTCCACAAAGTCTTTGATCACCTTCTTGTATTCCAGATCGTTTCCCTCTGACACGCGTCCAACGATGGCTGTGTCATGGAGAACTTCTGGATGTGGCAGCTGTTTGAGTCATGGTGGAAGTCAGATGTGTAGAGGGTGAAGAGAAAAGGAGAGAGCACGGTCCCTTGTGGAGCCCCCGTGCTGCAGACCACCTGGGCAGACAGACAGTCCTGGATCCTCACGTACTGTTGGTGAGGTAGTCAACAATCCGGGTCGGAAGGCAGACTTTGTGGTTCCTTTTGGGTCGCTGTCGGTGAGAAACCAACCCGGATGGATGTTTAGTGCAGAGTTCTGATCTACAGTAAAGTATTGAAAGTCTCACCTCCTTCTGGTGCTCCTGCTCTGAGTTGAAGAGTTTATCTGTTTTAACGTTTCCATGGTGACCTTATGGCGTTTCCAAAAAGTCTGAATCATCATCTGTTGGGACGGACTGAAAGCAGCAGAATGAGCTGCTGAAGACGGGCCGGGTT
>CM074504.1:27403829-27426455 GCA_037389245.1 Oryzias sinensis
AGGACGCAGCGCTGGGCCGGCGTTTGTTGGAGGCGGAGGGGCTGACCTATTTTGAAGGTTACTTTCTTTGCCCCGCGGCTGGATTAGAGAAGAAAGCGCGAGCTCTATATTTATCCTGCTCCTTATCTAGTGCTGCAGTCTCATCCCGATAAGAACGGCGAGCATCTCCCCGCCGGATTACAGCCCCCCCCCCCACACCCACAACAGCAACCATCCCGCCGTGTGACTGGCTGCTGGCAGCGCCGCGATTTCACGCGCCGATTCACCTGTTAGGAGCTTCTGAAGCCCAGCGTCCCCGCCTCCGTCACACAGACCAGAAACCCGGGAGGAGAACTCAGAGAACCGGCTCAGAGGAGACGCTCCGCCCCCGACGAGGCGGCGGCAGGTCAGACCCCAAAGAGGGTTATTTTGGAGGGGGGGGGGGGCTGAAACATTCCTGATATTTTTACAGAAACAAGCAGTTTTCTCTGAAAATGTTTTGTCTCAACATTGGTTGTATGGTGGTGTAGTGGTTAGCACTCTGCCTCACAGTAAAACGGCGCTGGTTCAAATCCCAGTCGAGTGCGTCCTGTGTGGAGTTTGGAGGTTCTCCTGGTTCATGTTCTCCTGGTTCTTCCTGCAGTCTACTGCTCCAGGTGTGGCTGTGCAGTGAACCCCGCCCCGCTTTAGACCAGCTGGGATAGGCTCCAGCAACCCAATGACCCAGAAACAGAATCACCGGGTTTAGAAGAGACACAAAGTTCTGAAGGTCGGGATGTGAACAGATCAGTGGCCGTCCAATCGGACCCTCAGTCAGACCAAAACCTTCATGTCTCCTTTGGTTTCCAACGATTCTGGGTTTAAAACCGAACGTACGTTTCACCATGGGACCGAACCGTGGGGAAAGCAGGATCTCATCTGTACTGCAAACGTTCACGACGAAATATAAACACGGCTTGTGATAAATATAATATGTAGCTTGATGATGTCACAGCAGGCTCAGCAAAAGCAACCGAACCATTTCCTTCATTAGTATTTTCTTTTTTCAGCAAATAGAAAAAAGGATTTTTCTGAATTTGTAGTTTTTTGTGTTTTCTTTTGTAAAATTCAAATCAGATATCAAACCAAAACAAAACCATGACCCAAAAACCAAGATTTGGTCAGAGTGAACCGTGATTCTCAGTTTGTACCTTTGCAGACGATGTCATCCTAAGATGGAACAGCTTCATTCATCCAAATAAATCAAATGGAACTTTTGGCCGGTACATTTTCAAAATGAAAAGTCAAGAAGAACAATTCAGATTACAGAACCGTTTGTCAACAATCAGCGGATGTCTGCTGGAGCCGAGCCGAGGAGGAGCTGCAGCGGAGGAGGTCCAGAGGGGCCTGCTGCTCCTCAAAGTGATGGAGACGTGACGGCTGCAGGAGATCCACCCTGTCTAGCAGCTTCACGGAAAAGCAGAAGACCGTTTGGGAAACGTGAAAAAAGAGGAGCGTTATGGAAACAGGAGCGCAGAGGAGACGCCCCGCCTCCTGCATGTGTGGGAGGAGCTCTTGGGTCGTTCAGGTGGTTCAGAATCTGGCTCTGTTAGTCGTGAAGAAGAGGATGACAGGCGAGGCGCCAAACTTTTAACCCTTCGCTTTCCTCGGGGAATGCATTTGTGGGCGGGGCTAATCAGTTAAATGGCTGTCAGGTTTTTGACGAGGTGGGCCAAACAGATCAAAGCGGGGGGGGGGGGGGGTCTCGATCACTCAGCATCTGTGGAGTGAAGAAAAGGTTTGCTTCTGTGAGCGGAGAAGCTGCAGCAGCGTTTCCATCAGTCCAGGTGAGACGACCTTTCCACCAATCAGAGGGCGGCGCTCCCACTTCAGCTTTCTGTGGTCATAAAGTTCACGAGAAGTTAGAGTGAAACGCGGCAGAGCTGAAGCGTCTGCACCCAGTCTCACTCTGTGCTGCTCCAGGGCTCTGTGGCAGCCTCCGAGGGAAACGGTAACCATGACGACAGGTAACCACTAACAACGAGCATCCCTAACAACCGCCGCTCAGCAAACGAGCTCTCTGATTACAGAACTGCTGCAGGAGACGACGCAGGCTTTCCTGAAGACGAGCTGCACATGAAGATGATGATGAAGAGTCAGAACCAGCAGAAATCCTCGTCTTCCTCCTGCAGCTTCACCCAGATGTGAGGAGACCAAAGAAACACAACAGAAATGCAGGACCCCCCCCCAGCTGCTCGTCAGGCTGACAGAAGTTGTTTTTCTTCTTCAGGAGGTGACGATGACGATGATGAAGACTCATAGAATTCCCAACATCTCTGCCTTCTGAGCTGAAAAACAACCTTTTGAGGTGTGGATGATGTCAGAGAGGGAGGTCTGTTCCGGTTCTAATGGGTCATCAGAACACGTTCTCACCTAAATATGAATCCATGAGGTATACCCCCCCCCCCCCAGGTCACGCGCAGATGAGCCTGAAAACAAAGTTTGGTTGAAGGTTGAAGTTTCATCTACGGAGCACTGAAGATGTTCCTGAAGACCTTCCTGTGTGTGCGTGTGCATGCGTGCGCGTGTGCATGTACGTATGTGCGCGTGCCTGTGTGTGTGCTCGTGCGTGCGTGCGTGTGCGGCGGTGAGAGCGTGAGATCTGGCGTCCGAGGAGGCGACCGGCACTGACAGTAGGCGTGAGTCAAACACCTGGGGGGGAGGACGTTTCCGACATGTGTCTGCGCGAGGCATGACCGTGCTCGTGCGCGCGGTGGCGAGGCATGCATGTTTTCATGCGTGTGCAGCACGGCTGACTGAGCGGAGGGGGGGGGGGATGAGTTTAAGGAGTCCTGACAGCAGAAACAAAGCGCAGAGGAACCACGGACACGCGCTTAAAGTGACCGTTTCCCACAGTTCAACACGTGCACGCGGATCACCGTGTGCAGATGTGGGCCAGCAAGGCGGAACACGCATGAGGACGCGACAGGGGCTGGAGCGTGGGAGGAGCCACCTGTGCCACGCAGGTCTGATGACGCTGTGTTCAATGCGGTTTCATGTTCTGCTAATGTTCTCCAGATGTTCCTCTGGTGTTTTTCAGAAGTTCCCCTGATTTTCTCCAGATGTTCCTCTGGTGTTCTCCAGATGTTCCTGTGGTGTTTTTCAGAAGTTCCCTCTGGTGTTCTCCAGATGTTCCTGTGATGTTTTTCAGAAGTTCTTGTGATGGTTTTAAGAAGTTCCCTCTGGTGTTCTCCAGATGTCCCTCTGGTGTTTCTAAGAAGTTCCCCTGATGTTCTCCAGATGTTCCTCTGGTGTTTTTCAGAAGTTCCTTCTGGTGTTCTCCAGATGTTCCTGTGATGTTTTTCAGAAGTTCTTGTGATGGTTTTAAGAAGTTCCCCTGGTGTTTTTAAGAAGTTCCCCTGATGTTCTCCAGATGTTCCTCTGGTGTTCTCCAGATGTCCCTCTGGTGTTCTCCAGATGTTCCTCTGGCGTTTTTCAGAAGTTCCTGTGATGTTTTTCAGAAGTTCCCTCTGGTGTTCTCCAGATGTTCCTCTGTTGTTCTCCAGATGTCATTCTGGTGTTCTCCTGATGTTCCTCTGGTGTTCTCCAGATGTCCCTCTGATGTTTTTCAGAAGTTCCTGTGATGTTTTTCAGAAGTTCCTCTGGTGTTCTCCAGATGTTCCTCTGGTGTTCTCCAGATGTCCCTCTGGTGTTTCTAAAAAGTTCCTGTGATGTTTTTCAGAAGTTCCTCTGGTGTTCTCCAGATGTTCCTCTGGTGTTCTCCAGATGTTCCTCTGGTGTTTTTCAGAAGTTCCCTCTGGTGTTTTCGGATGTTCCTCTGGTGTTCTCCAGATGTCCCTCTGGTGTTCTCCAGATGTTCCTCTGGCTTTTTATAGAAGTTCCTGTGATGTTTTTCAGAAGTTCCCTCTGGTGTTCTCCAGATGTTCCTCTGGTGTTCTCCAGATGTTCCTCTGTTGTTCTCCAGATGTCATTCTGGTGTTCTCCAGATGTTCCTCTGTTGTTCTCCAGATGTCATTCTGGTGTTCTCCAAATGTTCCTCTGATGTTTTTCAGAAGGTCCTGTGATGTTTTTCAGAAGTTCCTCTGGTGTTCTCCAGATGTTCCTCTGGTGTTCTCCAGATGTTCCTCTGGTGTTCTCCAGATGTCCCTCTGGTGTTCTCCCGATGTCCCTCTGGTGTTCTCCCGATGTCCCTCTGGTGTTCTCCAGATGTCCCTCTGGTGTTCTCCCGATGTCCCTCTGGTGTTCTCCAGATGTCCCTCTGGTGTTTCTAAGAAGTTCCCCTGATGTTCTCCAGATGTTCCTCTGGTGTTTTTCAGAAGTTCCTGTGATGTTTTTCAGAAGTTCCCTCTGGTGTTTTCGGATGTTCCTCTGTTGTTTTTAAGAAGTTCCCTTGATGTTCTCCAGATGTTCCTCTGGTGTTCTCCAGATGTCCCTCTGGTGTTCTCCAGATGTCCCTCTGGTGTTTTTCAGAATTTCCCCTGGTGTTCTCCAGATGATCCTGTGGTGTTCTCCAGATGTCCCTCTGAAGAACACCAGAGTCTGCCACCACAGTCGACCATCTAATGTCTGCTCCCTCGCTCACTCGGAAAGCGAACTCCTTCTCCTGGTTTATCGTCTCGCTGCAGACTTTGTGTGCGTCGTCTCCTCCTCTGCGCTGTCTGCGTCTGCAGGTGCCGTCTGCGTCTGCAGGTGCTGTCTGCGTCTGCAGGTTCTGTCTGCGTCTGCAGGTGCCGTCTGCGTCTGCAGGTACCGTCTGCAGGTGCCATCTGCGTCTGCAGGTGCTGTCTGCGTCTGCAGGTGCTGTCTGCGTCTGCAGGTGCCGTCTGCGTCTGCAGGTTCCGTCTGCGTCTGCCGTCTGCAGGTGCTTTCCCAGTGCGTGCTGCTTTTGGACAAGCTGCACCACAGTTTGCGCTGGCAGGTTCTGGTTAGGTGTCCTCACAGCTCCGTAGCTTTGTTTTAAACTCTGCAAATGACATGGTCTCCTGCTGTTGTGTCACATGGATTGCAAATGGTTGGAATGACTCAGGTAGCCCCTTCAGGACCATGGCAACCAGCAGACCATCGCTCAGGGTTTCACCGGCGTCTCTCAAGGCCGTGACTGCCGTCTCAGGGCCGATTATATATTCTGTCACGCTTTCATTGTCCGGCTTTTTCAGTGAAGTCAGTTCAGTTTAAAGACTGATGATACGAGGCTTTCCTTTCATTTGGTAGGTGTTTCTCAGGATCTGTAGCGCCTTGCGGCCGTCATCTGCTGCCTCACGCATCACCAGCGACAGGCTCTTGTCATCCAGAAACTGGATCAGTTCAGCACATGCCTCCGCATTTGTAGCTGGATCCTCATCGTCATCATCAGGGTCAGGGTCATTCAGAATGGCGTCTTTCCATCCTTGTGGTCAAAGGTGACCCAACAACTTGGTTTCCCATAGTTCCTCTCATCTCTGTCGAACAGAAGCCGGGACCAGCGGCTTGTATCAGCTGTTCGTCTGCTCATGGTGTCAACTTCCTCACTAAAGTGGAAAACACACTTTATAGTCTCAGGCGTCTCCTGGGCCCAGAACCTGTCAGCAGGTTGGTAGCTGCACTGCGGTGCTGCTGGAACAGAGTTTCTGCTCTGCCTTGTGTTCCAGTGAATCAAAGACCACGCTTGGATGCTGAGTCAATGTCTTTTAATTAACAGAAAACAAAAATCCACAATGCTGTCCAGAGTTTCTTCTGTGTTTTTCCCCCTCGGCCAGAGCTCACAGCAGTCTCAGTGCACATTCTCAGTAGCACCTTCCCCCCCCCAGCATGTAAAGTAACACAAAAAGAACATGATAAAATGAGAAAACTGGTTAACAGGAAAACAAATGTAACTAAATAGAGAGCGCCATACTTTAGTGAGACGGAGTCGGAGATTTTAATGACGGCGTATGAAGATTCTACTCCCATCAGAAAAGGAACACGGCTGCATCATCAGCAAAAGAAAGAGTTCCTGCTTGGAGGAAAAGAACAAAGTAAACACACGAGTTTCTATCACACGCTTCACCAAAGCCTCCATCCACCCGTGATCCACTTTCAGGATGTGAACCAAGGAAAAAAAAAACACTTCCGGTGAAGCAGCAGCAACTGGTGATGTGAGGTCGTCAACTGTCAATCAAACTTCAGCTTCAAGGTTCCACTGATGGAGATGAAAGGAGACAGTAGAGCAAGAAGGTGCTGGTTCAAATCCCAGAAAGCACCAGATGGAGGAAAAATGGTGATGGACAAAGTTCTGACTGATGTCCAGAATAGTGCGATGGAACTGACTTGGTCTCCAAAGCAGAGAAGCGCTGGTTCGATTCCCCGTCTCAGTGTTTTTGTTGTCGGTTTTTGCCGCTCCTTGACAGTCATCAGCTCAAAGGAACAAAGCAACAGAGTTCTGCTGTAGACAGATTAGCACAGTGGGAGTGTCTCTGTCCTTGAAGCGGGAGACCGCAGGTTCAAATCCCAGTCAGGAACATCGAGGTGTTCAGTCGCCTCACAATTCATAGCTGCGGCTAGGAGGAGTCCTGACAGAAAGGGGGCTTCATCTTTGCCCCCCACCCCGAGGAAGCAGGACCAGGAGAAGAGGATCCCAGAAGAAGATGTGCATTTAGATAGATCCATGCAGAATGCAGCTTTGGATGTGTGGAGGGTCTGACCACTGAGATGCAATACAGGTAGAGCAACACCTGGAGGTGGCAGAGCAGGTGAGGGACGGTGGTGAAGGTAAGTAAAACTTTTATTTAGACTATTAATGTAATAATGTAATTAGCAACATTTTTAACTTAAAGTAAATCAAATATAAAAAATACCAAATATATAAAAATACGAGCTTGTATTTTTTGGAAGTTAGAAAGACAAGAATTGTAGAAAGTATAAGTACCATAACTGTAGCGTAGAAAGTATAAGTACCATAATGTAGCATGAAGGTACTATCATTGATCTAGTATTGCTGCTTCTAGGTCTTAGATAAAATCTACAGTCTAGTTGGTTTAGCCCGCCTGTCAGTTCTAGTCTTCTAGTCTCCTGTCTCACCAGGTCTTCCAGTTAGCTGTATCTCTAATATCAACCTTCATCACCTATCTTATAGCACCGAAGTCATTGATCTCCTTGATCATCAACCAGACTAAAGATGAAGCCACCCCCCCCTCCCAGCATCCCTGACTCTTCCTCACCCCAAGCATGAGTTGTGATGCAACTAGCCAGGACTTGAACCTGCGCTCTCCTGCTTCAAGGACAGAGACACTCCCACTGTGCTAATCTGTCTGCAGCAGAACCGTGTTGCTTTGTTCCTTTGAGCTGAAGACGCTCCACATGTTTCAAAAATCAACAATCAGGTTTAAAGACACAGACTGTGACATCTACTTCCTAAGGAGCCTTACTCTACCTGGGAATTGAACCAGCACGCTCTGACTGGAAGCACAGAGACACTGCCACCACACTACTCTCTCTGCATCAGAGCAGGGACTCTGGTCCATGAAGGATCTTCACGCAGAGTCAGCTTTTATAGCCACGGTTTGTTAACGAGTCGGGAATTGAACCAGTCACTCTCACTGCACTATTTAAAGCACCACCAGGTCCAAAGAAATGTTCTTTCTCAGTTTTTAAACTCATTTGGATTTATTACTACATGACAGTTGTTTAACTTACTGGTACATCCTTTTATCCGTTTGTAACGTCACACTTAAACATAAAACAAAGTCTAAGAGATTTCATCATTTCACAGAACATGTTTTCTTTCTGCTTTAGCTATAAAAAATGCCCTTATAAACTGACTTTGTAAAGATGTAAAAACATTTAAGGCACGACAAAATGTCAAAAGCTTTTATCAATTTAGTGTCTATCCATCTTCAGAACCAACTGAATCCTTTTCAGGGCCACATAGTTGCTGGAGCCTATCTCAGCTGCTTTTGGGCAAAAAAACTCCTTTTATGTTTTTGCTTTCATGTTGATGCTAAATGTGGGTAGTTTTGGAGCCAAAGAATGTGCATTTATTTTTGATGCATATTTATAGGCATTGAGGGATGAATGCATTGTTTTTGTCCATTATTCAGGATATATACTTATTTATTTACCTTCTGTCATGGGATATTTGGGATGCACGAGCAGCATTCCAAGGAAACGGATATCCAATCTGTTTTGGAAACGTTCTGAGGTTATGCACGGATTTCAGGCAGCAACACCAGCTTTACATGTCCAAATGTAAATTCTACTCACAAATATCATAATGAAACACTCCAAAACAGTTTTGGGAGGTTAACTGGACTTATTTCATTTAAAAACATTTTAGTATCCAGTTGTTCTCAAGGAGGAAAAACAAGACAAAAAGTCTTTACGTTTTCCAATGCTGTAAGAATGTGTAGAATAAATATTACATTTCAACATTCATAGCCTGCGACACACGTTTCTACCAGCAGGGCGGCGCTCTAGGCAGGTGGCTGATGGAAATGAACCACCGTCAGCTCCGTGCATTGCTGTGTAACAATTCACCCTCCACTCAGCGAGGGGAACGTCACAACGCCGTTCTACAGCTGGGGCATTAAATATCAAGACAATCTGCCCTCTAATAAACTCATAACCGTTTGTTGTGCAGCCGTGTATTGTGTGAGCGTGACAAACGTACATTAAACACTTTGCCCAACACTTAAACATCAAAAACCCAATTTCCACAAATACACAAAATAGTCAAAAACCCGGAGTTCAAATCCAAGTCCAGCAGTTTTGGTAGCAAGAAAATAGAAATGTTCTGGAGGAGAAATGAGTGTCCGACCGTCTCACGCGTTTGGTGGCAGATCGTTTGCTCCTCCACGCTTCTGCGTCTCTGTCAGCTGTGTACACACCCCCTCCCCCCCCCCCCCCCCGCGCGTTCTCCCAGAATGCACTGCAGGGCAAATAAACATTAAATCGTTAATAATGCTCATTATGTATTTGTAGCAACTTAGTCATTTTGATAGTAGGCTAATATAGCTAATATAGACACATATTGCATGTGTTGCCTTCATTATAAGGCTTAAATAGGGCTTTTAATATATACGGCTCCAGACATTTTTGTTTTTTGTTTTTATCGTCCAATTTGGCTCTTTCAACATTTTGGGTTGCCGACCCCTGGGTTAGTGAGTTGCAACGCTGGGATGGAGCGGTTGACCCCGACTAGGCGGGACAGTCCAAGTCGCAGCCCCTGGCTGGGTGACTTCACCGGTGGACCGTGTGACGATGAGGCGCTTTTACCAATCTGAGCTGGAATATAATAGAAACATAAATATTAGCCTTCAATCTGATTACAGCAGTTTAAATAACCGAAAGAGTAAGTGTATTGATTCTCACTGAAGCTGTACCTGGTGGGTTCCACTTGGGGACTCTCCCCACTGCTGGGCTCAGAGAGGATGAAGGCCACTATTTCTATTTTAAAAAGTTCCCAAAGTCACATTTGCTCTTATTTATTTACCAAAAACAGCCAGCGTTGCAGTTAGTAGAAACTGTTAGCCAGCATGTACGCATGTGAGCGGTTTCATCAATATGTCTACGGCCAAACGTCTGGAGTGGAAACCGACCATAAACCACTGGTGTCAATCATGTCCAAAGCCCTGAGTGATTATCCTGTAAGGAAACAGTGGATGTTAATCAGGCTGCAGAAATATGACATTCACATGATGTACACACAAGGGAAGTACATGTACACAGCCGACACTTTGTCTAGAGTAGTGGACAAAGACGAAAAAGAAGACAGTGGAAAAGGAGCAGAAATACAAGCATATGTGGACATGATTCTGACATCTCTGCCGGTAACTGCTGACCGAACAGAACAAATACGAACAGAGACAAATGCAGATGAAATCATGAAAGAACTGAAAAGAACAATACTCAAAGGATGGCCTGAAAACCAAAAAGAATGCCCTTTAAAAATACAAGGTTTCTGGGACTGCAGAGCAGAGCTCACAGTGGTGGATGACATGGTGTTAAAAGGAAGCAAGTTTGTCATTCCAACCTCCCTGCACAAGCAGATGCTTCAAAAGATACATGAAGGTCACCTTGGAAAGGTCAAGTGTGAACGCAGAGCAAGGGATGTAATGAACTAGCCAGACATCAGCCAGACGACAGCTTCATGTGAACTTTGCCGCCCCTACAGGCCGAAACAACAAGGGGAGCCGCTGATGTCTCCCCCAGTTCCACACACACCTTATAATAAGGTTGGAACTGATTTGTCTAACTGTTATGGTAAAAGTTACTTGGTGGTAACAGAGTACTTTTCAAACTATCCTGAAGTCGGAGCGCTGCAGTCAACATCAAGTAAAGCAGTGATTAGTTTCCTGAAGTGTGTGTTTGCCAGACACGGTGTTCCTTGTGAGCTGTTTTCAGACAATGGACCGCAGTTTTCCAGCAGTGAGTTTGCTGACTTTGCTAAAGATTGGGGGTTTAGACACGTAACATCAAGTCCAAACTATCCAAAGTCCAATGGCTTAGCGGAAAGCTCACGACAGCACACGACAGAGATGACCTTCAAAAAAGCCTTCTGATCTACCGGAGTACACCTCTTCATGGATTGTCACCAGCTCAGATGCTGATGGGAAGAAGCATTCGCTCCAACCTACCAGGACATGAAGACTTGTTGACCCCAAAGGCTGCACACAAAGTCAGGAAGGCAAAAGAGGAAATGAAGGTGAAGAAAAGCGGCTGTATGATCAAAAGGCTAAACATCTGCCTTTCCTAAAGCCAGGAGACAAGGTACGTCTTAGAGATGCTTCCACAGGAAACTGGAGACAACAAGGACGCGTGCAAGAGGAGGTGGCCCCACGGTCTTATAAGGTCCAGTTGGAGAGTGGACTGTCTCTGAGAGGAAATCGCTCGGATCTCTGATCCAGAAAGAATGGATTTGGTGCAAAGAGGTCCTTTTCAGACGGATAAAGAAAAAAATATATATCTATATACATTTTTCATTAATATTTATTTCTTTTCACTTTTACATTGTTTTGGCACCACTAAATGTGGATCCAACATGCAAGCAATAAACTGTATTCAGTTCTTCAGCAGCAACAATAATACATTCACAAACTGTAGTAATAGAGAGATCTCATATTACAATAACATTGCATTTTGTTGGTGCTGCTGATCAGTTAGAGGAACCACAAATTACATTTCGCCTAGGGCCCCTGGTCTACCAGACCAGGGCCAGCCCTGCATATGCGCACAGGCTTGTGGACACGCCGTGCATGAGCCCGCGCACGCGCTCACAGTCTACTAAATCTACAATTACTCAACCACAGCTGATGGGGGGGGGGGGGGGATTACAGCCGTAGAGCAATAATAACAGCAGCCTGAGCTGTGCAAACACAAGTGTGTGGGGGAGGGGTGGTTGTGGGGGTTGCCAGTGACGTGTCAGGAGTGCCGTTGAGCAGGAGAGGCGGAGTCTTCCTGTGTCGAGGGATTTTTAATTGACAGCTGTCCAAATCCCCCCCCCCTTCCCCCTGCCAGCGCATAAGCAAGGGTATTAAAGGGGCTGGCTGTAGAGCGGGGGGGGGGGTCTCCTCTGCCACATCAGGGTGTGACGCGCACGTGAACGTGCACGCAGATAAAGCTGTGTTGAGTCTGAACCAGAAGATTCACTGATGACAAACGTTTTCTTCTCTGTGGTCTTCCAGCTACGGCCTTTAGGGGGCGCCTCAGCCAATCATCTGCCTCCATCCAACCCTCTCCTCTGCAGCCTCCTCCCTCTTGCTCCAATCCTTCATCCACGAACCTCTTAGGTCCTCCTCTTTCATGGTAGCTCCAACATCTTCACCGTTCCTCCTCTCAACCTCTCCAAACATCTCCGTCTGCTTACCTCCATAGAACATTTACCATGACCATTGTCCCGTTGGGGGCAGGCAGGGTTCACGCCGGACGGGTCACCAGTCTGTTGCAGGGAATCAAACACACATCTACCTGTCCACGATACCAAACCACCAAAGATTCCTGCTCCTGGGCTGCAGGAGGATGCCGGAGAACGCCCACACAGGAACCAGGAGAACATGCAAAGTCCACAGTAGCCGTGGTTACATGGGCAGAATATCTTGATCGGATCAATGGTTAAAATTCACCCGTGCACATGGGATCAGAAAACCTTTTCGCGATTAGAACAAACATTCCCATGGCTCACACTTTCGGTCAGAATGAATCATCTGGGCATGCCCAGTAGTGCTTCAAATCCCCGGATGAGGAACTAGGTCCCGTTGTAAACAAACAGCTGCCACAGACATTTATTTTATGCAGCAGCTCCGTAATACGAGACGGTCTTCCAAACGTGCTTTTATTAATGTCATGAATATTATGAAGCGCCTGTTCGCTCATTTTTTTATTTAATCCGTGTGATCAGTGCTGGAAGAAGGGTTAGGACAGACTATAAACACAGGCTAACAATATTAGCCTGATGGACACACAATCCAGGACCATGAAACGCTGCAATCTGCATCTTGGCTGTACATAAATGTCTGGGACTGACATCAGCCTTTATTTTGTCGGGACACAACTGGAAACACAAATCCACGTGATTGTTTGAACAGTTTCTAAGGACTGAGTGACATTTCTGTCTGCTTCCCCAAACTCGCTGCGTGAGCTGGCGGCTCTCCTGAGTCCTGCAGCCGCTAACCCAGAGCGGCGGGACGGCTCGCAGTCTGAATTCTCCCACACACAACAAAACAACAAAATGCACACGTAAAAAAGCATCCTCCCCCCCTCAGACACGAAGTTATTAATCCAGCTGCTCTGCTCACTGGGGTGCCAGTGGACCGAGTGAGCGTCGGGGGGCACGAAGCGCTCCTTCCTCCCCCGTGAGGGGTGAAAGAGAGGGGAGAGCCAGCGGAGCGGTGCTTGTGACGGGGCGTCTGCAGAGCAGCTGGTCGGTCCTGGTTGAGCTCCAAAGCTTTCTCTCAGCGAAACACCGTCTATGCGTGACGTAACCCAGAGCAGCAGTGACACACGATCAGAATGACCGTTTACATGCTCCACGATCGGATAAACCATCGGTATAACCCACCTATCTCCATCGGAAAGAAATTCTGATCCGAATGAGTCTGACCGGGGCAGAGTATTCCGAACGGCGCGTTTACATGACGCCTTTTCTTTCCGATCAGGCGTTCTTTCCGATTACTTTTGCCCATGTAAACGCGGCTACTGAAATAACCCCGCTGGGATTTGAACCTTCCCACTGTGAGGCGAGTGCTGACCGCTACCCCACCCTGCTTAGGTCATTGATTGGTGTTCAACTGATGGAGGTGTCCGACTCTCAGGAAGGAGGCAGAAGGAGGATCTGAGGCCTTCAGGCTGCTTCAAAAACTCGGACGAATCCATCAAAGTTTTTATTTGTTAAAATCTGTTTACTTGAATTAAATCATAACAACAATTTCCCTCCAACCTTTTTGTGTGTAAATGTTGTTCTCCCTCCTCCTGTCGCTGTTTTGTTCCTGTCTTGAAGTTTGACGTCTCATGGAGATGAAGATGGTCCCGTGGACCAAAATCCTGACTCAGCAGTTGTTCTCTGTCTGGAAGGATGGCAGCTACAGGCAGCTGTCGGCTCATGGGCGCCCCCTAAAGGCGCGGCATGGTCCAGCCGGCCTCACCTGCTGTTTCTCTGGAGCTTTCGTGGTGATCAATAACAGTGATGATGTCACAACCATGATACAGAAAATCACCAGACCGGACTGGACCGGACCAGATCAGATCGGATCAGATCAGATCGGATCTGACAGGCAGAATTTCAAATATCGTATTTTCTTGAATATTTTCCCGGTGAGTCTTCTCTGTCAGCACTGATGAGGATCAGTTTCTCTTTTTGTTTGTTTGACTAAACGTTTTTGGTCTTTTTCTGTCTTCTGGACTCCTCGAGTTCTTCTTTTCCCGTCCCTGATCTATTCCTGGCTGCACTGTCCTCTTCCCGTTGCTCCCGTGGGAGGGGCCGGCGTCACGTTTACAGTATGAACAGAAAAAATGATCCTGATTCTCTAAATGTTGAACTGAATGGAAAGCTGGCCGTCTGTCCCCTCCCATGTTTTTTTCCCGTTTCATATCCAGACCCACCGTCAATGAAGGGGGTTTCCTGAGTTCTCCTGTCACAGTGTTCTCTCGTACCTGGAGAACCGCGGTTCCACTAAAGCAGAAGCCGTGAGAATTGTGCTCTGTGTTATAGGCATGGACGTTCGGATACTAAAAACACTAAAGATATTAGTGACGTTGACCAGATTTCGCTAATCAGTGATCTAGTTCAGACTGTAGAACCAGAACCAGAACCAGAGCAGCAGTAAAGCCGGATGACACAGAACTTTGACTCATTAACCTGAACAAAGGAGAACTTGTGGAGAATAACTCAGGAGCCTTTGGTGCCGTTCAGGTCTGAAAGCCTGAGGAAAGGTTTCTGGAGAAGGTGTGGAACCATGCTGACCAGGCCTGCAGGGCCCGGTCCAAAAACTCCCCCAGGCCTGAGGAAAGGCGTCTGAAGAGAGCCACAGGCCAGGCAACCGGGTGCAGAAGATCTGCCAGAAGGACGTTTCTGAATGTCCATTTTCCTTCCAGAACATGTCATTCATGGAGAACCGACCGATTCATCCTGGAAATACAGAAATAGCTCACAGGCTATCCTAACCACAGGAACATCTTTTTTTTTTTTTGGGGGGGGGGGGTACAGGGAGAAACAAACCTGTGTCCAAAACCTGGAAGGAGTTCCTGCACAAACCAGCTGGACATGAGGGGGTCCTGCCCTGTGAAGGGGGGCTGCGGGAACGCTGGCCTGTGCGGCGGCGGCGGCGGCCGGCCAGCAGCGCCTCCATTTGTTTGTGATTCAGCGGAGTGGGAGGGGGCTGCATTAGTTTGAGAAGTGCCCAGCAGGAGGAGGATGTCCTACTTTGTCTCTGATTAAACAGGTCACCCATCAGGGACGTGACTCAGATGGAAACATTTTAATGAGACACAGAGAAAAACTGGGATTTACAGAAACTTGTGCGTCTGTGAACGCGTCCCGGAGGGACGGATGAAACTCCAATTTCATTTTACTAATCAGGCTCCCCCTGAGGGGAATTCTCCGTTGCATCACGCCACAGCGGTGGCAGCTCTTTCACGTCTGCAGTTTTTGACATCTTCCCTCTCGGCTCACAGGTTACCATGGCGACACTCTTTAGCATTGGGCCGTTACTAAGGCTGATGCCAGCGCAGCTTCTCTCCCACGACGCTGGGATGGATTCGCTTCCATCAGGCTGCAGTCACTGCAGCGCCGTGGCCACAAGGTGGCGCTCCAAGCCCTCACAGGAGGCCACGGAGACCATCTGCTGCTGCAGGATCTGGAGAGACTCAAAGTTTTAGGTCATTTACAGCCAGTTCCTCCTTTTCTGGATGGAAACGAGGACTCTGGTTAGAGCGCCACCTGCAGGCGGATCATGGCAGGCTGTTTTTTTGATTTGTTGTCTCTTTTTTCCTCTGATGTTCTTTTGCTTTTCTTCTGAAAAGGATTTCAAAATGTTCTTCAGGCTCATCCTCGACCAAACTACTGAGAATTTTTAAATAAAGTTTTTTTTGGACATAAATTCATTTAAAAAAAATTTCTACCATCAAGGAACCAACAGCAAGATAAAACACAAAAAGGATGAGGTTTGTGTCTTATGGTTACCATGGAAACAGAGTGAAATGCAGCCTCACAGATGGTGATAAACAGTCGGTTTGAAGCCAAAACCTCCAGATTTCCAGACTGAACGTAAACATCTCGGCCGGACAGATGACTCATCTGCTCTTCATGGAGCAGAACGTCTTCTGGATGAAGGAGTTGGAGCCAAGGTTATTATAGTTAACGAAAACGAACGAAAAAACTAAAACTAGAACTGAAAAAACATTTTCGTTAACTGAAATAGAAATAAAAACGACAGTTTTAAAAAAAACGAAAACTAAGACTGTTTGTTGTGTGCATAAAACGAACTGAAACTAAATAATATTAACCCCAAAAAATACTTAGTTTTCGTCTTTGTTAATACATAAGTCTTTTGGGTTGAAATAAAGTCTATTTACTTCACGCTGCTAGTTTTACAGTGTATCTGACCCTTATGGCATCACGTTGTCTGTGACGTCACATGATGTCTGTCAGACACTGCCGGCTAGCGTGGTCATAGACATTTACATGAGCGTGATGGCTGCATTAAAAGTTGGGAGAAAGCGGGAGAGTCCTATTTGGGACTTTTTTGAATATAACAGCGTCGAAAACTAAAGTAAGTGCCTTGTAGTCGAAGCAGGAGACAACATTTGTGGAACACTCCTCAAAGGGAAAAACCCTACGAATCTAAAAGTACATTTAAAAAGCGCACACAACAACGCAAATCAACAGTACCTAGACAGGCTAGCCTGTCGCCCGCCCTCCCCCGAAAAAGAAGCGAGAGCAGATAACGTAATGCTGTTATCGGCTGTTGTATTTTAATTTAAGGATGGTTGTCCTTGTGTCCTCTGAATAATAAGTGTTTCAAAATGTATCTTTGATTGCGTTTTTATCATACAATACTTATTCTGGTGATTTTGAATCATGCACCTGACAAATATCCTAATTTACAAAAAAAAAAACTAAAACTAACACTAACACTAAAACTAATAAAAACTAAACTAAAACGAAGTAATTTGAAAAAATAAAAACTAATAAAAACTAGTAAAGCAGCCTCTAAAAACTAATTAAAACTAAATAAATTTAAAAACAAAAATTCAAAACGAAATAAAAACTAAAACTAATAAAAAATACCTCATCTGACTCTGTGACATCACAGCAGTGGACCCCCCCCCAGGAGGAGGAGTATTCAAGGATGGGATCACAGTGAAGAAGGATGGAACGTGGACTTTGTTCTGGTCTGTTTCTGCAGGGAGATCTGAGTCTGAACACACAAATATCTTTCACACACACACAGAAACACACACAGAAGCACACAAAGATGTCTTTTTTTTTAACTTGTCCTGTCCAACAGCTGGGCAGACAGATGAGAGCAGAAGGCGTCTTGTGTTGGACATATTTTACTTTAACAAGAGGGGTTATTAATCTGATTGAAAAGACAAACCACAGTTATGTCTGAATAAACCCCTTTTGGAATTGAGGCCAAACTTTATTAATTTCAATCATATTTGAAAATCTTTGTGTTGGACCGGACGGAAAAGGAAAGGAGGGAAGAAGAGAGAGGGACGTTAGAGAGAGGAGGATAGGAGGGTGATTATAAGGGGGGGGGTGTAAAACCATGAAGCAGCATAAAGCAACAAGTTTCTGGATGGTTATAATCATTACAGAGAGGTTCAGATGTAAAACAGGTCTTTGAGGGCGGGGCCTGTCCACACACACACACATGTTAAAACATACCTGTTGGCTCCAAAAAAAAGTTCACGTGTCAATATGTACACAATACAAATAATGTTCAAACACTCCTACTTATGCATTCAAACCAATTAGTGTGAAACATTTCATTCAGTCATGCATAATATTAGTGCAAAGGTGAGCTAACACCTATGCTCAGGTGAGTGTTTATGTTCTTCTTAAATGGATGGTGGAATGTGAAAAGAAGAAGGGGAGAGTGTCCAGCCATCCCCACACCAAGACCCCCACCGCAGCAGCAGCGGCAGCCAGAACCCCCCAACACGGCAGCAGGCAGAAAACAACTGCCCCCCGGGCGATCACATCCACCACCCAGGCCAGGGCCAGCAGGACCGCCGCGAGGCCCCCAGAGCCAGAGAGCAAGTAGACACGGGGGGAAAGAGAGTGCCCCTCCAGCCCAACCAGGAGAGCAGCCCCCTCGCCGCACCGGGAGGGCCCAACGCAAGGCCCCACCCAGAGGAGCATCCACAACCCCAGACAAGCACCTCCTCGCCACCCAGGAGTTCTGGGCATCTCCCCGCCCTGACCCCAGGTACGAGCCAGGACCCCCCAAGGGCAGCCACCCACCCGGCCCACGGCAGGTCCAGGAAGGAGCAAGGCAAGGGCCAGCCGTCCCCGCCCATAAGAAGGTCACCCAGGAGAAGAGGGGGTCGACAAGAAGTGTGGTAAAGATGGCCTGACCAGACTCGCCCCCCAGATGGTCAAACAGCCGTCTCCCAGCATAGGGCCCAGGTCCCCTCAGCCCAAGGGCCCCATTCCACGAAGTCCAGACCCCCCAGGCCCCACAATGACCACCCCACACAGAGAGAGAGGAGCCAGAAAGCGCCTCCCCCCCCAGAGCAAGTCCAGGCCCCCGCCCCCAGGCACCGCCCCTGGGAGAGCTCAGGCCTTGACGGGACAGAGAAAGCCAACCAGCCGGGATGACCGCCGATTAATTCAGCAGAGACCCCAACCCATTAAACCTCAAGGTCCCGTACCAATAGTGGACCCTCCCCCTCCCCCAGGCAGCCCCAGACCCTGCACTCCCCTGGTGGATGTCACTCAGAGCGACCGTGGCCCCAAGAGGGCTGCCCCGGGCACACAAGATGTCTCACACACATGAAACAGACAAAGAATGAACAAAAAATGGCCTACTGTCTCCTCGGGTTTCATTTTCCACCACGGAGCTCCAGCTCTTACCTGAGCCCTCATCTGTGTATTCAGGTGGAAAGGAACCCAGCCGGGCCGGGCCGGGCTGGGCCGGGCCACCTGTCTTCAGCACAAAACCCCAGACAGTCTGACACAAACGACGAACAACAGCCTGACCGGCTCCAGAGCCGGCAAAGAGGAAGATGAAGGTATATTGAGGCTTTGTCTCTGCTGATAGATGAGCATTAATAATAAATAAATCCATCATGAGGACAAAGACGCACTTAGAAAGTCTGAACAGAAGACAAACAAAAGACGGACGTAGAAACACCAAAAAAAAACCCACAAGATGCTGCTGTAAAACCAAGCAGCTCCACTTCCTGTTCAAAGACATGGCATTGTTTTCTGCAGATTTCTGCGACACGATCTAAAGCTTAAGTTCCTTCTTTAAGATAAGATAGGACTTTATTGATCCCCGGGGGGAAATTAGGTTGTCACAGCAGACAAAAACAACAAAAATAGCAGTTGGAAAAGTACGAAAAACAAAGTAGCAATGGGGTAAGAATAAAAATAATAATAATACAAGTTGAAAGTAAAAGTACAGGTCATAGATAACGGATTAAATAAGGTGATAAATTGCAGCAGCGGTTTTCAGCAGTCCTAGACCGTGTTGTTGAATAGTCTGACTGCTGTTGGGATGAAGGACCTCCGGTAACGCTCTTTTTTGCACTGGGGGTGCAGCAGTCTCTGGCTGAACGAGCTGCTCATAGTCCTCACCGTCGCATACAGGGGGTGGGAGGGGTTGTTCCGGATGATGGACAGCTTGGTCAGCATCCTCCTCTCACCTACAGAGTCCACTGGGTCCAGGGGACAGCCCAGGACAGAGCTCGCTCTCCTGACCAGCTTGTCCAGCTTCTTTTTGTCCCTTCCGTTGATTCCTCCACACCAGCAGACTACAGCATAGAAAGTTGCTGATGCAACGACAGTCTCATAGAAGGCCTTGAGTAGGGGCCTACAGACACCAAAGGACCTCAGTCTCCTCAGGAGGTGGAGGCGACTCTGGCCCTTCTTGTGCGGGACCTTTGTGTTATCTGACCAGTCCAGTTTATTGTTGATGTGAACGCCCAGGTACTGGTACACATCCACCATCTCCATGTCCAGTCCCTGAATGACCACGGGGGGAGACTGAGAAGCCTTTTTCCGGAAGTCGACCACCATCTCTTTCGTTTTGGTGGCATTGATGTGAAGGTGATTGAGTTCACACCAGTCCACAAAGTCCTTGATCACCTTCTTGTATTCCAGATCGTTTCCCTCTGACACGCGTCCAACGATGGCTGTGTCATGGAGAACTTCTGGATGTGGCAGCTGTTTGAGTCATGGTGGAAGTCTGATGTGTAGAGGGTGAAAAGAAAAGGAGAGCACTGTCCCTTGTGGAGCCCCCGTGCTGCAGACCACCTGGACAGACACACAGCATTGGAGCCTCACGTACTGTGGTCTGTCGGTGAGGTAGTCAACAATCCACCAGGTCAGCTGGTTGTCAACCCCCGCACCTTCCAGCTTTCCCCTGAGCAGTGACGGTTGAATGGTATTGAAGGCGCTGGAGAAGTCGAAGAACATGACTCTGACAGTACTTCCAGGTTCCTCCAGGTGTAGCAGAGTTCTGTGCATCAAGTAGATGACAGCGTCATGCGCTCCAATGGCAGGTTGATATGCAAACTGCAGAGGGTCAAGCACTGGGCCCACTAGGGGCTGGAGGTGTTTCAGGATCAGCCTCTCTAGGGTCTTCATTAGGTGAGACGTTAAAGCCACAGGTCTAAAATTGTTGGGCTCCCTTCCCTGTGCGGTCTTTGGCACTGGGACCACGCAGGAGGTTTTCCACAGCACAGGGAGCCTCCTCATGTCGAGGCTCAGGTTGAACATGTACGCTACGACCAGGCAGAGTTGGTCAGCGCAGTCCCTGAGCAGTCTGGAGCAGATGTGGCTTTCCTGGCCTTGATCCTCCGAAACTCTCTTCTCACCTGATCCTTTGTTATGTTGAGGCTTGGTGGGGGGTTTTGGGTGATGGCATTTAGGCAATGCCAAGTAGGGGAGAGGGGGGATGATAATGTTGTCCTAGGGATGAACATTGATAAGTAGGTGGGGGGTGGCAGCTGAGACCGGCATACTGGGGATTTTGAATGGTCCATGATGACTGGGTAGTTGTGGGGGGAGTGGGCCCTGCATAAAATCTATTGAAAAATGAATTGAGCTTGTTAGCTCACTCTTGGTCACCCTGATTGCACCTATTGTCTTTATTGAGTCCAGAGATGGTTTTCAGGCCTCTCCAGACCTCTTTCACATTCTTTTGCTGTAGTTGATTCTCCACCTTCTCTCTGTAATTCTCCTTGCCTCCCCTAATCTTCACTTTAAGTTCCTTCTGCACCCTCCTCAGTTCCTCCTTGTCCCCTGACTTAAAGGCCCTCTTTTTTTTGGTTTAACAGGGTCTTCAGCTCAGGGGTCACCCATGGTTCATTGTTGGGGAAGCACTGCACCATCCTGGTGGGCGCAGCGTTCTCCACACAGAACTTTATGTAGTCTGTGATGCAGTGTGTCAGACTGTCGATGTCCTCATGCGGGCCACACAGCACTTCCCAGTCTGTGGTCTCAAAACAGTCCCTCAGCTCCTCGGCCAACTCTCTGTGAAGCACAAGATGCTGCTCTCCCGATATTCTCCTTGTGTAGTCGAGTTAGCGCCGTTAGCTCTTCCAGCTTGTTATGGAGAGATCTCACGTTGCACATCACAACAGTCGGCAGGCATGGTTTATACCGACGTCTCCTCTCTCGGCGCCTGACTCCTGCTCTGCATCCTCTTCTTCTTTTCCTCCGGATCTCGGCGGGGATGTCTGGTCTGTCCACGTCGTGCAGCCCGGTGTTGTGGTACGCGAGCAGCTGTTCACATGTGTAAACAATGGAGCCGTGGCTGTCGGGGTCCCCCGATGTCAAGAGAAGCAGTCCAGCGAGAAAAAAGAGCCAAAAAACTAGTCTCGCAAATTGCACATCCATGGTTGTGTACTTTTACTGACGTAAAGAAATGGAAGAAGTATATATATTTACAAAATTAGAAGCAAAAAGTAGCAAAAAGTAGTAAGAATAATCCGAAAAACACACGAAAATACACGACAGAGAGGGAGCTGCTGTAACAGGCTGCCACTCTGGGCAGAGCCAAAAACATGCAAACATGCAAAAACATGCAAATAGTGGTGTTGATCCATTAGAAGAACAGATGGCGGCAGATGTTCTAGAGATGAATGCAGACGTTTGGAGGAACAGTGACAGAGGAGGTTCATGCATGTAGGAGAACACGAGGGAGGAGGATGCAGAGGAGAGGGTTAGACGCAGGCAGATGCATGGCTGTGGCGCCCCCTAAAGGCCGCAGCAGGCAGACTGGTTCTGTGTGCTCCATCATGTTTAGAATGATTGACAGAAGCTCTTGATGTCAGCTGAGACTCTGATGTCTGATGCTGGACTGTTCCAGACTCCAGACGTTCTAAAGATCGTTCCATGAAAGCTAATCTAATCAGCTTCTGTGAACCAGAATGATTCCCTGGAAGCTTTTCCTCGATGGGAACGATGTGAGGCAGTCAGAGTTCTTGGTGCTCGATGTCGGAACCAGGAGAACAGGAGGTTCCGTTTGCCTCCCTAGAGCCTGGCAGTGGAATCTCTTCCCTCAGGCCACATATTTCCCTAAAGCCTTTCTGTCCTCCTCCCTGCAGGTTACATAAGCAGAGTCACCTCTTCTGTCGGTCTTTAGCCCCCCCAGTAGATTAGTGCAGCAGAGAGGGGATTTGAAGCTACATTTGGTTAAGGCGGCCCGTCGTCAGCCCATCACGCTCATCACAGCAGTAATGTGGAAACGTGTCATCTGCTTTGCTATTTTAAGGCCAGGAAACATTTATCCAGGGGGCAAAGATCAGAGCTCCATCCGACCTGCAGCTGCCGGAGCAGACGGAGGAAAAGTCGGCTACAACCCCCAAAATACCCCAACCTTCCCGCAGATCCATGGGACACTTTGGAGCTTTGATTGACTGACCTTCATTCAAACCCAAGGTTAGAACATTCAGCTGCTCCGGATCCATGTCTGAAGAACCCTGAAAAACCCTTAGGAACCCTGAAGAACCCTAAAGGAACCC
>CM074504.1:27426955-27451937 GCA_037389245.1 Oryzias sinensis
ACTGTTTTTATGAACCTTCTCACAAAACTGGGACAGAACCTAGAACCTCTGTGACCCGGCACCGAGCAGCCCAGAACGTTCATGGACTTCTCCTTCAGAGATGACTTAAAGATGAAAACCTTCTCGTTTGCAGTCAGATCTCTGTGGAGAGATGACGGCTTTGGTTTACCTGAGTTCAGGTGAGCTTGCAGGAGCAGCAGCAGGAGGAACCGTTGGTGGGCTCCTGGACTCATGGTTCTGGAAAATCCCACAGCTTTACCACCAAACTAAGTTTCCCTGTCAGAAACATCAGTTCAGCAGCCACTGAGATGGTTTACTAAACTAAATCTGGATTAAATATGAAGAAGAAGCTTCAACAGTTTCAAATCTGAGGGACATTTTACTTTAGGAAAATAACTTTTCTTTTTAAAATGGGTCTGTTTTTAAAATGAGGGAAGTTTTAATGTTTTATTTGGAGACACAGTTCTGTAAAAATGGATTCCATAATTTCACTGAGAATTCAAAAAAATGACTAAAAGGTTTTAAAAACTTCTATCCACTGCAAATGGAAACCAAATCTCTCATCACAGAAATGTTTATGTTTCATGTTTCTTATACATTTTATTTGAATATTAAAACAGAGCACATGAGTTGGAAAGAAAGTCACAAAATGTGATTTTTGAAATCAAGGTTTGGCCTTTAGCTCAGCTTAACACCTTAAGATCATTTCTCCTTTAACTGGACATGAATTGGAGCAGATTTATTTGTTTTTTGGAGGATTTTTCTGCTGGTTAAACAATTAACGATAAAGGAAGGAGAGGTGAGTCTTACCTGCTCGCCGTTTGCCACCAGACTGTTTTCCAGTCGGCACAAAACAGGACATTTGTGAGTCAAAGTCGGGCTGATTTGGAAGAGGTTTGCATGTGGGTGTGGAGGAGGGGGGGGGCTGAGGAAGACCATCCAAACCTTCAGAAAACGACGAAAGCTTTGATTCTTGAAGGAACAGGAAGCAGAAGCCTTGTGAGTCCAGACGGTTCCAGCAAAACCTCTGATGAACGTTTGGTCACAAATCTCACTGAGAGCAAAAAATTATGCGGCTGTGGGGCAGCGGTCAACCCCTGATCAGAATATTCCAGGATCGATTCCTGCCTTGTCCGCCCATGTGTTTAAGGCCGCCTTTACACTGCATGGTTCAAGTGACCCAATTCCGATTTTTTCCTCTCACGTGGCACAGATCGGATATGATCGGTGAATGTGTAAGCAGGACAAAAGTGCATGGATTCCGTTTTTCTCAGATCGGATACAGGCCTCTCTCATATGTGGAAATAAATCGGAAACGAATCGGATACGTGCATTTGCGTGTGCCATGTAAGCAGACAGATCGGATATTCCCCAGTAAATGCGAGTCGTACGTCAGTGACGTCAATTCAGGACACCACCAACTGAGATCACATGACTTTATAGGTGCTTTTGTGTGGATTTTGCTGTCAGCGTGTTACCTTTCAGCCTCAGGCTTCAGAAAACCGTCGGAAACCGCTGTTATGTCCGGTCCGGTCCGGTCCGGTCCCGGTCGGGACATAAACGGTAACTAATGAAGCGGGACACTGTTGCTCTGGAACAGGCTAGAAGCCGTTTATTTCTATGGGGGGCGTGTATGATGCGGACCATGTGTGTGTGTGAGCGTGGAACGGGGGACTGTCGGAGAACCGTACATTCAAAATAAGGTGTCTCCCCAAAAGTTTTGGAGTCTTTCTTAACCCACTCTGGAGGCTGAGGGTTCAGAACGGAAAAGAGAACCCAGAGGAAATCTCCCGTGTGTTTCTGACTACGGTCAGAAAAGAGAAGTCATCGCGCAGGAAAGGTTCAACACTTGGATCAAACTGTTAGTACAGCACGTCTGCAAACACTTCCTCATTCAAAACTCAGAGAGAGCCGACCAGCCCTCCCTTTTACTCCCCCGTGCATCCCCTCTGGAGCGCCCAAGGCCACGCCTCCTTCCGTCGCCGCCTTGCCTCCATGACAACCGCAGTCACAAAAGTCTGAAGGAGGTCCGTGAAATGCGGAAATACTGCTACGTCGTCCTCAGAACGTCTACGTTTGATAGTTTCAGCATTGTATATTGTAAATGCAAAAATCAGATACGGGTCACTTTTAAAAGATGATGTAAGCGGGTCGTCAAAAAAAATCGGATATAGTCAGAAAATCGGATATGAGCATCAAGACCTGCAGTGGAAAGCCGGCCTAAGTGTCCTTGGGCAATACACCAAACCCACCCTGCCCCTGGTGGAAGGCTGGCGCCGGTGTTTGGCAGCATGTGGATGGGTGACTGGGTTTGTGGCGGTAAAGGGTTTTGTAGAAAGCGCTACACAAGTATGCACCATTTTACAATTACCATCTAAGAGAAGAGGCCGATGTGCGTCTACATGTGTGAATGTGGCCCTGCGACAGATGGCGACCTGTCCAGGGGGAACCCGCCTCACCCAACAGCAGCCGGGTCAGCAGCCCTGTGACCCCACCAGGGATCAAACTGGTTCAGAAAATGGAAAAATAGACTCTAGAATTAGAGGGGGGGGTAGAGTGGGGCAAAGCTCCACCCCTGACGATTTCCTTGTTGGTTAGAAATATCAGAAGGACTGACATAAAAATGTTCCGTCTGCAGCATCAGTCTTGTGCCGATCACCAACTAACCAGGGAGAATATTGAGCGTTTGTTCGTCTAAATGATCCTTTAGATCAAAATGTTTGGCCAAAAATCGACAGCATGGTGGTTCCTAAAGTCCAACTTTTGTTTTCTTATCGATCACAGCGAAGTGAAAGTGGCATCAAAAGTGTCTGATCTCTGAGGACGGTGCTGGTTACAGGAAAACATTCAAACATAAACCTGTTTTAACTGAAGTGTGACACAAACAATCTGAGAATCATTCAGACTGTTTCTAATAAAGATAATGTTTTCAAAACTGTGTAAATGATTCATGAAAACTGTCAAGTTCTATGTTTATTTTGTGTTGAAATTATTTTTCAAGACTCAAATCATCCAAACGTTCTCAAGATTTCCTTAGAAAAATATTCATTAGCTGGAAAAATAAAATCTAAAAGTCTAAAATTAGGCAATTTGAAATATTTTGTGCAAAATGTGATAAGAATTTATTTTAAAAAGTGAAGGTGGGGCCCAGTTTTCCCGTGGGGACCAAAGCTGGCGTGTGTGTATGAGGGTGTGTGTGTGTGTGTGTGTGTGTGTGTGTGTGTGTGTGTGTGTATGAGGGTGTGTGTGTGTGTGTGTGTGAGGGGGGGGCATGTAAATGAGGTCAGAGGCTGCAGTGATGACTTCAGAGTTTGTGAGGCTGAAATCATTTGATTAACAAATGAAGGATTCAGGAAACAAAGCAGCAGGACCTGTGTGAGCTTGTCACTCGTGCACACCCCAGCACGTGCACGCACACAGCAAGAGGCAGGATTATTGCAGCACCATGAAGGAAAGTGAAGGAATTGGAGCTGATGATTCTGCAGATGGGAGTTAGCGCTGGAAGCCAGAAACAAAAGAAAAGAGAAGAATAAATATACAGTAGCAGTGAGTACAAAGATACACACACATTGCTACACGCACACACTCTCACACACACACACACACACAAACACACACACAGACACACGCACACAGCTAAACCTCATGATAAAATAACAGAATCACAATTCATTTAAAAAGTTTTAGTCTGATTGCTGAAAGCAATCACTCCAGAGCTGTTACTACTAGAGACTGTATGAGGCACTATAAGTATTTACAAAAATAGAAATTGACATCATTGTAAAGTGGGAGGACTGTTTTAAATGTCTCAGGAAGTTCCTCCAATCAAGTGATTACAAATGATTTTGTCTCTGAAATACTTACAATTCAGGAGGTTAGAAAAACAAGTGAAAGTAGAAAATTCCCTAATTAACCACAAGGGGGTGCTAGGAGTCTAGTTTTATTGTCTTCCGAGATCCAATAAGCAACTCAAGCATCAAACTTCTCCTCGGTGTGCTGGTGTAGCCTTCTGACGGACAGGTGACCTGTCCAGGGTGAAGTCTACCCTTCCTCCAACAGTACCTGGGATAGGCTCCAGCAGCCCTGTGACCCCAAAAGGGAATAAATGGAATAGAAAATGAATGAATGAATTAAAACAAGATTCACAACATCAAAAAACAGGAATTATTTGCAGCTTTGCAGAAGGCTCCCACTGGTGCACAGATTTGAGCATTACAGCGGAAATCCTCCCTCTGCTAAATTTGTCTGGGGACAAAGTGACATAGGTGTACACGCATGTTTGTTTCTCCTTTCCTTCAGTAGAGACATGTTGTTTTTTGGGTTAGTGATGAAGTCCAGCTGGAGTCTTCAGGCCTCAAACCGTCCGTCAGTGGGAGTCTGCATCCTTCAGGCTCCTGCAAACCTCTGACGGTTCCTCGGGTCTGTGACGGTAAAGACCAGCAGACCCAATCACACATTTAAGATTGCAAGTGTTTGAATTTCTGGAGGAAACTGCAGCATCAACAGCCGCTTTCTGCTGGGAGGATGAAGAGCAGAGCGATGAAGAACTCAGGGGCTGCTCTGACCTCTGACCGTGAACCCACTGAAGGCCGCAGCAGCAGCGTGACCTGCATTCATTTATTCATTTTCTTACTATAACAAAGATTGTCATAAATTCACTTTGTTTATTTTTAGGAACTTTTTTATATTGAAATATGGATCATATCTGGTCAATAGCTCTGAAGGTACTAAAGCTATTGTCATGAAACATTCTGTACAGACTACTGTATTAGTGACCTTACTGTCTTACCACAATAATGATTATGCCATAAATTGTGAGTAATGATCTGACATAATCTTTGTTGTAGTAGTAAAAAGTGGACACGAGTGGTCAGTCAAGAATGTTTGGTGACCGTATTAGACAGACTGAGGAGTCTATTTGGCCTCTGGAAATGTTCTGAAGTGGTTTTATTCTTACCTCACAGATTGACACTTTTATGCAAGTGTGGATACATGCTGTTCAAGAATCCATGAAATAAGTTGTGGGGGATTCCCCAAGAGTCAATTTTAGGTCCTACACTTTCAACTTGTATATGTTGCCTCTTTGTGTCATTAGGGAGAAGGTGAGGTTCATTCTGGGCAATCCATTGTGATGGATATGACACAGACCTCAGTTTGGTGTCTGAGTTTAAACACACAGTTCAGCCAGTACTTAGTGATATTCTGAGAAACTACTCTGAGTCCAGCTCCCATAGTATCAGTCCTAGTATAAATGACCACTTTGTTAATGATGCCTTACAAGCCCTCAGGAGTACACTCCATGTTGTTGCCCCCTGAAACCTAAGTTAGTCAGACAAAACCGAGTAGCACCGTGGTTTAACGCTGAAACTCGTTCTCTTAAACAAGAAACCCGTAAGTTGGAAAGAGAATGGCGCCGCTCCGGTTCAGAGCAGTCTCTGGATATCTGGAAACATAGCCTATTAAATTATAAAAAAGCTCTGCGTAGAGCTAGAAGCCAGTACTATGCAAAAATTAGCAAGAGGCAAAAACATGGAAGTAAGACATACATACGCACAGGAGACCAGATTAAGCCCCATAACTAGCGATGAATGCTGGTGAGGATTCCTCTATTCTGTTTCCTAACAGAATAGCCAAGCCTGGTTTCTTTTAGAAGTTACTTAGGTCAGTATTCGTGGGGTCATAGGTCGTACGTTTTAACGGAGGGGAAGGGCGGATTGGGTTTTTATTGTAATATTGTGTGTGTTTTGTTTTTGTTTGTTTTTTAGTTACGTTTCAAATGTTAAAGCGCTTCGAGTTGTGCAATGTATGAGAAGCGCTTTTTGTATAAATAAAGTTTGATTTGACTGTAGCTTTCGTCTCTTCAGAGCTATTAAGCACCTTTTTTTATGATTCATATCTCAATTAAAATAAGATAAGATAGGACTTTATTGATCCCCGGAGGGAAATTAGGTTATCACAGCAGCCAAAAACAACAAGAATAGCAGTTGGAAAAGTACCAAAAACAAGTAGCAATGAGTAACATTAAAAATAGTAATAATACAAGGTGGAAGTAAAAGTACAGGTCATAAATAACGAATTAAATAAGGCAATAAATAATAGCAGCGGTTTTCAGCAGTCCTAGACCGTGTTGCTGAATAGTCTGACTGCCGTTGGGATGAAGGACCTCCGGTAACGTTCTTTTTTGCACTGGGGGGGTCAGCAGTCTCTGTCTGAATGAGCTCCTCATGGTCGCATACAGGGGGTGGGAGGGGTTGTTCCGGATGCTGGACAGCTTGGTCAGCATCCTCCTCTCACCTACAGAGTCCACTGGTCCAGGGGACAGACCAGGACAGAGCTGGCTCTCTTCACCAGCTTGTCCACCTCCTTTTTGTCCCTTCCATTGATTCCTCCACACCAGCAGACCACAGCATAGAAAGTTGCTGATGCAACGACAGTCTCATAGAAGGTCTTGAGTAGTGGCCTACAGACACCAAAGGACCTCAGGAGGTGGAGGCGACTCTGGCCCTTCTTGTGCGGGACCTTTATGTTGTCTGACCAGTCCAGTTTATTGTTGATGTGAACGCCCAGGTACTGGCACACATCCACCATCTCCATGTCCAGTCCCTGAATGACCACGGGGGGAGACTGAGAAGCCTTTTTGTGGAAGTCGACCACCATCTCCTTCGTTTTGGTGGCATTGATGTGAAGGTGATTGAGTTCACACCAGTCCACAAAGTCTTGATCACCTTCTTGTATTCCAGATCGTTTCCCTCTGACACGCGTCCAACGATGGCCGTGTCATGGAGAACTTCTGGATGTGGCAGCTGTTTGAGTCATGGTGGAAGTCAGATGTGTAGAGGGTGAAGAGAAAAGGAGAGCACCGTCCCTTGTGGAGCCCCCGTGCTGCAGACCACCTGGACAGACAGACAGTCCTGGAGCCTCACGTACTGTTGGTGAGGTAGTCAACAATCCACCAGGTCAGCTGGTCGTCAACCCCAGCACCTTCCAGCTTTCCCCTGAGCAGTGATGGTTGAATGGTGTTGAAGGCGCTGGAGAAGTCGAAGAACATGAACAAAATTTGAAAGAATATATACAATAAAATAAAGATGGAACTTCTCACAAAATATCTGTTTTAGCATGAATATCCTGACGAGTCTTCATTACTATTTATATAAATGTAGATAGATATTTATTTTTAGAGAGATGATTGATTTTTTAAGAATGGTCTTCGCTCTGAGGTTGCACTTTGTTGACGGTCCCTTGTGTGTCTGCATTCACAGCTGGAAGAGAACAATTAAAAGTCAAAAAAAAGAATTATAATGTCCAAATCAAGTGTCTGATGTCCTCTAAGTGAGTAATTTGTAGAATGTAGAATTGTGCATTTGGGAAAATTGTAGTTGAGAAAAATGAAGTTAGTTTTACGGAATTACAGAAATGAGTGATTGATTGTCCTAGAGTCTGGTAATTCCAACAGTTCCCTGACTAGAGGCTGGTGAACTGGGTTCAAGGCCCGGGGAGGTTGGGAATTTCAAAAATGGCTAGTCTCAAGAAATCGGAAATAGGTTGAGAGGCCATAATTGCAAGACACCGGAATGGTGGACCATCAAAAAAATTGGTTTTGGTGTGAATGAAATGCCCGGCTGCCTATGTGTGAACGGACGCCATGTCTGTGCCAGAAACCTGACGGTTTCACATCAGGGAGGGGTCTGTGAAGTAATCAGGTCTAGTCAGGGGATAATCCAGTCAGCCTTATTTGTCAAATATCCTGCATACACATGATATACAGCACAGATAACATCTCTTTCTCCAAGTAGCTTATAAAAATAACAATAATAATAATAATAATAACAATAACGGCAATCTAAATAGGTCAGTGCAAAAATGACAATAAGATGGTTAAAGTGACAACAGTGCTAAGTAGAGTAAGTAGATGAGTCAGTGATGGCAGTCTTTGGTGGAGATGATGTCCTGATGCAGGAATTATTAGCCGCGGTTGAGTTTGTAGCAGGGAGGGGAGGGGGCAGAGGGGGGAGGGCAGGGAGGGAGTTGAGTTCCCTTATTGCCTGATGGAGGAAACTGTCCTTGAGTCTGCTGGTTCTGGCCTGCAGACTTTGCAGCCTCCTCCCTGATGGCAGCAGGTTGAAGTGTCTCTGGGATGGGTGGGAGGGGTCCCCTGCAATCCTGATGGCTCTGTGGGTGAGGCGGGGGTGATAAATGTCCAAGAGGCCAGTAAGAGGGACACCAACGATCTTCTCAGCTGTTCTCACAATATGCTGCAGAGTCTTCCAGCAGGACGCGGTGCAGGCTCCGTACCACAGGGTGATGCAGCTGGTCAGGATGCTCTCCATGGCCCCCCTGTGGAAGGTCTGCATGATGGGGGGAGGAGCTCTGGCCCTCTTCAGTTTGCGGAGGAAGTACAGGCGTTGTTGGGCTTTCTTGGCGAGTGATGCAGTGTTGTGGTTCCAAGACAGGTCTTCATGGATGTGCACAAGTAAGAACACAAACCTCTGGATTAGGATAAAGTATTAATAAACACATAAATATTACAGTTTAATAACAAACCTTAGACCATATTGACATTTTAAGATTGTCATAGTTTATATAGATTAGATTAAATGGAGGGAGAATTTGACAGAGAAACCATAATGATGAGTGGGGCCCTGGGGGGCCATGGAGAGGCATAGGGGTGCAGATGAACAATAAAGGAAAAGCCGCACAGACAAAGAACACCAGCAGAAAATGAAAACGCGTGCAAAGTGATCCAGAGGATCTGTGGAAACAGAAAGGTTAGCCGAGGTGACAGGAGGTGCACGGTTCAGCGGGACAGTGGTTATGGGAAAAAAGCAGTTGAAGATAAGAAACATGAGGAAGAGGCGAGTAAGAGAGAACAAGAAAGTGGATTATTGGGAAGAGGAAGATGGAAGGAGAAGAGAAAAGAGACAGAGAAGAATGGAAAGGTGCAGAACATGTGATGAGGGGATAAGAGGCCGTTATGATGACTTCTGGTCATTTGATAAACTCTCCTCCTCATAAGCCTGGCATTTCTGATAAATCCTAGATTAGAATAGAAATGTTGTTTTGTTTAGCAACTCTACTTCTTAAAAGAGGATGAAGGATGAGCAGAGAGAGGGATTTCAGTGAAATGGTTTATTTTGTGTTAAGGTACCTCAGTGGCTGAGTTGTGGATTTTGTGCTTTTCGTTAATTTTGAGAAAACTGTTAAAGGTATTGTCTGGGTTATCCTCTGCTTTTTCTATGTTTTAACAAACCTGCTGTGGTTCGGTGTGTGAACCGTGTTTTTGTTTGAATAGAGAAAAGGGAAATGACTGAGGGAGAACAGGATGGAGAGAAGTGTGGCCTCTGGGGGGGCATGAGGTCAGAGGTGATGGAGAAACCAGCGTTTGCGACTGAGGAGCAGACTCCACTGTGTATGCGTGACAAAGAAGAACGGCAAAAGGAAGACAAGCAATTAAAAGAAGTTGGAACCCAGATGATGAAGTTGCAGCTGGTGGAGGCCAGGCAGAAAGCAGATGGAAAAAAGCGGTGATGACAGTTTAATGGAGAACAGATCAGACTGTCATGACAATAAAAACACGTGAAGACTCTCTGCTGAGAAAACATGAAGCAGATTTGTTCCACATAGACAGAAACTCACTGTTCAGAGGAGAGTTGGTCTTTTAGGCAGGAAGCATCTCCTCCTGAATCTCCCTGTTCTCTACAGCTGTAGATCAGAAACTGTTAGTCTGCTTCCTCACCTGAACTGAAGCTTCAACAAACCTCAAACTGATGGAAACACTTCAATGAAAGTCACTATAAATGCAGAGGAAACATCTAAAACTAGGAAGAAAACCTTTACTTACGAGATGGTGGACGATTTGCTAAAATGAAGAAAGAAAAGAGCAAACATTTCAGCTTTCTTCCAGTAAAGACCATTTTTAAACTTGTTAAACTGGATCTGGGCCAAAGATAATTACAGATAAATCTTCACGCAAAAGGAAAGATCTGTTTATTTAGCAATTTTTCTATTTGTAAAAAATAGATTCAAACCTTAAGTTAAAATCTAAACTGAAACAAGAACAACTCACCGTTCTTCTTCTTGTATAGAATAAATGCAGAAACAGAAAGAACGACAGCGATAACAGCAGCGAGGACACCAATGATGATCAACATCTGACTGGAAGAACCTGTGACCAAAAAACACAAACAGATGAATTCAAATTAAACAAACACTCAGTGGAGGTCAAGTTTAAATCCTATAAATGTAATAAACCTATCCTCTCTCATCTGGTCAGATTATTGATTCAAACTTGAGAAGTTTCTGAAAGCAGCAAGAATCAAAGAAGCAGAAGAGAAGAGAAGAGAGAAAACCCTAAAATCCTCACTTCCATCCTCTAGAATCCAGACAGACTAAGAGGTTTGGTGTGAATTTAGTGGGAATTCCTCCAACTTTCATCAGTGATACCTTCATTGGTCCTGATCTTTGCTTTCTCCAGTTTAGTTATGACGTCTTCTTTGAGTCCAGAGAGCTGGAACACACATTCATATCTCTGCATGTCTGCTTCTGGTGGAAGTTGGAGATCAACGCTCATCTGGAAAGTTCCATCATTGTTGGGGAGGATCTGTCCTTCCTCCACTCCTTCATGGATCTCCTCTCCATCTCTCCTCCACAGCAGTTTAGCTCTGTCTGGATAGAAACCTGTAGCATGACAGCTGACTGGAGAGGAGGAGGACTTCTGGAGGAGAGACACTGATGGAAGAACTGGAACAAGGAGGAAGATTGAAATGTTTCTGTTCCATTTAGATTTGAACAATATTAAAGATGGTCACTGATTATGTCAGCTTCTACTTATGCTTCATGTCAATATTCTGTGCTCTGGGCATCTTAATGACAACCATGCAAGTGTCATTCTAAGATTACCAAGCAGAGAAATGACATAAAAATACCTGAAAAGTAACTAAAAATAGTAGAAGAATGAGGATAAAAAGAAAGAAATTGTGAAAATGTTAATTCTTAGAGAAATGAGGGAAACAGAGAAAATAAACCGAATTACAGCTGTGGTCATTGTTATACCGCTGCAGGCTCTACCCAGCACTGCCCCCGCCACCCCCTTTGACCCGCCCCTCGCTGGCTGGGTAGAAGCCACACCCCCCTCACTCTGCCCCTCTGCCCCCCTGGTCAGAGCTGCATGAGACAAATTCATGAAAAAAGACTTAACAGTGGTGGCTTGTCTTTTGCTTTTATTTCCATGACAACCATTAGACGTTTTGGTCGCCCGGGGCAACGACCATGCCGTCATTTTTAGAAGAATCGATAAAACTACACTTTTGGATTACCTTGAAGTTCCTGAAGTTTTTGTTAACCACGGCCACATTCCTAATCGAATGTCATATTGATTGTTTTATCTGGAGCCAATGATTCATGTTTATCATTTTCACAATATTCTGGTCATACATGTGAAAGCTACAGGGAAACGCTGCTTTTGCTGGCTCAACACTCTAACGCTGTTAGAAATGTACAATTTCTAAATCAGACATCAATTAGATTCAGTGAGGCTCAGGTTGGAGACAATAGATGGAAATCACCAGGAATACTTTCATTTTTAGTCGGGCGTAGAGTTGATTGGGGAAAATTCAAGATGACAGCCCTTTCCTGAGGTCAAAGGTGAATGAAACTTCTGCTGTGCTTGTAGACTTACGCTACATTTCCCCCTTTGCCACAAAGTGGTCACCAAGCCGCACGGTGCTGTGGCCATCCCATAATAAATGCAAACGTTCTTTGGATATCCCCAACATGTGTGTTTTGGTTGTATTTGTGGATTTTTGTGGATTTCTTCAGGTCAGAAATCCTTTTTTTAGTGGATACTAGGTACATGCAGACCTGATCAGTCAGCTGTGAAATATGTCAAGAGATGAATCTATTCTCTAGTTACACTGAGAAGGTCACTGAGTTCACCTGTTCTCATCAGAGAGCTCCTTCCATGATTGACGTATTTCTTCAGCCATTCAGGACAAACATTGAACAGGTAGTTCTTCCATTGTGCCATTAAAGCTTTGTTATCGTCCCACTTGTGTTTGGTGAGGACAGCCTGCTGTTTGGCTGCAATCCACGATTCTGTCTTCAGGTCAAGAGCAATGAAGTCTTCTCCATCATAACCATATTGATCATAACCTCTGAGCTCTCCAGTTACATCCTCCCACTCACATCCATACACGTTCTGCCACACATGAACACCTGAGAGACAAGAACACAGAAAACCTCAGTCAATGTAAACACAACGACAGGAAAATTCCACGGAGACGGGATCCCAGATTCTGATCGGTTCTCCTCCATCGCATCCTCTGAGGGAAACGATGGGACAGTTTCACCTAATAAACCTCTGACAACAAAACGGCTCTTTTTCAGGCAATCAGGAGAAAATGAAACAACTCTACAGCTCCTCCCTCACCTTTGAGCTTCATCTGACCACATTTCTGGATTCTCACGGTCACATGACGGTGTGGTTCCATCAGAATTCAGAGTCAAAGCGAGTCTCGGTGCTGTGAACACCGGCTACTGCTGGACTCGCTAAACACTCAAGCCCGTCTGATCTGGAGGAGTTCTCAGCTCTGACTTCAGGAAAACAGTCCAGAAGGGAAAGAAACAAACTGTCTTTGTTGAAGCTCATTTAAATCTGCAAAGCTCTAAAAGTGAGACAACAAACACGAGGCATTGTGGGTATTCTGGACATGTCCAGCCGATAAAACCATAAAACTATTAGAGTTTCTTTACTGAAGGACTTGTGATCGTCTGTCAGCAAAGATCGATAAAGTTTGAACAGATCAAACAGTAAAGAGAGTCTTTGGTCTAAAATCTGAGGCTGACGCTCACTTCCTCTTCCTGTTTCTGTGTCAAAGATCAGACTGTAAACAGAGAACCATCTGTGTTCCTGCAGAACCGTTTCTGTTGTTCTGTTCCGGTCCAGTCAGACAAAGATGATCTCTGCAGAGATAACATGACATCAGCAGCCGAGTCTGGACAAGTCCACTGCTCGAAGTTTACCATCTGACCGTGTTCCTGTTACATGGAACCTGTGGAGGTTTGAGAACCAAGAACCACAGAAACCAGAAGCTCCTGCAGAGCAGAACTCACAAACGTTCATGTTGATTCTTTCAGACCAAAGTGACGATAGACTGACAAATAAGAATCCAAAGAACACCAGGAAAATTCAACAAATCCCATTTTAACAGAGAAGAAAAGATTCAGGTGCAAAATAACCTGTTTGTTTTAGAGTGAAGAGACAAACTTTTGTTTTTGGGACTAAAACAATGAACTAACTTATTTAGGTTGATTTGTCCCTTAAAAAAGAGAGAAAAATATTGATTTCTTAAAGGACGAAAGAGACTGAACTGATGTCAATAACAGAAGAAAAGTGAGGCGGCAGCAGAGCAGCAGGTGAAGCAGCAGGTGAAACAACAGATGAAGCAGCAGGTGAAGCAGCAGGTGAAGCAGCAGGTGAAACAACAGATGAAGCAGCAGGTGAAGCAGCAGATGAAGCAGCAGGTGAAACAACAGATGAAGCAGCAGGTGAAGCAGCAGGTGAAGCAGCAGGTGAAGCAGCAGGTGAAGCAGCAGATGAAGCAGCAGATGAAACAGCAGGTGAAGCAGCAGGTGAAGCAGCAGGTGAAGCAGCAGATGAAGCAGCAGATGAAGCAGCAGGTGAAGCAGCAGATGAAGCAGCAGGTGAAGCAGCAGATGAAGCAGCAGGTGAAGTAGCAGGTGAAGCAGCAGGTGAAACAGCAGGTGAAGCAGCAGGTGAAGCAGCAGATGAAACAGCAGATGAAGCAGCAGGTGAAGCAGCAGGTGAAGCAGCAGGTGAAGCAGCAGGTGAAACAGCAGGTGAAGCAGCAGATGAAGCAGCAGGTGAAGCAGCAGGTGAAGCAGCAGGTGAAGCAGCAGGTGAAACAGCAGATGAAGCAGCAGGTGAAGCAGCAGATGAAGCAGCAGGTGAAGCAGCATGTGAAGCAGCAGGTCTGCTTCTCCGACTTCTTCCAGGAGGATCTGAAGCCATTCCTGAGAAAACTTCAGCTCCCGCCTCTAAACTGTCCTTTCTGCCTCATGTTCAGCTTACAAATGCAGAAAATCCTTCAGAAACTCGTGTTTGGAAAGAAATAAAAATATCAGAATCTGAACAGAATGGTTTTAATACACGATAAAGTCAAACCCAGCTCACCTCCAGTTTGTTTGAAGCGCTGCTTTGCTACTTCAATGTTGGCCTTGAAGTTCTGCTGGTGCCCCAGACTGAATTCAGTGTTTCTCTTCCAGTACTGCTCATCCACTGCCTCCTTCATCCAGTCCTGCTTAGGAGCTGTCATTCTGGTGTTGCTGTCATAGTGAGTAATCGGAACATCATCACACAAAGCCACAGACATGTACTCTGGGAAGTTTGGGATTTCAGAGGAGGCAGTGTAGAAATACTTCAGAGAATGAGTCACTGAAAAAAACAGAATATAGAATCTATAAAGTATTGATTTAAATGTGGGTTTTCTCCAGGGCTTCCTCCCACCGTCCAGAAACATTTTAATAGCTTCACTGGTTACCCTAAAGAAGTGCCTCTCAAATAGTGGGGCTAGGGGGCGGGATACGATGCCGGGGGGGGGGGGGCACGCACTAGTAGTTGCCTCAGGCACAGGCAGTACGGGCAGTTGCCCGGGGACAAATTTAATGGGGGCGGTGGTGACAGCGGCTCAGGGCTTGGAAAAAAAATGTGCTCCACTTTTGGTTTCCTATCATCTGTTCTATCACAGAGTTTGGAACAGCCTGAAACTGTGAGCTGCTGGTGTAGCTACCAAAACCGTTCAGCCTGCAATAAGCGTTCAGGGTCCTTCAAGTAGTGCTGACGTCACATCAGGTGATGGGCTGGGTCCTATGACGTGTCAGATAGTGATTGGTCTGGACAAATAACGATACTACCATAGAAGACACTATGAAGTCTGTAGTAAACAAGCTGAGCTCCAACAGAGGGTGAGATTATCCTCTAAAAATGTTCTTATTATTGTTATGATTATTACTAAGTGCATGATCACTTATAGTTTTTAAATCTGCTGTAGTATTTTTATCTTTAGGTTATCACACGCTAACAACATTTAACCGCGGATGACCTTAAACTGGAAGAACATCAGCCTGACAGGTAACACGAATCCACACGACAGCACGGTTTTTCAGGACTGTTCATTCAAAAGCCGCCTCCGTTAGCGCACACACCGTCCCAAAGACGCTCTCTGCTTGGAGAAACAAACTCCTGGGAGACCCGGTTCTCCTGAGTCCGGCAGCTCGCTCACACAGAGCAGCTGAACAAACTGCGGTCCGAACTCTTCTCCGGACCGAACACTGTAACAAAGCACCTTCCCAGCCTGTGAACACGGAGCTACGAGACTCCAGCTGCTCTGCTCAGAGACACGGTTCTCTGTGGAGCAGCAGGTTCATTCTAACAGACACAGATATTTGTACAAAGTGGGTTATGGATAAATCTCTCCATGAACACTATAAAGAATAATGTCAGACACAACTGATGAGGGAAAAGAACTTTAGGTAGCAAAAGGAAACATGAAATGAAAATATGTAGAGCCCGAGCAGATCTGGACGCTATGTAGTTTGGTTGGCGAAGGGGGGTCTAAGGGCAGGGATGCCAGTATAGCTTAGTCAGTTTGTTAATTCATTTTAGTATTTTCCTATTGAACTCTTTGTATTCATGATCCTTTTGAGTTCATGTTTTACTTCCAAGCCCATCGAGACGACTGTTGTTGTGATTTTGGGCTATACAAATAAAATTGAATTGAAAATTGAATTGAATAGTTTGTCCAAGTGGGGCCACCGTAGTGTGACGTTATCCACAGTCACGGAGCGCTGCCTATTGCGCAACACCAGGATCCCTGTGTGCCTTTAGATTCCTCGGCTCATGCTAATAATCCATCATTTAGAAATAAAATCAGGACAATGCTTTTTTCATCCATTTCTTCAGACTAGAAACGTTAAATATATTGGTGCTGCTGTGCTGTCCAGGGTGACCACTGCCTTCACCCACAAGTGGCTGGGATAGGCTCCAGCAGCCCGGAACCCCAAAAGGGACAAAAACGGTAGAAGAAGAAGGAAGGAATTTAAACTTCAAAAATATTTTTCTGTTAATGCAGAAACATCAACTACAGGCAAAAAAAAATAACCCCAGAGATTTACTAAGTAAAAACTTAGACTTCAGTAACATAACTTTAAACTCTTTAATTTTAATATTTAAAAAAAACTCAGTTTAACTTATAAAAGAAGAAACTAAAATTCTTTTCAGGACAAATAGTAGAAAAAAACACAAATAGTTCAAATTAAAATCCAAAAGGTTAAAAACTTGTGACTGCTCTACATCTAAACCTGACTGTAGTGATTGTAAACATCCAGCAACTTGTTGCCTTATGCTGCTTCATGGTTCTAACCCCCCCACCTCACCCCCACCTAAAATCACCTTCCTAACCAACATCCCTCTCTCTTCTTCCCTTCTTTCCTTTTCCCTCCGGTCCAACAAAATATGAGTAAAATGAATAAAATTGAACCTAAATTACAAAAGAGGTTTATTCAAATATACACCTAGTGTGTTAAATGTTTCATGACCCCAGTTGTAACAGTAAAATATGTCCAATACAAGTCAAGAGACTTTCACCTCTCTGTTTGCTCAGCTGTTGGACAAGTTAGAGGGAGACCAAAATAAAGTTAAAAAGTGGTGACTGACCTGCAGCAGTGCTGTGAAAACTGAGCCCCAGAAAACACAGAAACATCTGGATCTTCATTCTGGATCTTCTGAGGATCTCAGTCTGAAACCGTCCCATGTAGAATCTGTTTCTGGTTCAAACATCAGATAAATAAAAGAAACGTCAGAGTCAGAGCACGCGACCGTGAGCTAAACCAATAGAGACGATCTTTGAGAGCAAACGTCACTCATTCCTGGGTTAAACTGACGGACTGAGGTTGAAATGTGAAAGTGAAAGTGGCGGAAGAATGAAGCGTGGATTGACAATTACGTTTTTCATTTGTTTATTTGAATGCTTTGTTCTTGTTCTCTCAAAGCTGCTTGTATTCTTGTAAAAAAAAAAAACATCAGTTGTGTTTTCCGTCTGTTTAGTGTTGTTCTGTGGTCAGCAGCGCCCTCTGGTGGTTAAAATCTCAATGCTCTGTATTTCTAGTTGCTTTCTAAATCCAAATAATACAAAAATAATGCAGCACATTTTTCCTAAATTCTCAGAAACAGAGTTTTTACATCACCTTATCACATTTTTGATCTTGTTCAGCACTTGCTTTTTACCAGAAGAGAAAAAACACTAAATCTGCTGTAAAATGTCAGTTTTTTAAACTCATCTATGCTAAATATGGGAGTATATGAAAAAACGCTCAACTATCTAATCTGGGGGGTATTCCAGAAGGCCCGTTTAAACTCCCCTGACTTTAACCCTGAACTCTGGCTGAAATCCTCCTGAACTTGCTTACTCTGGGTATGTCGGTTCCAACAGACCGGATATGAGTTGGCGTAATTACGCTCCACTTGGTAACCCTGGGTTAAATCAAATCAAATCAAATCAAACTTTATTTATAAAATAGCGCTTCTCATGCACTTTGTGCAGCTCGAAGCGCTTTAACACTAAAAACAGTAAACACACAACATTACAATAAAAACCCCAACCCACCCTTCACCCTTCCCACTCCCCTCCATTAAAGCACATGACCCATGGCACCCACGTACAATGAGATATGACTATGTAACTGTAAAAGAATAAATAAATAAATAAATAAACAAACAAGTATGGCTTGGCTCTGCTGTGAGGAAACAGTATCTGGGAATCCTTTCATACCAGGAGCCAGCCTGGCCACCGGAACATCGCCACAGCGCCCACCCAGACCGGGACAACACCGGGGTCCCCCTCACAGCCAAAAGCTGTAAAATTAGACCCCTGCCGCCCCAGCAAGGGCAAAAACTGCAGCAACAACCGCTGACCAAGCCGGCAATCCCTGGAGGAAAAGATCCCCTCAAGAAACACTGGGGCTAAAATCATAAGATGCTAAAATTAAAAACATAAAAAAGAAAAAAAAACATAAAATTGAAAATAAGATGCATAAAATTAAAATAAATACATAAAATAGCCTATACTAAAACTAATAGAATAAATTAGCAGTTGAAATCAACTAAAAGCTAAATTAAAAAGCTGGGTCTTGAGCCTCTTCTTAAAAACCTCTACAGTCTCTGCGGCCCTGAGGCTCTCCGGAAGGCCGTTCCACAGGCGAGGACCGTAATGGCAGAACGAAGCCTCACCATAAGTTTTGGTCCTCACTTTAGGAACAACTAAGAGGCCAGCACCGGAGGACCTCAAGGACCGCGAGGGCTCATATTTTAAAAGAATATCATTTAAATAAGAAGGCCCAAGACCATAAAAACCTTTATAAACCATTAAAAGAACTTTAAAATCAATCCTGAAACGCACAGGGAGCCAATGCAGCGATTTTAAAACCGGTGTAATGTGTTCCCGCCCTCTGGTCCTCGTCAGAACTCGTGCCGCTGAGTTCTGTAGAAGTTGTAAGTTTGAAAGAGACTTTTTGGGTAAACCAGAGAGCAGGGCATTACAATAATCTAAACGACTGAAAATAAAAGCATTGGCACCTCTGTGCTGGCAAGAGAGAGGAACGGGCGGACTCTGGCAATGTTTTTGAGATGATAAAATCCTGTCTTAACGACATTTTTAATGTGTGGGATGAAATCTAGCTCAGAGTCAAAAAGTACGCCCAGGTTTCTCATACATGGAGAAGGTTTAAAATCATGAAGATGTGGTAAAATCATCTCTCTCTTGTCTTCAGAACCGATGATTAAAACTTCAGTTTTGTCCTGGTTGAGCTGTAAGAAGTTTTCTGCCATCCATGACTTAATATCTAAAATACAGTTTAAAAGAGTGTTGACAGGTTCAAGGTCATCAGGAGACACGGCGATGTAAAGCTGTGTATCATCAGCATAGCTGTGAAAGTCAACGCCATGTCTCCTGATGACCTCCCCAAGAGGCGACATATACAAATTAAAAAGTATTGGTCCTAAAATCGACCCCTGGGGAACCCCACAACTTATTTCATGGATTCTTGAAGAGCACGTATCCATACTTACATAAAAGTGTCGATCTGTCAGGTAAGAGTAAAACCACTTAAGAACATTTCCAGAGAGGCCCACTAGACTACTAAGTCTGTCTAATAAAATCTGGTGATCTACTGTATCAAAAGCGGCACTAAGATCCAGTAGCACCAGAACAGAAAGTTTCTGTGAGTCATAGTTTAATCTTAGATCATTAACGATCTTTAAAAGAGCCGTCTCTGTACTGTGGTTTGTCCTGAAACCAGACTGATATTTTTCTAAAATTTTTTGGGCATTTAAAAACTCATGCAGTTGAGTAGCGACACTTTTTTCTATAATTTTACTTAAAAATGGTAAGTTGGATACGGGTCTATAGTTATCCAGATTTTTTGGATCTAATTGACTCTTCTTCAGAAGGGGCCTCACCACCGCTGTCTTACAGGCAGAGGGGAAGACCCCCGTCTGAAGAGAGCAGTTAACTATGTTTAAAAGCTCTGACTCAAAGAATCCATAAAATGTTTTAAAAAGTGAAGTGGGAATGGGATCTAAAAGGCAGGTTGTAGTGTTTACTTGGGATACAACTCGACCAAGCATCTCTGCATCAACCAGGACAAAACTCCCCAGTGTTTCTTCTGGTAAAAACAATGCTGGAGGTCTGTTAAGATCAGGGTATTGCATGGATGAAATATTTGATCTTATAGCATTGATTTTACCCATGAAGTGGTCTGCAAAGTCCTCACATGCAGCATTAGATGATGGCATGGAGGACTTGTTGAAGTCTTTGTTTATTAAAATATCAAAATATTAAAAAGAAATTTGGGGTTGTTTTTATTTTCTGAAATGATTTTTGAAAAATAGGAGGTTCTGGCCCGTTTAACTGAGTTATTGTAGATTTTGAGTTGTTCTTTAAAAATGTCTTTGTGAATTATTAATTTCGTCTTCCGGTATTTCCTCTCTGCTCTCCTGCATTTCTGCTTCAGACCCTTAATGTCGTCAGTCTTCCATGGCATTTTAGGAGTGGCTTTTAATGTTTTTGTTTTGAGTGGAGCCACTGCATCTATGGAAGACTGAAGTCTGTTATTAAAATGATCAACAATAAAATCACAGGGTGCAGGTAAAATCTGAGCAGGAGTTTGCTTAAAAACATCAATAAAACTTGCAGCCACTTCAGGAGTTAAATACCGTTTCCTCACAGTTCTCACTGAGGCTTCCTGCTGGATTTCACTGGTGACAGTAAAAAACACACAATAATGGTCTGATATGGCCATGTCAACAACAGAGGACACCCCCGTGGACAGACCATAGGTAATGAGCAGGTCCAGGGTGTGTCCTCTGTTGTGAGTCGGCTGTGTGACATGCTGCTGTAAATCCATGCTGTTAAGAAGATTTAAAAACTCACAGGCATAGATATCATCATAATTGTCAACATGCAAATTAAAATCACCAGTAATTAAAATCCTATTGTACCTAATATGAAGAGATGATAAAAGTTCCGAAAATTCCTCGATAAAACAGGAAGGAGGGGTTGGTGGTCTGTATACTGTGACAGTTAAAACAGGAGGGTCTCCGAAGACAAAAGCATGATGCTCGAATGAACAATATTTACCAAGTAAAATATTTTCAGATAAAATTCTTTTGTGAGCAATCGATGCTGTACCTCCACCTTTCTTTCCTTCCCTGATTGAAAATAAAAAGTTAAAATTAGGTGGTGAAGCCTCAGTGAGAATAGCTGGAGCATCAGAGCCAAGCCAGGTTTCAGTTAAAAACAAACAGGTTAAATCATGGTCTAAAATTAGATCATTAATGATAAAAGACTTATTTAAAAGTGATCTGACATTTAAAAGAGCCATCTTCATGGTTGTGGGTAGAATCTGATGTGTGCATGTCATGGGTTTTGTGACTGATGTGTGAATTGGTCGAAGACAACAAACACGCGAGGCACATGGATATGAATGGAAATGATTTGAATGTCTATTGGTGATGCGGACTGGTATGCGATGCTGTATGGCAGAGAATGATGAGTCGGGGGTGTGGGTGTCCTGGTTCAACCGTCAGCTGGGAGTAGTTTTTAAAGAACGGAGGGTGAAATCAATGTTCATGCTGAGAAGACGGGAACCACTATTGTTGGGGTGTAAACCATCTGATTTAAAGAGGTATGGTCTATTGTAAAAGGTTGTGAAATTATCAATGTATGGAATGCTTATGGAATGACAGTATGTTTTTAACCAAATGTGAAGCTGACGGACGCGTGAGAACATGATGTCTCCATAACGTGGTGTAGGTAGTGGTCCAGATATGATACAGTGTATGTTTAACTGTTGGATGGTATGAATCAGATGGATGAAGTCCATTTGAACGTTTTAATCAAATGATTAAACGTTAATCATTTGAACGTTTAATTTGTTCCGGTCCACAGATCCTCCGGCCGCGACGTGTCACCTCAGCCCACGACTGTTTGGGCGTAGAGCAGAGGGCTGGAGCCCTGGGCCCGGCATCAGCCTGTTCCTCGTGGAGGTCCTGTCGACTCCTGTTCTCCAGCAGTGCAGAGCTGGTGTTGGTGGTGCTCGGTGCCCCGTCCATCCGTTCCCACCCGTTGTTTTTACGGCCACATATTTGAATTATGTTGCTGTCCGTAGTAGTGGAATGGGCTTCAGCAGGGGTTTCTCCAAACCACGGAAGGGTTTGAGAAAGGGAGCGGTTGGTATTAATGGAGTGCTGTAGCTGCTGGATGTATTTAGACTGGGATGTCGATACTGAGAGAATTTTCTCTTCAGAATTGATTTCTCTCTGAGTTCCAGTCTAAGCTTTTGAACGGTTTCCCTAAGTTGGCAATGTCCTTGGTTACAGTTGTCTGGAGTGCATGAAACTCCGTCTGAACGAGCGGCAGCCATCTTGAGAGGGTTAATGCACGTGCACAGCAGGTACATAAAGACATTCTCAATGGATCGCAGATTTACGGAGTCACCATGGAAACATGTGGAGAGAAAAAAAGAGACGCTATACTTCAATGAGACGGAGTCTGAGATTTTAATGACGGCGTATGAAGATTATAGGTCCATCAAAAAATAATACGGCTGCATCATAAGTAAAAGAAAGAGTTTCTGCTTGTAGTAAGAACAGACAAAGTAAACGCACGGGTTTCTGATCTTATTTCCATTTTCCTTGTGACGCATATATATATATAACGTATCCAATTTTGCCACCTTTAATGAATTACTTCTTGAGTTAAATTTATTCAACATCATTTCTTACGTCTATAAAACTCAATAATTGTTTATACAGCTGAAATTTACATATTTATCTAACTAAATGTCATATTACTACAATTCAATTAATATTTTTTACATCTTAATTAATTATATTTCTTGATCTCTCATATGTCTAAGTTTGAGCCGCAGATATTCTCAGTTTTATAACAATAAAAAGGATGGGAAGAAAATTACGAATTGCGCATAAATTCCTTAAAGAACTTTCCGTCGTTATCATTACAACTGCCACAATAGGGGTGCTATATAAACTCTTCATCCTCTTTCACTCTCACTTGTGGTGCAGAGACATAAGCATAGAAGGACAAAATAACTCAATAAAACATGGCAAAACAGAGTAAAAAAGCTAAACACATTCTGTCAAAAACCCACACTGAAACCCAAATCCGTCCAGACAGGCAAAGGGAATGATATCCCACAATCCTTTGCGGTGCCGATCTAACAGCAGCACCAAAGTTACACCTACTTGATTGAATTAATTTGAATGAAAGGAAAATAATTGTCTGAAAACTACGTGTTTTTTTAAACTGACTTAACAAAAAAATGATTTATCTAAACTGAAGCAAATAATGAAGTTAGATCAAAGTATAAAGTTTCTCTTTCCAACATCCATATGTGGTCTTATCACCCTCTCATGGTGGAAAAAGTATTATCTGAGCTTCTTCATCCACTAAATCATCTTCAAATGGACACGCCATGCTGCTTCACCTCTCTGAAAACAAACTAAGCTTCAACTAAACCTGCTCCAGACCAGGTTATGTTCAGAGCATCAGTTGCCATGGTAACTTGACCTACCCTGAAACATACCTCCATTTCTGGAACAGAAAGCTGAGGTTATCAACTTCCTTAGCCTCAAACTTACCGTGGGAGCTAGCATAACCTGCTATCTGGAATACCCCCCTGTATGCTCAGTTGTTGGGCAAAACAAGCTAAAAAGAGAAGAAAAAAAAAGAAAACATGCTAAACTAAATTCAATACAGAAAACACCACTTAATCCAAAATCTATGGTTTTCATCCCTTGTGTTGCAAATTAACTTTTCGCAGCTTTTCAACTTTAACCCAACACGTTTCCCCACAGTTTGTAGTGTTATTGTTTCATTTTGACAATCTTAAAATCAACATTTAATCAAAGTAGTTTTGATTCTCCTGCTTAGTCCAATCAGTTGCATTGCTAGTTTGTTCGTCTGTAAACGAATCTTAACTGTCAGGTAAAAGCTGGTGTGAATACGGCCAGAGCGAGGGGACGGGCTGCAGGTGTGTCAGGGGTCCGTCAACAATCCTGCACACCTCTGGAGACAAAAGATTAACCAGCAGAAAGCGGCCAGAGGACGGCTAGGCCAGAAACCACCACCAGACAGACGCAGACGCAGACATAGACGCAGACGCAGGGACCTGCCAAACACCAACAACACATTTGAACTTTTGTGACTTTTAAGTCACCAGAAAAATACCACAAATTCATCAATATATAATTACATGCTAAATTATACAGTAAATTTTCTATGCTGTTCTAAAATAATGAACACGTTTTTAAAGCAAAATGAAATATATTGAATAATATAATGGCTAATTTAAAATCTGTATGCAGGTTTTTCACAATTTCACGATCTGAGAGATTTATTGGTTGATTGTGTACTTTCATGAGGCCATATTTATTTATTTAATTAAATATTTATTTATTTAATTATGCACAGTATAGGACTCCATACTAAGCACCAGGCCATCCCAATCCATGAAAACAAGCAGGTTCTCACATTGTGACATCACAAAGTGAGGAACCGCCCCTTTCAGGAAGAGTCTGTGATACCAGCCCCGCCCCCAGGCTAACACACGCCCACTTTCTCAGTGGAGCTAGCGGTGATCGGCTAAACAGTTTCATATGATATGAACAATATGCACATCCATCTCTGCAAAAGTTTGATGTTTGTTTTCATAGGAGAAACGCAGAGGTCGACTCTATGGTGATGTCACGACGAGAGAAAGGCGGAGCCTCAGAGATCAAGTCATCTTACCATTGGGTTGGACAAGTATGGAGCCCGTGTCCTGACGTGGAAATAAAAAATATCTCCTTCCCACAAATTAATATTTCGTTTCCTCAAAATAATTAATTCGTGCAAACTAAATAATTATCCACGCCATAAGTCATTCATAAACACAGATATGCTCTCCGTTCAGCCACCAAAGCCACTTTCAGCGGTGACTTCCGTGTCTCTGTGACCCACATTCATTCACGAACGAAAAAATAAAAACCAGAATGATCCATTTATTATTGTCTCAATAAATATAAGAAAAATATCATGAGATTTAGGACACCTAGGCTTGCTGCTTTACCATATGATTCATCACCGGACTTTGCTCCTAGCTCCACCGTGGAGCTCTTCTGCTTGTGATGCCGTCTACCGTCCAGCCTGCTGCAGTATGGGATTTTGTAATTTGGGGTCAAATAGGAATAATAATATTCAGGAGTTGTCTTTTATTAACATACTCTTTAGCAGTCGCTTTACATTCGAAGGCTAGTAGGCTACATGCTAACTACTAGCTGATCATTTGTCCTATTGTCTCTGAATGCATCACAGTTACAGGGCCACGGTGATTGGTCGAGATGCATCATGGG